>JASPKZ010010657.1:1200000-1800000 GCA_030220185.1 Diploptera punctata
AAGTATTCCTTTTAACAAAATTTATTGTTTTTGCAAATTTGAACATATTCAACCCGTCAATCAAATTTACACTTTTATAATAACATTAGTTTCGCTTCGCTAGGTACATGTAGCTGCCAACCCTTGAATTACCGTTAACCACTGTATAACAGCAACTTATTGTGTGATCCCAAATAAATTTTAATTCTAGGAAGTACCCCAGCCTCAATTAGGATTCCATTTGCCATGATATATCTTTTCCATAGCTGAAATCTCCTTAGATAGCTCATATGGTTTTATTTTACAATGGACAAATGGACGAAAATACGTTTATTAAAAATAATTATTTAAATCCATTAATTGAAATTTAAATAAAAATCAGTGGGTGATAGAGAAATTCCGAATACATATTTGAAAACATGATAAAAAACTGCATTAAGTACAACTATTGGTGCTCAGGAGACAAAATCATGTTGACCAGTGGTATAACTATTTCTTCCTCTGTATAAGCTTAATCCACCTCCGACAAATCATAGTTAATGTTATTCTTGGTCTACCTACTGGGCACTTTCTCTCTGGTTTTCTTACGAGTTTGATGGCCCTATTTCATTATCTTCGGGTGTTCTTATTGAATCTCGTTTCCCATAAAGACCACGTTATGTACAGTAGTTTTCTCTCTTCAACTGTCCAATGATGTTATTCGTGTGTCTTTGCTCCAGTCAAGTCCTTAACGACTGTATTCTCAAACACTCGTCATTTAATAAAGAAAGAGATTATGTTTCACATCCCTATTAGTGAAGGAAAAATCGTTTATAAAATAGTAAATGTAGAATCATATTTTGGACCAAAGAGACATGGACAGACAGGTGAATGGAGAAGACTACATAACAATTAACTACATGGTCTTTATAGGAAGCCAGATATAATAAGAACAGTTAAATCTTGTAGACTGCGATCGGTAGGACATGTGACATGTATGGGGAATGAAAGACTTGCATGGAAGCTTTTTGTAGGAAAGCCAGAGGGAAAACGCCCAGTTGATAGACCAAGAATGAGGTGGGAGAACAACATTAACTATGATTTGAGGGAAGAAGATTATACGGGTAATGATTGGAAAACATTAGTTCAGGATAAGGATGTATGGAGAGATATGGTTCGATAGTACTAATGAATTAGTTGTATAAATTAAAAAAAATGGAAATAGTATTTTATTTAATGACGCTCTTTAACAATTTAGGTTACTAGCGTCGGAATTCAAATCTGGGCGTGAAATGCTTTTTAGCCGCTGAATACAAGTGAGTCGTTTCCTCCCGGATTTGAAGCCGCGGACTTCGGAGTGTATTTCACGTGGAGCGACGTGTTGAACAACAATCAGATATGCGAGTGTCTTGTAATGCGATGTTAAAGTATTCAAATTACCAACAAAACAGTTTAAAACCCGGGAATTTCGTGTTAATTATGTATTAACGCGCGCACAGCGTGTTTCAACTTGTTGTTCTGCTTCAGCTGGAAAAAATCAATGTGCAGCTGTTTTAAAGCGCCCTCCAACTTGCAATTAATAATAATAATAATCATTAGGGTTGGGATTATTATCTACTGAAAGTTAAGTTTGCAACTTAGCCTATGTATTTTCTAGTCAATTGAAAATAACGTGTTTATAGTTTTTCCTTTGTTTACCTAGAAAATAAAATAATCATGTCCTTCTTTCATACCCCGTTTCGTACTATATTTCCTGCCCATCCTACGAGACTTAACTGTTCTTATTACATGTGGTTTCCTATAAAGACCGTGTAGCTCACTGTTATGTAGTCTTCTCCATTCACATGTCTCTTTTTGATCTAAAAAACTTCCTAAGCACTTTATTCTCAAATACTCATCCCTTAAAGCCAGAGTCCACGTTTCACTTCAATATAATGTAACTGGAAGAATAACTGTTATATATAGGCTTACGTTTAGTTTTTTTTTTGAGACAAGTTGGGTTGTAATGCATAATAGCGTCTGTTTCCAGAGTTGAGTCAACAGTATTTTAATTTCATTGTGCACCTCATTCCTACTTGTTCCTAGGTATTTTGATTCAGGCACTTCTTCAAAATTTCCCTCATTTGTCATTAAGTGTCCATTTCCAGCTGTATAATGTATTTCTGTGTGTTGAACATAATTATATTTAGTTTATAGATGTTTACTTCCAGCCCCAATTCCTTAGTGTTACTCACTAGAAGGTACGTCTTGGTCCTCACTGTCTCCTAACAATACATCAGCATAAACTAACATCTTATTAAAACCGTTGAGATGTAGGTCTTCTTCATTCTGTAAACATTTGGTGGCATCCTCTAGTATGGAGTTCATCTGATTGTTTTAACCCAGTGTGAATTTCAATATTTTCTGAAAAGTGTTTCCCTGCCCGCACCCTACTCTTTGTACCATTTAGACACATTCGAATAAGTCTAACTAGCTTTTTAGGAATTCCGAACTCCAGCAGGACACTATATTACTTGTTCATGTTCATCGAATCGTGTGCCTTTTTAAAATCCACACCCTGTTCAGGATATCTGTACAGTGGATATAAACAAATGCATCAGTTAAATGACTTGACTTCAATTTTTTATTATTATTGAAAGTTAGTAAGTAATTGTTGCATTTGTTTATCTCGACTGTATAGACACCCTGAATAAAATGCAGTTAATGTTAAATGTCATTATTTTCCCATTTGTTTTCTATTAGTCTTAACTTGTTAGTCTGAAACCATATTTATGGGACATGTTTCAGTAACTGTGGTGAGGATGTTAGATTTCTTATTTGATTGTCGTAAAAAAAATATAGGACTTGGAATGGGTTGATGTTTTTGTGTAGAAGATAGTGCCTGTTTGGAACGGTTAGTAGAGCTGGAATGAGGCAGGTGGAGGGGGAAGATGGCGGGCCGCGCTGCCTGCCTGTTGTTTCTCTCGACAGTCGCTCGGCGGTGCTAGTGCTATATTGTGTGTGTATTTGTGTTCACAATGTGCCGTGTGTTTCATACAAAACTGTTTGAAATTTGTCATTAAACCAGTGGCGGCTCTTTTCACTGTTTTTATGTTTCTGTGAGGCATCCGCACCCCGCCCAGGTATTGCAAACATTGGCGCTTAGGTGTAACTGAGCGTATCACAAGCTGGATGGGTGCTCACCACGCTTTGATTGTAAATACATTTATTTTCGGATTCCTTGTAAACCTGTAGGTGCTAAAAGGTAACTATAACAAAGGTTTATTCTCGTATGGGAATAGTTGTACGCACGTAGGGCTGTTTTGAACAGGATTCACCAAGTGATGTTATCCGGTTACTGCTAAAAATCCAACAACTCCCTTAATAATTACTGTTACGATTTTCACCTTAAAATATATTTTTTAAGTCCAACACTAAACTATCTTAAAACTGTAAAGAAAGTAAACATTGATAAAACTAGATATATGATCATGTGTAAATATAGGCCTATTTAACATTGAACCCGCAGGTTCATGGCCGCGCGGACACAAGCTTTCCTACATCCCTATCATCTATAATCTACTTCTACAACCGCCAAGAAATGCGGACATGGGTTCCACTGGGGTAAAATTTTCCGGAGGTAAAATAGTTCCCCATTCGGTTCTCCGGGCGGGGACTACTTCAGGGAATGCATGCCAAAAGCTCAAGATATAGGCCTATATTGTATAATGGAAATGGACAGTTAATGACAAATGAGGGAAGTTTTTAACAAGTGTCTGAATTCAAATACCTGCGAACAATAATACAAACAGGAATGAGGCGCGAAAAGATATAAAAAATAGGCATGAATTCTGGAAATGCGTGCTATTATGCATTTGCCGTCCCAATTCCTTTGAAAAAAAAACTGAAAATATATAAAACTGTTATTCTCCCAGTTATATTATATGGATGTGAAACATGGGCTCTTAATTTAAGGGAGCAGAAAATATTATGAGTATGCGAAAAAAAATATTTTTGTTGACTAAAGATCGATAAACAGACAGGTGAATGTAGAAGACTACATAACAGTGAGCTACATGGTAAATCAGATATAGTAAAAATTAAATCTCGTAGATTGCGATGGACAGGGCATGTGGCATGAATGGGGAATGAAATAGAGGCTAATGGGAACCTTTTTTACAAAACGCAAAATGTAAGCTTTTATTAAGTAGTCCAAAAATGAGGCGGGAGAATAATTTCAATCGTGATATGAGCGCGATAAATTACGCTGGGAATGATTGGAAAACCAGAGTTCAGGATAGGGATGTATGGAGAGCTTTTGTCTGCGCGGCCATTAACCTCTGGGTATGATAGTGCTACTCAGTCAGTCATGAAGAAAGTTAGGAAAAATAAATAAGTTTTTCTGATATCGTTGAACTGTTATTTAAGGGGAAAGCAGATGCAGTATGTATACTGCTGTTGGTAGAGCTTACGTTATCTGTTTATTTAATTTAAAATAATTTTCCCTGTTGAGAGCTGGAAGTGCGCTGAAGCATATTTGTGCACTCTGTTGAAACCGCCCTCCTTTCATTTTTCAATAAATGTGTTCCCTTTCATTTGTATGTATGTGAGAGCCGCCACTGGTTAATGAAAAGTCTGTTATCAGGAGAAGTTTGAAAGTGCGTCACGTGTGACAGGCGGTGCGCGGACGACGTAACAATTAACACTGTGCGATTAACAAAGTATTAGCATTTAGAGTTTTAATTGAGATGTGGAATCTAGAAAGTGCATCGAGGGAAAGTGAACAATGCTAGACAATAACACAACTCCTACTGCTCCTGTCGGGCGTAGGAGATCCACCTTCTATGTGGCTCTACAAGAAAACAGCGCAGCTCAAACTCCCAAATCATCCCCATCGAAAAAACTCTCCAATTCCAGCCAGACTTTATCTGTTGTGGAACCCGAAAAACCCGCTCCGAGAAGGACATCAAGTTCAAAGTCTCCCTCTAAGTCACCTTCCGTCAGAATTGTTCCGAAACAATCGCCAGTTCACGCCCCTCAACCTGTAAAAGCCTGCACGAGGACATTTCAAGGACCCCAGTTGCTCAAAGTCGGGCCACCACAGTCGCCGAAAGTGCCCAAGAAGTCTTCTTCATTGTTACAACTTCCCAGCGCCAAGTCAGTGGAGTCGCCCCACAAGCCGAGCAAACCCCTGCAGCTGTCCTTGTCCTTGAGAAGGTCGCCGTCCGCTAAACCGACGGTGCTCGTAGCGTCCACACCGACTGTCGAAACCAAGAGAGTCCCGGTGGTTGTGGTGGAACAGCATGATGGGGACACTGCGCAACTTAGGAAGGAAACAACTGAAGACGAGGCTGCCGTGCATTCTGGTAAATACTTTGTTTTTTTACGTCATCGCACTTGGTATTTAAATATGGCAGCCAGTTTTCACTAGCACATGAGATACTGTCTTTACATCAATGCTTTTCCACTTTTCTAATTTTCTAGATGTTATATCTAAGGAGATTACCACTATTTGAGAATAAAGTTCTTAGGAAAAATATAGGTCCAAAGAGAAATTAACAGACAGGTGAATGGAGAAGACTAACAAACAATTCATATATCTCAACGTTGTATCTGGTTCTCCATCCATACTCTGTTTCAATTGCTCCGAAAATCCTTCAAAAGATTTTCCTTTCAAATACTGCTAGTTGTTTGCATGTATTTTTATTTATGACCCATGTTTCGGTACGAAATATGTTACAGTGCCACCACGTCATTTCGACATTCTAGTATTCTCTCCAGGCATGGCGTTATTGTAACCCACTTCTCAGGTTGGGGCGCCTGATAGGCGGAGTTACGCTGCCCAGTTGATATATGATAGGAGATAATGATAACGATGCGCCAGGAGACGCCTTAATCCTAAACTTAATGATGTTCGGGGATCGTTTGGGCCTTAAGGTTTCATGACATTTGTCTTACAGGTGAGGAAAAACCCCGAAAAAAACATAACCCAGGAAACTTGTCCTGACCGGGGATGGAACCCGGTCATACTACGATAATTAATTGTTTCAATTTGGGTGAACCTCTGTGTATGTCCTGCCCATGTTTACTTTAACATCTGCAATGATATCAGATGATTGACACTAATTCCCTGTTATATCTCATAGCTCCATAACACACAAAATGAGCGCTCTGGAAATAATAATGTAAGAGTGGGTGCGCCATATTTAAATTGTTTGGCATTTAGTTGTAAGAGTTGATGAGGCGTTAAGTTACCGTTACGTTATCTCACGTTTTAAGCACAACTAATTAAAATACATTCTGCACGCATGACAGGTTAATTATACAGGGTGCCAGCTCAAGAAAAGTACACAAACAATGTCAGTTACTAATACTGAACCCAGAGTTTCAGACGAAATATCTGAATTGTTAATGAAGCCCTTAGCAACATTTTTGGGCCAAAAAGAAATGGAACAGACAGGTGAATGGAGAAAAATACATAATAGTGAGCTATATGGTATTTATAGAAAGCCAGTTATAATAAGAACAGTTTAGTCTTTATTCATTTGAGCCGCAAATAGAGGAACTGATAACTGTTGGAGAATCAAAACAAATAGCGAACTAAACAAATTAATCAAAAATCAGAACATAGTAAACCATATAAGATCTCTCAGAATTGGTTGGCTTGGACATTTGATAAGAATGGATGATCAGAGACTGGTCAAAAAAACTCTACAAATGGAAACCTATAGGAGGCAGAGCTGTAGGAAGACCGAAGATCAGATGGGAGGATGACACAATGAACGATCTAAAGCAAATGAAAGTGACTAATTTGAATATGGCAAGAACAGATTGGCATGGAGGAGGATTGTTGAGAAAGCCAAAACATTCACTTTTGAAGTTGTCGTTCCTTAAGATGATGATAATGATGATCTGAGCCGATATTATTCTAACTAAAATGTTTTCCCTTTTTATTCTTCTTTTTATTTTAACTTATTATTATTATTATTATTATTATTATTATTATTATTATTATTATTATTATTATTATTATTATTATTATCATCATTATTATTGTGAAAATGGATGAATGCAGAAAGAAGTATGATGGATGGAATTGAACACAGAAGGCTAATATGGTATGGACACGTAAGAAGAATGCAGGATGGAAGACTATCAAAGGCCATGTATACGTGGAAAATTGAAAGAAGGATTAGAAAGGGAAGACCAAGAACTACCTGGAATCAATGAGGAAATTTGGTGTAACAGATGAAGGCACACAGACAGAGAACGATGGAGAACTTTAATTAAGGGAAATTTGTGAATGTTTGTTACCCAAACTGATAATCTATAAGTCCGTAGTCATTTATGTATTTTTAAAACTGATCTTAATTATTAAGATGTTGTTGTTTTCAAATGCTGGGCCTTGGCACCGAAGCCATTAGCGTTCTTGCTCTCCAATACAGGGCAAGTCAAAATGTTGTGCAGGTTTTCAGAAATTTATTATGTGAAATGTAATGAACATATAATATTGTGAGACATATTGTATGAAAGGTAAACTCTCAAAGTTTTTTTTTAAATATTCACAGATGTTCTATGTGAGCGCCTTTTGTTACACGACAGATGTCAAGCCGATATTCAATCTCCTGCCAAACTTTCTGTAGCAGTCCGCGGTCGATATCAGCAATGGCTGCTGTGATGCGGGCACGCAGTTCATGCAGTGTTGTTGGAAGTGGTGGTACGTAAACATGATCCTTTACAAGACCCCACATGAAGAAATCACACGGGGTTAGATCTGGTGAACGAGGTGGCCAATGAATGAGTTGTTGATCACCCTGAGATGCACGGCCTATCCAGCGTTGTGGTAAAGCCGTATTCAAATGGTCTCGAATACTGCCATGGTAATGTGGAGGGCACCATCCAACTGCAGAATGAAATCTGGACTATCCGCTTCAAGCTGCGGAAGGAGCCATTGTTGTAGCATATCAAGGAAAACATGTCCGTTCACAGTACGTTCATGAAAGAAAAAGGGCCCATAAACCTTTGCATGGGAAATGGCACAAAAGACATTCACTTTCGGAGAATCGCGTTGATGTTCCAGAGTTGCATGGGGGTTACCAGTTCCCCAAATCCTTACATTGTGTCTATTCACTTTTCCTGAAAGGTGGAAAGTCGCTTCATCACTGTAAACTACCCTCTCATGGAACTCATTCTCTTCCATTAATGCGAGAAAATCAACACAGAAGGACGCTCGCAAAGCATAATCGGCGGGTTTTTAAGGCTTGAACCAGTTGCAAGTGGTAGGGTTTCATCTGTAAACGTTTCCGGAGAATCCGCCATACAGTTTTTTGTGGTAGTTGAAGTTCTGTCGCTCCCCGGTAGGTGAATTTCTGTGGACTCCGCACGAAGCATGTGCGAACGCGTTCGACTGTCTCTTCACTCGTCGACGGACGGCCAGTCGATTTTCGTTTACAGATACAGCCTGAATCCCTAAATTGTGTGTACCACTTACGAATGGATCTCCCATCCGGCGGGTCTTTATCGTATCTGGTACGGAAATGTCGTTGAACACTAGTCACAGAGTTGTTTACATAGTAATCAAGCACACAGAAAGACTTCTGATCCCCAGTCAACGCCATTTTCCTTTACTGCTCTGCTGTTGACATCTTGCGGGTGAACGCGGAACTTTAGAAGTGGACAACTAAACTTTGAGAGTTTACCATTCATACAATATGTCTCACGATATTATATGTTCATTACATTTCACATAATAAATTTCTGAAAACCTGCACAACATTTTGACTTGCCCTGTATTTCTCTATGGTGGATCCAACAGGTAATACTTCGCAGGTTTGTAGCTGTTCTTCGTTCATTTCTTCGTCTTTGTTGCATAGAGGACAATTTGGGTTCATGTAGATTATAAAGTACTTAGGAAAATTTTTGGACCAAAGAGAGATGAACAGACAGGTGAATGGAGAAGACTACATAACAATGAACTACTTGGCCTTTATAGGAAGCCAGATATATTAAGAACAGTTAAGTCTCGTAGACTGCGATGGGCAGGACATGTTGCACGTATGGGGAATGAAAGACTTGCATGGAAGCTTCTTGTAGGAAAGCCAGAGGGAAAACGCCCAGTTGGTAGACCAAGAATGAGGTGGGAGAATAACATTAACTATGATTTGAGGGAAGTAGATTATACAGGGAATGATTGAAAAGCATTAGCTCAGGATAGGGATGTATGGAGAGCCTATGTCGGCGCGGCCATGAACCTACGGGTTCGATAGTGCCAGTGAGTAAGTAAGTAAGTAGATTCCTATTTTATGTAATGTTCTGTAAGCAGTTTAGATTTTGCTACTGTAGTTTTACGTGGAATTTCTGGAATAATATCTGGCTTCTTTATTAAAATATTCCATTTTTTGTCTTTGGCTTCATTACATAGGTGTTGGTTCCTCAATGATGACGAAAATTGTCAAAATGAATGAGTGTTTATGATTATTGAGGCGCATCAGGAACTGACGCTGGGAAACAGTTTTTACCTTGAAATATTTGTGCTGATGTCGGCTGCCACATGACGAGGGGTGTCTGTGAGGGTGCACGTGACCTTGGTACAAGGTATTGCTTTCTACTCTGCTAAGTGCGGGTGGCCCCGCGACCCAAACAGCCTTTGCTGTGGTTTCAAAGGAACAAAAAAAAAACTTTTCTTTCACTTCTTTTTTCAACATTCTTTTGTATCTTTGGGTAAAGTTGTAGCTTCAGACGCCAGAAGAGCGGGGTTACAACCCTCCCTGCGGACAAGTTTCGTACCACGTTATCTTAGTTTTTTAAGGCAGTTAATTGGTAGGGCATGTAAGTTCCAGGAACATCAGTAAGATTTTTTTAAGTTATGTTGGCAAACACTGGTATGGAGAGAGAAAAAAAAAGTCCTAGACTTATATGGGATGAAAATATATAAAACTGTTATTCTCCCAGTTATATTGTATGGATGTGAAACACGGACTTTTACTTTAAGCGAGGAGAAATAAGTCTTGTAGACTGCGATGGACAGGGCATGTGGCACGTGGGGAATAAAATATGGGCATTGAAGCTTCTTGTAGGAAAACCAGAGGGGAAATTTCTAGTCGCTAGCCCAAGAATGAGGTGCCAGAATAAGATAAACCGTGGTTTGAGGAAAGTAAATTATGCAGACAATGATTGGAAAACATTAGCTCGGAATACGGATGTACAGAGAGTTTATATCCGCTCGGCCACTGAGTTAGACGTGCATGGGAGGATAATGTTTAAATGAATCGAAGCGCGGGATCCATTAGCCATACTAGAGACTGGAGAGATGATGCGCGAAATTATAAAATGACGTAATTAATGTTAGTTAACTGTTAGATGACGCGCACTAACAACTTTTTGTTGCTACAGTAGTAGTTCCGCAGTCTCCTGTAACGTGGACGCCAAGTGTGTGGAGCTGAGGTGTGTAATAACAAAACAGACCATTTGTGGCGTGTTATTCTAACTTGTAAAGAAAATGTACAAAAGTAAGATTCGATAAAGTACCAAACATACAAATAGGAGAAACTATTGGAGAATATAGAAATATCAGCACCAGCAGCAGCTCTATTACCTTGTTTCGACCTCTAAGGGTCAATTTCATCAACAGAGAGAGCTAACTGTATTACGCCAGTTTTCCCCGTGTATAATGCATAGCTAGAGCGAAATTTCATGTTTTTAAAGTATTTGTCAGAGAGCGCGGACATTAAGGATCTGCACCAATTTATGATAGTTTTAGGAATCAAAATAAAGGGACCAACAAAAAACACTTCAGAATTCATAATATTTTAGCAAAATGTTCATAATTTTACTGAAAAATTCATACCTCCTTCATATTTTTCAACTTTCAAATTCCAGTATTTTTTTAAATAGAGTTCTAGGACTTCTGTAAATGATTTTTGGAAATTAATTGATTTAGCAATTTGTTACAGTGTAGGTGTGGTATGGGTTAGGACACGTGGAAAAATTATTCAGTATCCCGTTGGGACCAAGATAGATAGATTTTATAAAAGCAAATAATTGGATGAGTAGGGGCATAGGAGTGACCGTTGTTGCGGGTTAGATGGATGTTTTTGTCCTTAAAACTCGATCCCCAGAAACACGAAACAGGAAGCTAGATGAACAATTTGTTGGAATATTCTGTAGTCAAAGAACTGTGAAAAATGACAACCTGGGGCATTGAAAATGGTATAAAATGAAAGCTGTCAGGGCTCGTTCTTGCTACCTGAGCATAGTCCGTACTCATTTCCATTAGGATCTTAGTTCGGAACCCAAATGTCCACAATGCCACGAGTAGGTCCGGTCTAGAGAAAAATCTTGACCGTATCGAGACTCGAACCCACGACTTTACTGTTCGTACCACTACGCTATGGTTTATGATCCCGTTAAAATTGTTTCAGATCATGAATATTGATAGTTTACAACTGGGTTTAGAATTAATGGCAAAAAGCTAAAAAAAATCGAAAGACAGGTGACAACATCTTGATTTCTTGAGCTTATAAATAAGTTCTGTTTTTGGTCTTCAGTTATGTGCTGGTATGTACACAGATAAGTTACAGTGGGCCTATTTATATAAATATATGTAAAAAGTTTAGGAAATAGTCGGCTTCATTATATTTTTGTGTCATAATTTTCATAATTTTTCCATATTTTCTCTTTACGATTTCCTATTTTGCGTATTAATTTCTTCATAAAATTCCTCGCTCGTATTCATAGCTTTAAAATGGGAGTAATACAGTTTATCTCTGGTGTACACCATATATAATATCAATGCACCGGCCTTCACTATAGCCAGACGTTCAAGTGTGTGTGGACACGTTAGAAAAAAAAAATGAGTGTGGTACATTGGGACAAAACTTAGCAACGAAAAAGAGGTTTGCCAAAATAGAAGCAAATGAAAAAGCCAGTTGGACCATAAGAATAAATAGCAGTCCCTAAATTTAATTTGTTATTAGAATAACTGCACAAGGTCACTAACTGGCACATAGGAACAGAACGCCACTTTTGGAACAATGTGTGTTGCGGCTTACAGCTGAGAAAATAAAATGTCTTAAATTTCAGGACGTTTGCTGACTTTTATGAGAAGATCTCATGAAAGTAATATAAAAAATACAGATCTTCGCCCATCCCATGTATTAGACAACGAAAATGACAATCACAAAAATTCATATAGGCCTATGTGTGTGTGTCTGTTAACACTCTAGCGGCAATACTTTTTTTTTCGAAACCAAACTCGGCATATAGCAATAAATTAAAAAAAAAGTCGATTTCGTTAACTAGCAAAATGAGACCATTAAGAAAGACTGCCAGTTAACCTGAAACGAAAATTTGAAAATCATTCTAGCGGCTGCAATGTTCGATTTTTGCAACGAAACTCAGTATATACATTGAAATTAAACGAGGAATGCATTATCAAAAAAAGCGAAAGGGGTGATACCCAAAATTAAACATTGGCTGTAGCAACCGCTGTATTTACTTGCGGCGATGTACACCATACAGTGTATTTAGCCCTTATAATGTCTTCATTTATTAAATATTTTAATAAATCGATGGAAAAATGAGTAAGAAATTGTTTAAATTTGTTTACAACTTTATAGTAATATGCAATAGAGTATACATTCTTTGTTTTCACTTCAGTCCGATGGCTTTAAATAAGCTAGCATAAGAAATTGAGTTTTTCCAATATCCATCCATAGTAATTCTGCCCGAAGGCAGGTCCTTCACTGCAATCACAGCATTTTCATGCTATACTTGCAGCTTTACTAAGGAATTGTGTAGGTGTGGTAGCTTCCCGTTGCTTTCCACACCGGTGAAGGATCATGATGATAATGATAATGGTAAGGATGATGGCCATATGATTTCGGGGACCGTTTGGGCCTTAAAGTTTTCCTGGCATTTGTCTTACAGGTGAGGAAAAACCCCGATAAAAACCTCACCCAGAAAAACTGCCCCGACCGGGGATCGAACCCGGGCCCGCTGCGTGACAAGGCAGCACGCTACCTCGAGACCACAGCGGTGGACTTTTCCAATATAAGGGTTAACAAAACCAACAAAATGGTCCATAAATTAGACTTGCGGAGGAATTCGCAGTACCTGCGTGACGCAACTAATTTTTTTAAAGAAACGAATTGAATTAGAGTGCGAGGTTATGTTACAAGATGATATAAAACTTTCCATTTATCGCAGATACACACTTTCTATAACAAGTATTTCTATTTTCCGCGTTTTGCTTTTTACACGAGTCGCGTGATGAAGCCGATCCGTTTTTAACTACAACTCTATTTCCATTTAACGCCAACTGAATCCAGTTACAGGTGCAAACGGCAGTCTACAGAAATTCCAACAAAAGTATCCAACAAAAATTATTTCTTCTTTTACCTGTCCTTAGGCGTATCGACATAGCAGTGGTCTATCTATAGTGTTTTGCTCGAGGGCATGTCTTTTACTGCAATCATAGCATTTTCATGCTATGCTTGCAGCTTTACTAGGAAACTATAGGTGTGTTAGCTTCCCGTTGCTTTCCACACCGGTGAAATGATGATGATGATGGCCGGATGATTTTTCCGGAACCGTTCGTCCCTAAGCTTCCTGATATTTGTCTCATACGTGAGGAAAAAAACCGAAAAAAAAAATCACCCAGGAAGCCTTTCCCGACGAGGGCCCGCTGCGTGACAAGGCAGTACGCTACCTCGAGACCACAGCGGTAGTCAAATAATTTGTCGGCGCTGTGCGCCGTGGTTTAGTGACTTTTAATATCAGCTGACAGTTGGGAGACTCGATATGGGACTTCGTGGGTGGGGACGCGGGTATACGGATCTTTTAGATGTGAGAATATGATTGACTGAATTGGTAAGAGGAGCGGAAGGAAGAGAGAGAGAGAGGGATGTGTGTCTGGACTTATTTGTGCACCGGGCATTTTTATCCGGACTTACCTCTACTTGAGATGGGATTGCTTGAAAGAACTCGACACTTCAGACGGTTGAGTGCATAATTGCCATTTTGCGTGAGGCTTATGTTCTGATTTCACTTTGTAAAATTCGTGGGAAAATTTTTGGACCAAAGAGAGATGAACAGACAGGTGCATGCAGAAGACTACACAACAGTGAACTACATAGTCTTTATAGGAGACCAGATATAATAAGAGCAGTTAAGTCTCGTAGAGTGTGATGTGCAAGGCATGTGACACAAATTGGGGAATTAAAGAGGGGCTTGGAAGCTTCTTGTAGGAAAACCAGAGAGAAAACGCCCAGTTGGTAGACCAATGGGCGTGGCCCATTGTTGAGCCATGGCCTCTCCGTTGTAACGAGTTACTGGACCAGATAGTTACCTTATTTGCTCGTAGATGTCATGGGTAGCGTGCGGTCCACACACCGACCCACTGCGACATCCAACAGGCAACTAAGGTATTATTACTAGGACGTTCGGATCGGCAAATTTTGCTTAGAGGCCTCTTTATTCAGGCTCAAGGATCTTTAGGTACGTACACACTTGCGCGCCATGTTCGTCAGATTTGGACGGGGTTTTAAGGTGCGGGCCGCGCGCGCGTCTCTCACCACGATCCACTCATTGTCGGTTTTTTCCACAAACACTTTGATGGTTCGCTGTTTAGATTTGGACGGGTACCTGAGAGGTTCGTCGTTTTCGGTGCGCACCTATTATTTGAGTATGGAGTGGTCAGAGGAAAACATGTTAAAACTTATTGATATTTATAGAAGCAAGCATTTATTGTGGGATCCTCAACATAAGGATCATTTTTAAAAATCATTGAAAGGAGATGCCTGTTTTTTTTTTCAATGTGTTTTTTTGTTCATGTGTACTGTAATTGTATGAATAAATTAGAATTATTTAGAAAACATTATTTATTTAAGACGTTCATTTCATAATATTATGCATAAAGTATCACAAAACAATACAATATATAAACACATTTATTACTAATTATTTATTTATTTCTTCAAAGACTCCAAAGAGCAAGATTGCTCATGTTAAGGGACAATATACAAAAAATAATGGCCATAAAACAATTAACAATAAAAACAAGAAAACAAATTCAGGCATAAGTTTAAGTAATACAAACTACTATAGAAGCACAATATATATACACATATAAATACAATATTTAAACAGGATAATATTAATAATAATAAAATTAACAAAATTAACTAAGAAAGCAATGAGAAAAAATATTTTTTAATACAATTAGAAAAATGTTTAACATTCGTGAAATGTTGATATTCAATAGGTAAGTTATTGTAATGGTTGATTAATGCATAACGAATCCCTTTTATACTTTTTTTTTTTTTTTGAGAAACTAGTATCTTTGTGCAATAAAGTACAACCTCTAGTATAATAATCATGTACATCTTTATTAAAAATTAAGGCCATGTTATGGTCAGATAGATTCTTAATAATTTTAAACATATATATACAAATCATATATTTTTTTTAAAATTCCTTTAATGCTATAATATTTGAAAAAGTATAAATAAAGCTATAAGATGTAATAAGTAATAAGCGTGACCAGACGTCCCGATTTTGGCGGGACAGTCCCGATTTTTAACAATTTGTCCCGCGTCCCGCGGCATTTAAAAAAAGTCCCTATTTTTGGAAAAGAATGCAGGACAAGCGGGAGAACGGAAAGGGAATAGACATTGTTGGTTACACCTGCTCTGCAAAAAGTCTACTGAAGGTTTGTGGGTTTCCTATGGATCGCAGGAGGTTCGTTGAAATTAATAATTTCGACGAACATAACACGCGCCGCGCGCGCGCCGTTCGTGTTCGCGGCGCGCATATGTGTACGTACCTTTTTACGAACCTGACTGGGGACCCACAGTTAAAATCCCTCCCGGAGGACTTGCTCTTTGAAATTTTTCCGTCCTAAAAATCTGTCGACCCCTGCCGGGTTTGAACCCGCGACCCTCGAAACCAGAGGCAAGGAGCATAACCGCTAGTCCACCGCGGTCGACAGACCAGCGATGAGGTGGGAGAATAACATTAACAATGACTAGATTATACAGGGGATGATTTAAGCTGAGGACAGGGTCATGAACTTGCGGGTTGAATGAGGCAGACTGTGGTGTGGCTCGGAAGGTCGAACACCCCTGCGAGCTGTCATCAATCTAAACTCAAGGTTTTCCAGTTTCTTTTGGGAATCTTTAATTATTACCATCACCTCCCCCCCCACTATACAATGATGTTGCGTGTTTGTTTATCGATTCCTGAAGAAATGTCACTCTTGAGGTTGTTCTCGTAATCTTCTTACTAACTGATTCATACATCCATATCATAAGCTAATGTTTTATAATTGGACGATGTTATGCATCAATCAGGTAAGCGCCATTTTTAAAAACCTTAGATTTTGATGCCATCTCGCTCATGAAGTAAGTGTATGCACGCTTTTAGCGCCAAATATTTAAATAGAACTTTATCTAACTAGCTACTGGCTCTATCCAACCCGTAGGTTCAAGGCCACGCGGACATAAACTCTCCATACATCTCTATCCTGAGCTAATGTTTTTCAATCATTTCCTGTATAATCTACGTCCCTCAAATCATAGTTAATGTTATTCTCCCACCTCATTTTTGGTCTACCAACTGGGCGTTTTCCCCTCTGGTTTTCGTACAAGAATCTCCCATGCACGTATTTCATTCCCCATTCGTGCCACATGTCCTGCCTATCGCAGTCTACGAAACTGTCATAAAAAATGCAAATTCCATCAGTCCTGTGAGAGATTCTATTTTGCAACAAACGGCTATGAAACCAGATCTTCATAAATGCTAATCTAAATTTTGCATCATGCAGCTAAGCGCCAAATGTTCCCGCTCTTAGATTGTTAATGCATAACTGTCAAACAAGGAAAATAACTTTGTTAGTTTGACGCCACAGGAAATACTGAAGATTGACTCAAACTTTAAACGTATTTTTCTGGAAACGTAGACAATGCGGCGCATCTAGTTGGTACATAATGGCGCTTCCCGTTTAATCTACTTCCTTCAAATGCAGTTAATGTTATTTTCTCATCTCAGTGTTGGCCTGCCTACAGGGTGCTTTCCCTATGGTTTTCCTGCAAGACCGTGACGAAACTAATATAAAATGTTAAAATCCATGCCATGATAGCAGTTTGCTTAACTAAAACAAACTCTGTTTAAAAACTTGGTGGAACATCACATAATGTAGTGTTTACATGCTGGTGATGCAACATGTTTGTGAAAGGCCTGCATTCTTTAATATTTGACAAAGTTTTTAAACAGAAGTTTCTTATGACGTCTGACGTACGGATTTAAATTTTTTATTCAATAGCATCCACATGGATTTTAAAAATACTGAAAAAATATGCTCCGCAAACCAGCAAAATCTACTATACATTCGATTTGCTAAGAGATTAGTTTGTATCTTTCTTTGTCTTTTTTTCTAACGTCAGAGACGGTTGAGTAACTCCTTATTCATTGCTTTTGATTTTCTATACTCGGTAGCTTCGCCCTTTTTGACGCAAATTCTTATGATTTTTCTTTCTTCAATAGAACATTAACTATATTTACGCCCCACCGTTGTATTTCTACGTTTTCAAATTATGGAGATGAACAATTTTTTATTTAGTGTAAATGACCTTCCATCCATAGTAATTCTGCCCGACGGCAGGTCCTTCACTGTAATCATAGTATTTCTATGCTATGCTTGCAGCTTTACTAGGGAATTGTAGATGTGGTAGCGTCCCGTTGGTTTCCACACCGGTGAAGGATGATGGTGATGATAATGATAAGGATGATGATGGTGATGATGGCCATATGATTTCGGGGACCGTTTGGGCCTTAAAGTGTTCCTGGCATTTGTCTTACAGGTGAGGAAAACCCCTGATAAAACCTCACCCAGAAAAACTGCCCCGACCAGGGATCGAACCCGGGCCCGCTGCCTCGAGACCACAGTGGTGGAGGCCTATCGAATGACACAGAATAAATTTAGTTCTGGAAAAAAAAAAATTTACAAGTAAGTGATGGAAAATTCATAGAAAGAGTTGTGCGCGCATCGATTAAGGAGACTTCGGCGAAACTTTGAGGAACGTTGAAGGGAAATGAAGAAGTGCGTACAGTTTTGTAAGTTGAATCGACAAATATTATATTTGGTTTTAGAAATCAGAACGTGAATTGTCTGAAAGTAATGTTGTACAAGTCACAAGATGATGGACTTGATGTGCGATAAGATAAACACAGTTAACACGTGTTCTACCAACTATTTTGTATCAGAACATATAAAAGTAATCCCATCTCAACAGAACTTGTTCTTGACTCCGTGCGTCAGACCGTACGTAGTGCTTCATTCCAACTTCCGCTTGATCTGCGTATTGTCATGAAGCAGTAAATTGCTGTCCCATTTTGTGGTGACATTTTGAAGCAGTAATTCTCTTCATTTCCAAGAAGGATTGGTGTCCCAAAAAGAATTACTGGTTCAGGTTGGGTTTAATTTTCGGTAGAGCCGGATTCTCTTGTTAGGGTCGGAAGTTGGTACACTGGATAGGAAAACACTTTAAAATCACTGTTTCTTGTAGAAATAATTATAAATTTATCCACTTCTTAATTTCCGAACAGATTAAGCAAATGTAGGTGGTATTATTCCTCACCGTAAATTAAAAATAAATTATTTTCTTTTCTTATATCAATTATTGTTCTTGTACTAAATATTACATTTTATCAGGAGAGCTCTTCTTGCTTCTATCTTTGTTGAAAGTTGTACGCAGAATGACTAGTGTAATTCTTTTATAATTTTAAGAACATTATTACATCACATGATGGTAATTTTAAATTCTATAGGTTAATAGTGATTTTATATATAAGGCTTAAATTTGATTTGTTAAATACGGAAGTTAATTGTTTTAACATCCAATCAGAATTTAGTTTACTTTCATTTAAGAATATGAAGTTAAGCAGGTGTTCTTATTACAGTTATAACAGAAGGCTTTATAATTTAACAACAATGACTCAAAACAATTTTTAAAAGCATTCTTTACCAAAACTGTTATGTAATACAATTTATTTAATTGTTACTGAGACAGTTTTATTCAACAATAACCAACAATGAATGATTTAGATGTTTTTATTTATCTAAGTTATATTTAAATATTAGAAGAATTTTAAAATACAAAATTATTAACTTTACTTACTGACTTACTTACTGGCACTATCGAACCCGTAGGTTCATGGCCGCACGGACATACGCTGTCCACACATCCCTATCCTGAGCTAATGCTTTCCAATCATTCCCTGTATAATCTACTTCCCTCAAATCATAGTTAATGTTGTTCTCCCACCTCATTCTTGGTCTACCAACTGGGCGTCTTCTCTCTGGTTTTCCTACAAGAAGCTTCCACGCAAGTCTTTCATTCCCCATACGTGCCACATGTCCTGCCCATCGCAGTCTACGAGATTTAACTGTTCTTATTATTTCTGGCTTCAAATTATTAACTTTAACTTTCATATTTATTATTATATTAAAATTCTGCTTTAGAAGTTATCTTTCATTGGTCCATTCTCACATCTACTCTCTAACAATCTAAACCAGGGCCGTTAAACAGCTCATTAGATGGTCCCCCTTCCTATCCCTATGCAGGTGCACTCCCAATGAAACGCAAGTGAGTATAACCTATGATTGCAGTGAAGGACTTGCCTTCGGGCAGAATTACTATGGATGGATACTATTAAATATTTATTATTATTTTTTTCTCGTATAATTTTATTTCTTATTTTTTTCCAAATTTGAACATAGTAATATTTTATTTTACCTGATGGAGTTAAGATGGTGAGGTTTTCTCTTCCACTTCACCAGAGATGTTAACAATTATGAATTATCTAGAGTTAAATTAGCGAATAGGCTGTGACGTAAGGGTTTTAGTTTTGTAAACAAACACAAGTTGATGTCTAGCGTGGTATTTGGATGTGAAAGAGCCGCTAGTGGGGCAGGTGGTGGGACAATAGACAGACCAACTGAGCTGGTCCAGTATTTCGTGAAGGTGAACTGAAGGGGAACTCAAGTGTTTGTTCTGGAGACGCACGTGTGGTGGCCTCACTGTCTGGATTATCCAGTGACACTGGATTTTTTGTAAACTCTACAAAATCCAAACTATTCTATCGCAAATTTTCCGCAGTGGAACCCACGTCCGCCCATCTTGACGGTTGTCTTTCACGTCCCTCTTTCGACCAAGGTATATGTTTTAGTCCGGCGTATGCTACCGCCGATACAACTCATGGCACACAAGCCACTCCACCACAAGGTAAACATGCCATGAAGGGGAGTAGGATATGTGCCACGAATGGGGAATGAAAGAGGGGCATGTTAACTGCTTGTAGAAAAATCAGACGGACAGCACCTAGAAGGTAGACTAAGAGTTAAATGGGAGAATAATATTAACCATGATTTGCGAGAGATGAATTATACAGGGGATATGGATGTATGGATAGCTTATGTCCATTAGAATGAGGTGGGAGAATAACATTAACTATGATTTGAGGAAGATGAAATATACAGGGAACGACATTAGCTCAGGATAGGGATATATGGTGATGTTACGTCCGCACGGCTATGAACCTCCGGGTTCGACAGCACCAGTGAGTATGCAGGTAGAACGGGCCACAGGTTGTTGGATTACATGTGCTGGTGCAAGGCCTGCTTGTAACGTTACATTGTTGTCTACTGTCACTTGTAACAGTGCATTGTTGGAAAAAACTAAATGGACTGGAAAGACAAGTTATCGATAGTAATCGATAGAGTAGCGGTTCGCTTCTACAAAATGGAGGATTTCTTGTAGATGAGTCAACCACATTCCTGCTCTGTGACGGGAAACAAGAGCCGCTCTCTTTCAAGGAAGACGATACAATCATAACAAGTACGTACACATTTTTACAAGAATATGAAAAAAAATAGCCATAGTATGAAATTATGACAAAATACGCTTCTCTCGTTTTCCCCTGCCACAATTTGATTCCATCATTTCTCCATACTCATCTAATCCATTAAGTTCAGATCGTGCATCTGCCCCTGAGATGGTGCGTCAGGTATGTCATTCATACACCTCTATATATATAGGGATTCATCCCTTGAGCCGATCCTCAGTTGAGGATATTTATATTTTATGAAAAAATAGAAAGATGTTGCTTACCTTCATTAAACTATATATATAACATCGATAAAGCGTCACTGCTATAAAGTAAAAATATTCTCTTTAATTTGCTTGCTTGTTATAGTTAGCTACTAGATGGCAGTGAAGACCGAGTTCTCGCGACATCTAGTAATAATGGAGAATATAATACATATTTAAGAAAAATAAGTGTTTGAATTGGATTCGCCTGGTAGTGTAATGGATAACACGCTGAGGTACAGACTCAGAGTTCCGGGTTCGAATCCCGTCCATTTTTCTTATACAATATATATATATATATATATATATATATATATATATATATGAATAAGAAAGTTTTCTTGTGTTTTCTGCGTCATGGATTCAAGTTTTCGGCCTCTGGCCACTGATTCCGACGTTTCGGCATGATCCCACATGTCATTATCAAGGAATGATAAGTTCGAGTCACAGGTTTAGGTCTTATGTAATTAAACACACAAAGTTTTCGCTGTGGTCCGTTTCCGAAGACGTACACCCATCCAAGCGTCTTGTGTTGTTAAACACCTTCAGTTTCCAGTGTGGTTCGTTTCGGAAGCCGTACACCCATCCAAGCGTCGACCACACTCCATGTTACCCAACCGTGGTTTTCTTCATATCTCCTTCGGTGTTCTGGGGATGACATGGTGGGCAGCGAGAGCAGTTTTCCATGTAGATGGTAATCTTTGGACATCATCTCCGGTGTTCATAGAATGTGGCCATATAGGCCTATATATATATATTATATGCGTACATAATAATTCTGCCTGTGGACAGGTCTTTCACTGCAATCATAACATTTTCATGCTATATTTTGCAGCTTTACTAGGGAATTGTAGGTGTGTTAGCTTCCCGTTGGTTTCCACACCGTGAAGGATGACGATGATGATAATGATAAGGATGAAGATGATGATGATGACCGGATGATTTTCGGGGACCGTTGGGCCCTAAGCTTCCTGACATTTGTCTTACAGGTGAGGAAAAACCTCACCCAGGAGCCTGTCCCGACCGGGAATCGAACTCGGGCCCGCTGCATGACAAGGCAGCACGCTACCACATGGGATCCATTCACAGTAAACATGGCGTATATGATAACGATGATTATGATCGGGGACCTTTTGGACCCAAACGTTTGTATTACAGGTGAAAAAAAAAAAACCCGTCGCCCTGGAAACTTGTCGCGACCGGGGATCGAAGTCGGATTTGCAGTGTACGAGTCTACTCCGGGACCACATTGGGTGGATTGTATAAAGTCTAAACCAGTTTTCCAATTTCTTATTGTTTCCATAACAACTGAAAATCTACGGTTGTTAGTTTCAGAATCATTGCCATAGTTTCATAACTATTTCTGTGGATTTTCAGTTATTTTTACAGTTGTCATGGAAACAATAAGAATTGGAAAAGTTACCTGGGTGATGCTTTATTGAGGTTTTTTTTTCCTCGCCTGTAAGGCAAATAGGAAACTTTAAGACCCAAACTGCATCCGCACATGATCTGGCCATCATCATCATCATCCTTCACCGGTGCGGAAAGCAATGGGTAGTTACCACACCTACAATTCCCTAGTAAAGCTGCAGGCATAGCATGAAAATGCGTTGATTGCAGTGAAAGACCTGCCCTAGGGCAGAACACTATAAATATAGAGATAGATATTTATTTATAATAGTAATTATATTATTATTATTCATCCGGTATCATGGCAGCTGCCGCCGTCTTCCGGAAACCAAACGCCATTCCTCTCTATCCATCCATTGATCTTCCTCCATTCCTCTGATATTCATAGCTGCTTCTACCCCTTCTATCCAAGTTTTCTTCGGTCTTCCTGTCTTTCTCCTTTCTATTGGGATCCATTCCATAACAATTTTTGGCAATCTTTGCTCTGGCATTCGTTTGACATGACCATACCACTGCAATCTTTTCTTTTCTATGATATCTATGATGTCCGGCTCCTCTTGTACATCCATAATTTCCCTTATTTCTTTATTTCGTATTCTATCCTTTCTAGATTTTCCAGCTGATCTTCTTAAAACATCCATTTCTGTACTTAAAATTCTTTTCAGTTCCCTGGTAGGAATTTGCCAGACTTCAGCACCATATGTTAAAATGCTCTGAATTATGGTTTGATATATTTGTAATTTTCTATTTTTTGTAATATTTTTGCTCCACCAAACAGAGTTTAAAGCATTTATTGCTTGTTTTGTTTGTGCGATTCTATTTTTAATTTCCACTGTGTTATCGCCTGAATGGTCTAATTTTGTTCCTAAATAAGTGCATTCAATACTAGGTTTTAGTTCTTCTCCATTGTTGAAATTTATATTATTGTTATTAATATTATTATTATTATTATTATTATTATTATTATTATTATTATTATTATTATTATTATTATTATTATTGCAAATTTTACTAAGTACTTCCTTTTACTCCACATGTCCCTCGTCTTCCAGTTTGTTTTCTTTGGTTTGTCCTCTTGGTCAACATGCCACGTATGCACCCTAATTCTAAAGATTATGTATGTTTCTCCTTGAGAAATATCTGCCAATTTTAAATGATTTTTCACTTCGCAAATCCATTTGATAGCATCCACTTCTATTTTCGTACAACTCCGTTATTTGTTTTGTAAGTCCATTCGTTTATTCATCATCACTCCAGGGATTAGGCAATTGCCCGTTCCTACTTCATAATGCGGGGCACGCCGTAGCGTAGTGGTTAAGGCACTGCGCTACAAGCCGGAAGGTCGAGGGTTCAAGTCCCGGTGGGGTCAGGATTTTTAAACTGACCCAAACCTTCTGGCGGCACTATGGCCCTGGGGTCGACTCAGCCTCTAACGGAAATGAGTACCAGACGCTTGTTCTGGGGTAAAGGCGGCCGTCACGCAGGGCTGATAACCCGGCTGACATCAAGTGCTAATTGTCTAGAAATAGTGGGAGCCTTATCCTTCCACTACCCCAAGGGCCTCCTGAGGCCTGTCGTGGGAATACTTTACTTTTTACTTCATAATGCATCAGCCCAACGTCTTCTAGGTCTTCCAACATCACCTCGTCCTCTTGCTTGATACTTTCTTGCTAACAATGGATATCTCTCCTTACTCATTCCATCCATATGATCAATCCATTTCTGTCTATAATTCGTGACCTTATCCAATAAAGGCTGTACTTTCAATTCTTCTCTTATATCCTCATTTCTTATTCTATCAAGTCTTGTACATCCTTTTACTTGTCTTAGGAACCTCATCTCCGCCGTCTGTATTCTATCCTTCTGTTTTTTCAGTGGAGCCCAAGTTTCACATCCATACAATATTGTGGGAACCGCCATAACATTATACATTTTTATCTTGGTTTCTTTTCTAATTTTATTTTTGAATGTTCTCTGTATTGTTCCACACACCGTCTGAAATTTATTTATTTTGGAGTCTATATCTCTTTCCACATTGTAGCCAACATCACAGCCCAAATATTTGAAACTAGACACCTGTTCTATACTTTGATTTTCTAAAATAATTTTGGATCTCACTGGATCTCTTCCTCTAAAAGCCATGGTCTTCGTTTTCCTTACAGAAATCTTTAGATCATATAATTCGTTTATTATTATTATTATTATTATTATTATTATTATTATGTAACATTTTCACGTGGATGAACACTTTCACGTCATTCGACAGAGATTAATCTCGCCTATCAGTTTGGCAACACCGCATTGTCGTCAATTGACAGCATTAAGTTTGTATTAATCGTGCAGATGAGGGGTGTCCACTCTATAGTGTTTTGCGAAGGTCAGTTAGCTGTCGGAACGTGCCAATATTCCCAGATATTCACATTCATCACTTTTTACGACAATTTTATGGCCGTGTGTTGTACTGCGTGGCGTGTGGTGTATGAATTCAGCCCAACAGAACCAAACACCTTGTTCTGTTGTCACGTGTCTTCATGTATGAGCCACTCTCTTTGGAACTTACACAAATGTTAGATATGATGGCGAGATAAGGACGTCTTGGTTTGTTCAGTACTCGAGTATTACCAACCTACTTAAACGAAATTACTTTCAATTGATGCAGCAGGAAATTACACTCAACTGCGGAAATGCATGCTGTTATGCATTACAGGAACTGTTTGCCTTCCCAATTTCTCTCAAAAAACGTTAAACTGAAAATATATAAAACTATTATTCTACCAGTTATATTATATGGGTGTGAAACATGGACTCTTAATTTAAGGGAGGAAATTAGATTACGAGTATTTGGGAATAGAATACTTTGGAAAATTTTTGGATCAAAGAGAGATGAACAGACAGGTGAATGGAGAAGACTACATGATCTTTATAGGAAGCCTGATATAATAAGAACAGTTAAGTCCACCGCTGTGGTCTAGAGGTAGCGTGCTGCCTTGTACGCAGCGGGCCCGGGTTCGATCCTCGGTTGGGACATTTTTTCTGGGTGAGGTTTTTATCGGGGTTTTTCCTCACCTGTAAGACAAATGTCAGGAAAACTTTAAGGTCCAAACGGACCCAGAATTCATATGGCCATCGCAATCATCATTCATATTCATCTTAGATTAAGCTTAGGATTAAAGATTCTCCTGGCGCACCACTATCATCATATCATCGGGGCAACGTAACCCCGCCTTCCAGGCGCCCCAACCTCAGAAGTGGGTTACAAGTACGTCATGCCAGGAGAGAACACCAGGAATGTCGAAAGACAACCTGGGGCGAAAAAAAAAAGATTTCTCTATTCACTTACTGCAACAATAAATGGTGCGTTTTTCTGTTTTTTATTTCAATTTTTGAAGGTGGCAAAGTGGCGTAGACCCCCAAAAAGCGCTTATAGGTATACAAGACGTTTCTACCGTCTGAATAGTTGAATGCTTTTAAAAATTGCATAGTTCGATTATGTAATGACATCTGTGGCGGTGGAAGGTTGAACCGCGAGCCGTGTTGGTTATTTCAGTGTTTTGTTTGTTTTATTTGTTACATAAATAGCGTATATCCCCCTTCCTTTGTTTTACACGTGGTGTAACAATATCCTTGGAAACTGCGAGGCCATAAAACACAACTTTCCTGTGGTGCTCTGTGCCTGCGTTCCATTACAACTTGATGGTTTTGTGGCTCATACTTCTTGAGGTCCCGGGTTCGATTGCTATTCAGACCACAAACATGTTTTTCTTAAACTGTTGTTGCTTACGGTCTAAATTTAAGAGTGTAAAAATCTTCATTGTGATTTCCTTCTGAAGAGAAGTAAAGCTTTGGGTCCCGTCTAGATGACTCACGATACGTAAAAGAACCTGAAGCTTAAAAAAAGAGACATCGGAGCAATATTGTCGATCCTCTTACGAGCAGTTTGAGTTGCGAGGATAATGATCTAAGTTGCTGAAAAAACGTCGGTAAATAAAATACTAATTCTTTGGCGCTATCGAATTCATAGGTTCATAGCCGCGCGGACATAAATTCTCCATACATCCCTATCCTAAGCTAACGTTTTTTTTCAAATATTCCCTGTATAATCTACTTCCCTCAAATCATGGTTTGTTATTCTCCCACCTCATCCTTGACATACCTACTGGCCACTTCCCTTCTGGTTTTCCTACAAGTTTCCATGCCTCTCTTTCATTCCCCATTCGTACCAATGCCCTGCCCATTGCAAGACTTAACAGTTGATGTTACATCTGGTTTCCCATATAACTCGCTGTTATGTTGTCTTCTCCATTCTTAATGTCTGTTCATCTCTCTTTGGTACAAACATTACCCTGACAACTTTATTCTTAGATATTCGTAATATTTTCTTCTCCCTTAAAGTAAAATGGGCAGGACATATAACACGAAGGTAGTATGGAAGATGGGCATGGAAACTCTAGGAAAACGAGAGGGAAACCGCCCATTAGGCAGGCCAAGAATGAGGTCGAAAATAACATTAACCATGGTTTGATGGAATTGCATTATACAGCGGATAATTGAAGTTTATTAGCTCAGGATAGGGATATATGGAGAGCTCATGTCACTTAAAATAACTTTTCTATTCATATTTTCAAAATTAGCGGGGCTAAAAGGCTTAACCTTAGAGACCGCGGGTGTCTAATAAAATGTGTTATTATTCTTCCAAAAGGGACCGCAAAGGGCCGCCCGCTGGGTGATTCGATAGTGCCAGTGAGTTTTCTATTTTTTGGTAACTCTTGGAAAGAATTCCAAGGTCTACATTAAGATGGGAGATAATATTGAGATGGATTTTAGGGAACTATATAACTGATATGGACTGAAATCATTTATGAGGAAAGAGTTTTAAACATATTGAATACTGCGGTCGGTCGGTTATCCTAACAGTTTACGAACAAGGCAGTGGCTGGGTTTGTATTGTTTTTCATCGTGAATTGCTGATAATGACACTTGATCTGAGTGCGCGAGCACTTGTTAGGCTCCTGTCTATTGTTTATGTGAAGTGATAGTCGGCTGTTTTTGTGGTAAACTTGAAATCCAAAGCCATCTGGTAACCAGCAGCTGCGTGTTCCCAGCGTTCATCTGTCACCGTGTTGTCATGCGTGTTCCCAGTAGCTCCTAATGGCTAAACATACCCACATATTTGTGCTTTTATCTTCATAAAATAAAAGTAAAGGAGGAGGGGCGCATTCACGCGAGACAAACACAAAAACTTTCAATCAATTCATTTCATGGAACCATTCACAATTATATTCATTAATATCTCTAGACGCTATTTCTAAAGCTTTCACGTTTGCATTGCCGGAATTCGAAAAACAAACACTATCGCATTACACAGCGAGACAAAAGAAGATAAATTGAGTCGTGTGATGAGAATTAGGTTATTTTGTTGCAAAATTAGTTCCGCGCCGTAGCCGAGTGGTTAAGGCAAGATGCCTTGGCGCAAAGCTACGGGACTTGGGCTGGTTCGAGTCTCCAAGGGGAAATAAATTTCCTCATGAAATTTAGATCAGTATGGGACCGGGCCTGCTCAGCATCATGAGGAATTTCTGTAGCTACAATAAGTACCGACTCCAGTTGAGAAAACCGGGTATAATATTAGGTATAATGGTTGAGGGGCCCGACATGCTGACTACATGTTACCCCTACACTGGCAGGATGAGCGCCTACTTCTGTGATTAACACATGTGGATGCGAGGCCAACGGCCTTCTATACATGTCGCGCCGTGGAATAGAATGTTCCAAATGTATCTTACCTTTTGTGACAAATATAATTTGATTGTAGAAAATATTACAAAACAAGGAGAGATACTAGATTGAAGTTTTATAAAACATTGGCAGTTCCTGCATTACCTCAATGCAATATTGTGGGATAAAAATATAAGTAATAAAAATAAAATGAATATATATCATACAATTGTTAAAAGCATCATTACTTATGGAGCAGAACTTTGGCCACTAACAACAAAAACAAATAAGTATCTTTTGGCAACGCAAATGTATTTTATACGAAGGGCAGCAAGAATTTCAAGAAGAGAAAAAATTAGGAACTCAGTTATAAGGGAGAAAATGAAGATTGAAGACACTATTTTAGATTATATTAAAACTCAGCAATTAAGATGGTACGGAAATGTCCAACGAATGGAAGAGGATCGAGTACCAAAATCTGTTTTGGAACGTAAACCTAAGGGAAGACGAGGCAGAGGAAGACCTAAAACCTCCTGGAGTCAGGGAATATGTTTATACATGAAGGAGAACATCTACAACCAGGAGATTGGATGTACCGACAAAATTGGCTATTAGAAATCGGACGATGTCAAAGACATTAATCAACCGATGATCTATGTAGTTCCTGCATTACTTTATGGGAGTGAAACTTGGGTAATGACCAAAAAATTACAAAATGGAATACAAAGTGTAGAAATGAACCTCCTTAGAAGAACAAAAGGATGCACAAGAATGAATCGGTTAAAGAATGAGGATATAAGAACAGAGTTAAATATATATCCATTAAATGATAAAATCAAAGGATATAGAGAAAAATGGTTTAGACATGTGGAAAGAATGAACGTAACAAGATTACTAAAAGCAGCATTTAACTACAAGCCAAGAGGTTCAAGGAATGTAGGAAGGCCAGTGAAAAGATGGACAGAACAACTGTGAGGCGGAACAGGCATTTGCCTAGCCCGTGAAGTGAAGAAGAAGAAGAAGAAGAAGAAAATATTTGAAAACAAATAGGCCTAGCAAATGAATTGTTTGGTATTGTGACACTTGGATTTCCACCTGGTTCCCGCACTTGCATTCTTGTGATCTGTGGTGTGTGATACAGATGACTTGATGTCAATTAAATTGCTGCTATGATTAGAGACGATACTTCTCGTTCCAATGACAGGAGGTTGGCTAACAGTAGAGGTGACAATGTACAGATGTAAACAAGAGCAGGTTTCAGACTAACAAAGTATACTTTGATGGTATATAAAAGTTACGCACTGACTATTCGAAACATTTGAAGCAACATATAACTAATGTAAAGTGGTTACTCTAAACTGTTGGTAACCAGATGGTACAGAAAACTGTTCTAAATCCCTTTCCTCTGACGTCACGTACAGTGGTTCCGTCAGCCATACGCTGATATTGTGTTTACGAAGGTATTGTTCCATCTCCAATTATGATTTGCATTCAAGTCTCTGTTTGACACAGTGTACTGCAGGGACTGTGTCAACACAAGACTTGGATCCCCGAAATCAAAAGACGAACAAGTATTGTAATTGTGCCCCCTCATGTGCAGGATCGCCCACTTGCTGTCGCTTTCTAAGATCTCACGCACTTAGTACTGTATTATAGAAACTGATAGAGATATTTGTTATGGCCGGTCCCGTATCTCAAATCACAGCTTCCTGAATGATTTTCAGATCCGTTACATAAAGATTAAGTTGAGTGAAATTATTTGCTTGAAATCACTTTACAATCACTTGTTACTGGAGATGGTCTGATTACTGCCAATAAGAGCTATATTACCACTCATTTACACGTTGAAACCTACTTTATTGTATTCTCGCTAGGAGTATCCGGAAATATAAGGTTTAACTATCTCACTGTTTGGCTTATGGAACTGTAGATTCAATGCTGGGTCCACCTGAGTCCCTTTCGCTACCCAACTGGGTCCAGTTCCATGACAGCCAACCGAATATTATTCTCCCACCAACTTCTAAGATTTTCTCCAAGTCTGTCCCTTGACCTGCACGCCCATTGACCTGCCCGTCCCTTGACCTGTCTGCCCTTGACCTGCCTGCCCTTGACCTGCCTGCCCCTCGACCTGCCCGCTCCTTGACCTGTCCGCCCCTTGACCTGTCCGCCCCTTGACTGCCCGTCCCGTTCCTCTCGACTCATTACTTACTTATTGGCTTAATATCCCTTTTATTTGTGCCATAGACTCTCATTTGTTGAGTTTCTAGACCAAATTAATTTAGTTATTGTTCGTGCCATGTGCTTTAACGGCCTCATTTCCTGGATCTGACAAAAATCTTCGCTTTCAATCACCCTCCTGAGTGTCATTTAACAAAAGCCGACCGCCTTACAACCCTCATAAGAGAGAAAGAGGCGGAGATATTCCGAAGTTGTCAAATCAACTAACCGATCTTTTAACAGGTATGCTCATGTTAATATAGCATAGAACGGTTTAATTTTAAAAACCTATTTTTAAAGAGTACTGTGCACGTGGCAACATTGGCGCGTGGTATTAACTTAGGAGGTGAGAGCATGGCCTACTCTATACAGATCCCAATGAGTCAACAAACCCACTCAATGAGACATCTAGCGGACAACTGAGGTATTACTAGGACGATGACGGTCGGTAAATTATGTTTGGGAGCCTCTTTTTTCAGGCTTAAGGTTCTTATACGAGCTTGAAAATGTTCAGACCCGCGACCCACGGCCTGAAGTCCCTCCGAAAGGACTTGTTCCGTGGATTTTTCCATCCTAAAAAAATCCATAGATCACGCTCGGGTTCGAACCCGGGACCTTCGTGACTATAAACAAGAAACATAGCCACTGCGGCCAATACGGCTCACAATATTAGAATTGTATAAAAAAGGAAGACTGAGTTAAGGAAAGAGTGGAGAATGCTGAGTTTGCAGTGAAGGACCTGCTCTTGGCCAGAACACTATGTTTGTATATTATAACAGGGTTTTCATACTTTCTGCTGCAGAGACTCCTCTCACCCGCCTTACCTGTTGTCAAGTTACACCTACAGCGTCCTGCCTGTCAATACAATACGTAACAAAAAGGGCTGTTGAAATTGTTTATCCATTTCTTTATCCAGTGCATCTTGTTTTCAGTCTTTAATGTTAGGAACATATTTCACACGATTTGACCGTAATCTTAAGTAATCGTGAAAATTGAAAAAAATGGCAAATAATGCATTTTTTGATTAATTGCTTTTTAATAACTCTGATTCTTTAGGGTCATTTTCATGTAAATATTTTTATTGTAGGAGCAAAATTGAGTCCGTGACGTAACAGTTTGCACGTGTGGCCAGCTTTCCTACTTAAACTTTAATGTGTAGTTCTTTTTTTGTTTCCATTTTTTTTGACATTTTCCAAAATTTAAAATGCTCCTTACCATGCAATTTTTATGCTATCAAAATGAAATTGTGTGGTTATACTCCCCAATATATGCTAATTGAAATGTCCTGTGCAGTTCCTAGTCTAAGACACATGTGTTCTTTTAAAACATGAAAAATAAGCCTATTCTTCCTTTGATTTTTTTTGCATAGCAAATGTGTTTAGAGGAATCATAAAGACTCTGAATCTCAAATTTCATGAGAGAATATTTAAAAATGCATCGTAATGCATATTTTTAGAAAATATAAACAAAATAGATATAAAAAAATCGTAATTCTGAAACTGTTCTACTTACAAACACCTAACTTCACAGAAACACTTCTATAAGCACATAATGTATGTGATAACAATTTTTAAAACAATCAGATGAAAACAAAAAAAAAAATGAAATTCACCAGTCTGCCCCCTTAAAGCTTCTATAAATAATGTTGAAATAAAAAAGTATAATAGAACGTGGCTTTGAATACGAGATGATTTAATTGAAGTTTGTAGTCGGCACAAAGACGTGGTTAATATTTTGATTGGTTCTTTGAAACACGACAATGCTCTCCTGACAGACAGAAGACAGTCGGTAGTTATCCAATTAAAACAACTGCAACAAGATGGAGGCACATAACGACTTTTAAGCAGAAATATCGGGAACAACGTGTTGATTGGATGTGCATCGCAAGTAGGTCGTCTTATGCAAATAAGTACACTTATTATATTGTAGAATGTTTTTAATCGATTGCCAACGTAACGATGTTGTTGTGAAATGTTTTCTCTCCGCAAAAATGACGAATGACACGAACAAATGACAAACGTGATCGTTATGTGAAAGTAAAAAGCAGCAGATGTTTATAAATTCTCAATAAATCAGGATCTAACGGAAATAACAAACCTTCACTTTCAGCGCGTTTCTGCAGCTCATCCTAGTTCCAAATTAAATTCATACAAAATATATTTGTTGTTATGTCAGCTTGTGGTTGGTTGTAAATTTGTAAATTAGTGTGATGTGGAATAATGGTTGCTAAGAGAATATTTTTATTGCAACGATCCATCCATAGTAATTCTGTCCGAGGGCAGGTCTTTCACTGCAATCATAGCATTTTCATGCAGCTTTATAGGTGTAGCTTCCCGTTGCTTTCCACACCGGTGAAGGATGATGATGATAATGATAAGGATGATGATGGCCGGATGATTTTCGGGGGCCCTTGGGCGCTAAGCTTCCTGACATTTGTCTTACAGGTGAGGACAAACCCCGCGAAAACCTCACGCAGGAGCCTGCCCGATCGGGGATCGAACCCGGGCCCGCTGCGTGACAAGGCAGCACGCTACCTCGAGACCACAGCGGTGGACTTTGTAACGATATTTAAGCTAATTCAAAGGATATTGGTGAATCTGGGAATGAATTTAGTAAAACTCATCTTCTAACTAACCTAAGGGCACTATTAAACCCGGAGGTTCGTGGCCGCGCTAACATAACCTCTCCATACGTCCCCTGTATACTTCACCTCATGATTAATGTTGTTTTCTCACTTCAATCTTGGTCTACCTACTGGCCGTTTTCGCGCCCCTCTTTCATTCCCCACATGTCCTGCCTATCACAGTATTCGAGACTTAACTCTTCTTATGTCTGGTTTCCTATAAAGTTCATGTAGCCCACTGTTATGTAGTGTTCTCTATTCACCTGTCGGTTCGTTTCTCTTTTGTCTAAAATTTTACTTAATAACGTTATTTTCAAATACCTGTATTTTTTTATTCTCTTAAAGTGAGAGTTTCATTATTATTAGCTTGTTTTTTGTCCGAAGCCACGTGGGCCTGGAAGTGGTTTTTAAACTTTGGCCACATATGTACTTTTTTGGTCACATTAGGATATGTAGGGCCTCCCTGAGTGAGTTATTCGATATTATTACTTATTGGTTTAATATAAAACATTTAGACAAGAATAATTTTATTAAGTAGATTAAGAATTAAGTACAAAAGCGTTTAGAGAAGTGTCACAGGCATAACTTACTAATAACTGACCTAAATACACAACCTCATTTCATGATGTAGGGAAACAAACATATGCCCTCTTGTACTAAGATACATTTACTTTAATTACATTATCATGTATCATCACTAGACAGTGGATTATTTAACTCATGCCCCAAAAGGGAGTCAATGACCAATCACGTTTCAATGATTTTTCATTTACAACCAATCACAGTCGTGTTTCGCCTAGAATTTACCAACTAAAGTTTATCATAATAAAGAAAGCACCTCCTTTTTAACATTCTGAATAGGTCATAGCATTATTTTGCACTTACTAACTCTGTAAGAAAGACGGCTACCAGATTGTATATATAGTGCATGAATGTCAACACGTATCGCATGCGAGAGTTAATATAAAAACATTTGTAGCAATTGATTATACCACCAAAAAAAAGAAACCACCGTTTGCACTTTCTTAAATGTATTTTTTCCCAGATAAATATAATTGTCATATTTACATCATAGGACATCAGAAATGAATTAATATACAGTTTGATGTGTTTAATTTTTTCTCCACTAGAGTGCATTCTTACAATATTGCGTTCCTTCGGCAATAAATAATATTATGATCAGGTTGCAGTGATGAACAAAGGAAGGAAATGAAGCGTTCCAATCGTTTCTTATTTCTCTTCAAACATCGCCGTTTACATTAAATATATGAATATTTTAAAATAACTATAGTTAAATAATGATTTGTGAGTAAACAGCTTAATTTTATTCGTTAAATAGTCCTAACAAATGCCACTCTTGATTTCCAAATTCTCTAGATAAATTTACTCCTCACTTCGTGAGTCGTGAATTTATCGATAATTTGGAAATCACTCGTGGCATTACTTATGATGATGATGATGGTAGTCGGTAAATTTTTCATAGAGCGCTCTTTATTCAGGCTTAAGGATCTCCTGCCGGAAGACTTGCTCCTTGGATTTTCCCATCCTAAAAATCCATCGATCCCGGGCGGGTTGAACCACATGCCACACAGCCTGTCCCGCTTTGGAGATGGAAAACATGAACCCTAAGCTAGTACCTACTGATAAAAGGGTAATTGGAATTAACCCCGTGATGTATGACGCATCACAAGTAGCTGACAATTGAATGAGTCCGTCTGACAACTTTTTAAAAATAAACTCACAAAAACACTTCCTCCCCCAGTCACGTGATGATGTCCGGGTGAGCTGATGGGAAAATTGTGCTTCTCCAGGATATCCTCCTTACACGCTTGTGCCCTTCTTCCACAACACCCATTACTAGTGTTATTCTTACTTTTTTAAACATGGGTAAGATTTTAGCTGTAACGAGGGTGAGTTTGAGGCTCGTATTCTGGAGGTCATGGGTTCAAACCATGCCGACACTTCATATTGTGGTTTTCCTCAGGTGCCCCAGATAATTCTGTGTTTGAATTTTGTTACCATTATCGAAACAAGCTGTTAGTTTATTAGGCTATAGCGAGGGTCAACAAACACACACTATTGAGTAACTGGGGCTGAAAGTAAACATCAATAAAACTAAATATATGTTCACAAATAGAAATGCATTATCGGTATATAATGGAAATGGACAGATGAGGGAAATTTTGAAGAAGTGCCTGAATTCAAATACCTAGGAACAATAATCACAAACAGGAATGAGGTACACAAAGAAATTAACATAGCCTCAATTATCGAAATCCATGCTATTATATATTAGAGGGACTCTTGTCCCAACTCCTTTAAAAAAAACTTACAGTAACTTATATGAAACTGCTATTATCCCAGTCATAATATTATGGATGCGAAACATGGACTCTTATTTTAAGGGAGGACAGAAGACTACGATTATTTGGGAATATAGATCTTAGGAAACTGTTTGGAACGTAGAGAGATGAACAGACAGGTGAGCTACTTGATCTTTCTGGGAAACCAGGTGTAATAAGAACAGTTAAGTGTCGTAGACGCGATAGTACCAGTGGGTGAATGATATTTCCATCCAATTCCATTTTATTTTTGTTTCCATATGTTGCTTTAGCTACCAGATTTCTATATTACATTTTTTAACTATAATAAATAATATCCTCAACTCATGGTGGGGTCGAGGGATGAGATGAGATGAAGCCTCTCTCTCTCTCTCTCTCTCTCTCTCTCTCTCTCTATATATATATATATATATATATATATATATATATATTTAATTATAATATATATATATTATAATTAAATATTTAACATTGAGCAATGCAAGCGTAATATGGTATGATAAGAAAAATAAATGCCTGGACGGGATTCGAACCCGGATCTCTGAGTCTGTACCTCAGTGTGATATCCATTACACCACCAGGCGAATCCAATTCAAACACTTATTTTTCTTATATATGTATTATATTCTCCATTATTACTAGATGTCGCGAGAACTCGGTCTTCACTGCCATCTAGTAGCTGACTATAACAAGTAAGCAAATTAAAGAGAACATTTTTACTTTATAGCAGTGACGCTTTATCGATGTTATAATTAAATATTTAACATTGAGCAATGCAAGCTTAATATGGAATGATAAGAAAAATATTCTCTTTAATTCAATCTAATTTGCTTACTTGTTATAGTCAGCTACTAGATGGCAGTGAAGACCGAGTTCTCGCGACATCTAGTAATAATGGAGAATATAATACATATATAAGAAAAATAAATGTTTGAATTGGATTCGCCTGGTGGTATAATGGATATCACACTGAGGTACAGACTCAGAGATCCGGGTTCGAATCCCGTCCAGTCATTTATTTTTCTTATCATACCATATATATGTGTGTGTGTGTGTGTGCGTCAGGCATTTATTTTTCTTATCATACCATATATATATATATATATATATATATATATATGTGTGTGTGTGTGCGTGTGTGTGCCGGCCGACCACGCCTGACGCACCATCACGGGGGCAGATGAACGAAATGTATGAGATGAGTGTGGAGAAATGGTGGAATGATATTGTGGCAGGGAAACCAACATGGTGGGACCGAGGCTCGATCTCGGGACCCCAGCGGTCAGAGGCGAGCGTCTGACTACTTTCCCCACGGAGCCTACATTGTTTAATTGGAAAGTTCCCCTTTGTAAAACATATTCTGAAAATAGGAGCGAACTAGCCGCTGTCACGAATATACTAGATTCACCCGAGTAAACACAGGATCAGGTTTGTCGAGTGAAAAACTTACGTCACAAATATAAAATGTAATAAAAGTAATTACACAGCTTTCTCCTGGCGCCTCTCGGCGCAACTTTCAATAAAAGCTGCGTTTTCAAGTTCGCTACTGATGTCACGTGGTCCTGAAAACAAGTGACATCCGAGGTTATTCACCTGTCCAATCAGCGGGACAATAGCACTCATGTCATCTGACCTTGAGACCTGTAAGGGCTGCATTTTAAATGTAATATTGATGTAATATCTTATAATATAGTCAGGCTTGCCAACCTCAAGTAATACAATCTCACTGGCGCAATCGAACACGTAGGATCATGGCCCAGCTCTCCATACATCCCTAACCCGAGCCAGTGTTTTCCAAATGTTCCTGTATAATGTACTTCCCTCAAATAATGGTTAATGTTACTCTCCTACCTCATTCTTGGTCTACCAACGAGAGTTTGCCCTCTGGTTTTCCTACAAGAAGCTTCCATGCCCCACTTTCATTCCCCATTCGTGATACATGACATGCGAGACTTAGGCCTAACTGTTCTTACTATATCTGGTTTCCTATAAAGATTATGTAGCTTATCTTGAGGGAGGAAATTCCAGGACCGTACAGAGGCTACTGTGAAGGGAAGTAGAATAAGAGGAAGTGCTGTGTAGAGCGAATATTAGCAGACTGTTATCTTGTGACCTAGTGTCAATATTGTGGTAAGAAGATAAATTCTCAAATCTGGACGCCAGGTAACTAGGAGTGTAGGAATTCAGAAGCTTGAAAAGAAGTGAAAGAGAGTGCAATTTACGTCTGTCAGTAAGACGGAGCTAGACACATTATTGAAGTGTTCGGAAATATGATCATAATGGCAGATGTTGAAAATGAAACGAACGCAAGAATTATGAACACGCTGCAGTCTCTGCGACAAGCAAGTCATAGTTTAGGTCAGCGGTTCCCAACCTTTTTCGACTCGCGACCCCTTCCACAACGATGTGAGTTGGGTGAACCACTGACTTTTAAATATACATACAGTAGACATGCATAAAATTTAATTCCAAACAAAAGGTTTAATAACCTTAAATTAACTTAACCCTTAACAGTTAAAACCTAAAGTTACTCTAGTTACGGCTTAACAACGTGTAGACCTAGTTGTAACGTTGTTACACATTCGCGGTAAATATTAATTTATTGTGGAAATAATATGAAGTTACACATATGTAACAAGGGAGGTTATAGGGTTAATTTAATTTTAAAATAATAATAATATTATTATTATAATAATTATTATTATTATTATTATTATTATTATTATTATTATTATTGCAATGCCGCAAAAATGAAGGAAACAGAAATAGACCTAACATCGGAACCCGCCATTACGGAAAAGTTTTGTCGAACTCCTTGAAATATTTTGCGAACCCCAGGTTGGGAAACCATGGTTTAGGTCATTATATATAATACCACAGTAACCGAAGGGTATGAAACTGGGAGAAATTTCTTGAAACATCTGTATTGCGATGTTCACTCTTGAAACGTATAGATCGGTGGCTCAACAACTCCGATTGTCTGATGTTAGGAGCATGTGTGTGTGATGTGGGTTTGACAGCAGATAACATATCTGTTTTACTTTTAAAGTTGAGTAGGGGAGTATCACGTGACGTCATACCAGCAGCTGTCGAGTTCATCGCACCATGTCACGCTCCTGAACATGTTTGCACGGGTAGCAGCCGAAACACCACCTCTTAGGTTCAAACCCGGTCGGGGTCGATGGATTACATCATGTTGTCAATATCCTGAGTCTCCCGTGCCGTAGCCGAGCAGTCTATCGCATCCTGCTTTGGCACAGAGGTATGGGATACATATATGCTGGTTGGATTCGTCAAAGGAATGTTTTCATGGAATTTCGGCCAGTGTGGGACTGGTGCTTCGTGAGGAATTTTAGGTATAAAAAGTAGCTGTTACAGGTTGAGAACCACGTGTCACTCTTAAGCTGGCTGAATGATCCTTCACGGCGGATGTGGAGGTCAGGACAGCTGCTGGCTTTTAGACCAACGGTTTCTTTTTGGGCCGATTGACCCATAGAGTTCGTTCGCTGAGTATGATGAAGAAGTGACTGAAATCAGGTTCCGGTACTTGGAGCAATAATTAAATAATTACCCCGAAAAGAGATCAAACCCACCAAAGTTCGAAAATTGAGTTTTCAGTGGATTAGTGAATATGACGACATCCCTGCTCTCTTCCAGACCTGTTTTATTTACTTTTAAAAGTTGTCATTCAAGCAAATAGTAGTCTGTACGGAGTGATTCAGAAATATGGCTATACGTTTCATCGCATTTTGTGACGAAAATATGTTATCATTGGAAAGAGAATCCTTCAAATTACAACAATAGAACAAAACAAAACAAATCACTGCTCACGTGCAGCTTGGCGGGTTGATTTTTGTGGGCTAGCGTCGAACGCCTCCACAATTCTCTTCGTTGTTTCTGCATGCGTGGCCTTTCAGGAGGTTTGATTTTCTGCATCCTTCCCGTTTCCAGCAGTCGTTATCTCCACTTCCCCACAGTCGACGGCTGCAATGCTACGTCAAACTCACGTCTTGCCCCTCTTCCGGCCTATGTTATTGCATATGTTATTGCCCATGCAGCAATTGTAATTTGCTGTTGCATATTCAACGCCATTTTGACTAAGTTATACACTGTTTTGTTTTATTCCATTGTTGTAATTTGATTAATTACCTTTCCAACGGTAATTTCATATTTCCTGTAATGGTAATATTTTCATCACACAACGCGATCAAACGTATAGCGATATTTACGATTCACCCCGTATGAACAACCACTTTTTCAACAAATAGAAGAACACAGCAACAATTGGATAGAACATCTGCAAAGATTGACAGAGGATAGGATACCAAATATGGCACTGATGTCTAATCCTGGAAGACGAAGGTCGGCACGAAGACCAAGAAAGCGCTGGGCTGAACAGATGTGAGATCGGAACAAGCAAAGACCTAATGCGTGAAGTTTGATGATGTAACAAAATGGCAGAAGTTAGTCGAGTCATGGATTAGATCTGTTTTTTGGGACAACTGTCGAATTACAAACAGGAATGAGATGCAAAAAGAAATTAAACATGGGCAGTAAAATTCTGCAAATGAGTGCTGTTATGTATTTGTTTATATTTGAAATGCTGTTAGAGTGCACGGCCCTCAGTAGATCAATATCCGTGAAGTGAAGGCTTGTGGCAGGAAGTTAGATAAGGCGCGCAAATAAAGGCGTGCTTCTGTCTTATCACAACTTTGTGTTTGTAAATACAGCGGTCCCCATGGCAACCACCTCACAAGAGTTATTAAATTTACAAGTAGAAATAATTTCCCTCTATAAATACGTGCAATTAAGGACGTAGTCACATTTTCTTTTGGACAAAACTAACTCGTTTCTATGTCAACAAAACATATCATTTTATTAACAAGAAAATAAGTTATGATTACATTAATTCTTCTTCCCATGACAGGCGAGAACGGAGAGGAACTCTATGATTAACAAACGGTCGCCCAGCGGTCAAAATTCTAGCACAATTCATTAAATGTTTAAGTTTGTCACAAATACGTCAGTATGCATTCATTTTCTATTTATTTTAAAAATACGAACGATATGTGGAATAGCTTGACTAAGTCATATTAAAAAAAACAACGCATCATTTGACATTTGTATACTATTATACTATTTAAATTTGCATTTGGCCTATTATTATGTGTACGGGAATATATATCCCTTCTTCTTTGTCTCTCACTCCGACCCGTCAATGTTCTATGTCGAGGCATAATGGAAGTAGGTGCGAATATGTAAATATAAAAAAAAATATGTAATGAAATTACTGAAACCAAGATTAGACAGGGTTTAATTTAAGTTTAAGTAATACAATTTACCAACCTTTTTTAAACCACTGATGATAAATACGCGAGAGTAAGTCATTTCACATTGCTGTTGCACAATTTTCTTTTTACAACAATGCACTTTCAGTATGAACGTAAACAAATGAATGAGTAATACACATGACTTCCTTAGGGACAATTTATTTTATTTTGTTTAATTTAATTTATTTGTAACACATTTTATACATACATTTTATTTTTCTGCTCTCCTTCTCTATATGAACTTTAATGTAACACTCCTCCGTGCGTGCAATCTGCTTAAAAAGGGGTACAAAGTTTTTTGTTCGCGTATTAATATATAGATATTGTGAAATCGGCCGCGGTTGTCTATTTATGTTCCTTGCCTCTGGTTCCGAGGGTTGCGGTTCGAACCCGGTCAGGGTCGATCGATTTTAGGTTGCAAAGAATCCAAGGGACAAGTTCTCCGGGAGGGACTTTAAGCCGTGAAATGTTGAGACTCGTAAAAGAACCACAGGCCTGAATAAAAATGCCTCTGTGTCTTCATCCATTCATGTAACACCTTAATTGCCTGTTAGATATGATAATCTCATGTCACCCCTTGACATCTGTAGGTAAATATAACTCACAAACACTATCGGACCCGTTGGTTCATGGCCGCACTGATATAAGCTATCCCTATCCTGAGCTAATGTTTTCCAATCATCCCCTGTACTATCTACTTCCCTCATCATTATTAATGTTATTCTCCCACCTCATTCTTGGTCTACTAACTGGGCGCTTTCCCTCTGGTTTTCTTACAAGCTTCCATGCCCGTCTCTCACTCCCCATTCGTGCCAGATGTCCTGCCCATCGCAGCTACGTGACTTAACTGTTCATAATATATCTGGCTTCCCATAAAGACCATGTAGTTCATTGTTATGTAGTCTTCTCCATTCACCTGTCTGTTCATCTCTCTTTGGTCCAAACGTTTTCCTAAGAACTTTATTCTCAAATACTCGTAATCTCCTTTCCTCCCTTAAAGTAAGAGTCCATGTTTTCGCATCCATATAATGTAACTGCGAGAATAACATCTTAACTAAACTATCGTGGTTAATAAACCCCCGCTACGGAGCACAAATATCCGCACGCAAGACATATCGGGATATATTGTGAAGAACCTAAGTCTTGAAGGGAAAAAAGACAAGCGGGCAGACCCCTCAAGAGATGTTTACATAGCGTGTGTACATAAACAGACACATGCCTACAGAAAATAAGAAGTGAAGATTATCAGCTCTTGGAGGTCGAAATGGGCAGGACATGTGTATGACAGTAGAAATCGTTTTATTTGTTATTCGAAAGCTCACGTCAAGTAGTTCCAGGGGACAGATGTTATGGAATGGATAACGGATACGTGAACTCTCTCAGTTTACTGAGGTTAGGAACCAGTAGAGGGCCTTAGTGAGTGGGGCACTGAACCTGCGGGTCCCACAAGCCATAGAGAGAGAGAGAGACAGAATTATTTAGGAATTAGAAATGTTATTGGAAGTGATTGGTACAAGTTTGTGCAGCCCTGAGCGCGACCTCTGTGTGAATAAGAACTCATTGCCGGGGGTTACAGAGCCATCTCCAAGGACGGAAGTGACAAAACCTGAACTACATAACGGTCGTTTCCTGTAGAAGTCACTTGTTGATTGCCCGTTATTAGAACCCGTGTTACGTAACAGTTCACTTGCGATTGTTCCAGGCGCGCCAAACACAATTTGTATTGTGTCTGGTCCCCATGTGCTTGACTCAGGAAGAGAACGCTATTACCAGTTATAGGGAATCTTGTTATCCCAACTTCTCTAAAAACATTATAATCGCGCCGTAGCCGAGTGGCGCAGAGCTACGGGATTTGCGCTGATTCGGGTATCCATGGGGGAAGAACTTTTCTCGTGGAATTTCAGTCAGTACGGGACCCAGCATCGAGAGGTTTTGTGTAGCTACAATACGTAGTGGTTCCAGGTTGATAAAAACCAGTTATAACGGCTGGGGGACCCGACATTCTGACCACATGTCACACCTACACTGGCCAGATGATCGTCTATCTCTGTCATTACTACATGTGGATGTGAGACCAGCAGTCGGATGGTGACAGGTATCCTCAACCAAAATGCACAATTCTTTTCTTCCACACTTCCCGAACTTTCGTGTCTGCTTCTGTCATATTTCTCTTCATCATCCATCCATCCATAGTAATTCTGCCCGAGGGCAGGTCTTTCACTGCAATCATAGCATTTTCGTGCAATGCTTTGCAGCTTTAGTAGGGAATTGTAGGTGTGGTAACTTCCCGTTGCTTTCCACACCGATGAAGGATGATAATGATGGCCATATGATTTCGGGGACCGTTTGGGCCCTAAAGTTTTCCTGACATTTGTCTTACAGGTGAGGAAAAACTCACCCAGAAAACCTCGAACCCGGGTCCGCTGTGTGACAAGGCAGCACGCTACCTCGAGACCACAGCGGTGGACTCTCTTCTTCATGTTGACTTGAATTCCCTTTATCCACGTTGGCTTTGGTCTATCACGTTCCCCTTTTCCAGAAGGTATCCATTTCAATATGCACGTGTTTCATATCCGAGGCTATATATTTTGGTTTTCTAGCATTAAGTATTTTTTACATAGGCCCATAGCATCAACTCCCAACCTGGAGGACCAGACACTTTTTCTGGAGTCCACCATAGATCAGTTGCTTTCACTGCAACTAGGAGTCGATCCACCTTTTATTGCCTCATCCGCCGTCTGCACCATACCTAGGTCTGTGCTTCATCTGTCGTTGGGGTCTTCACCGTAACCCTGGCTAGGAACTCTCACAAGGTTCTTTCAGCCGGGTCATCTGAACCGGACTAGGGACCGGCAATGCTAAGTGGAGTTAAAAAATAAATAACAAAAGGTTATTATTCGTTTGGTGATGCGAGACACCGGGGCACTTCTTAACCAGACTAATTTAGTTACACTTCTTTCCCTATAGATATTAGCGAGGGACATGTGGTAAGGGACATCTAGTAGGAAACTACTATTCAGATGGACGAATATCGATTAAATTGGTCAGAGGACTTTTCATTCACACTTGAGGTTGTTTTACGACCTGAAAATATTCGTATTCGGGACCCACGGCTTGAGGTCTCTGCCGGAGGACCTGTGCCTTGAATTTTTCCATCCTATAAACCTAACTACCGCGGCCGAGTTTGAACTCGCGATCCATGGGACTGGAGACAAAGAATATGGCCCTAGACAACCGCGGCCGACGAGGGAAGACATGGGTTTACTTACTTACTCACTGGCATTATCGAACCCGTAGGTTCATGGCCGCGCGGACATAAGCTCTCCATACATCCCTATCCTGAGCTAATGCTTTCCAATCAATCCCTGTATAATCTACTTCCCTCAAATCATAGTTAATGTTGTTCTCCCACCTCATTCTTGGTCTACCAACTGGGCGTTTTCCCTCTGGCTTTCCTACAAGAAGCTTCCATGCACGTCTTTCATTCCCCATACGTGCAACATGTCCTGCCCATCGCAGTCTACGAAACTTAACTGTTCTTGTTATATCTGGCTTCCTATAAAGACCATGTAGTTCATTGTTATGTAGCCTTCTCCATTCACCTGTCTGTTCATCTCTCTTTGGTGCAAACATTTTCCTAAGTACTTTATTCTCAAATACTCGTAATCTCCTTTCCTCCCTTAAAGTAAGAGTGCATGTTTCGCATCCATATAATATAACTGGTAGATAATAGTTTTATATATTTTCAGTTTAACGTTTTTTGAAAGGAGTTGGGACATCAAAAGTCTCTGCAATGCATAATAGCACGCATTTCCAGAATTGAGCCTATGTTTAATTTCTTTGTGCATCTCATTCCTATTTGTGATTATTGTTCCCAGGTATTTGAATTCAGCCACTGCCTCAAAATTTCCCTCATTTGTCATTAGCTGTCCATTTCCATTATATAATGAATTTCTACATGTGACCATATATTTAGTTTTACTGATATTTACTTCCAGTACCAATTTCTTAGTGTTACCCAATAGTTTGTGCGTGTTGGCCTTTAGTATCCCGGGTTTACCAGTATTTTTTATATAAATAAGAAAGTCGGACAAAAGAGAGACAAACAGACAGGAATGAAGAAAAGTAAATGACGTCGAACTTAGATGAAGCGTTTATGTAATAAGAAGTGTTGTAAACTGCGAATAGACAGTAAAACCTGTCTGTGACGGTTCCTTAAATATATTTCCGTGTTGCCAGTTTTCCTTCTTATAAAGGGCTCCCAAATTACAAGCTTGAATTTTCTTACACTATGTAAGGTTTTTACATGCACGCTTTAAAGACATGACGTATTGACTGAAATAGACAAAATATAGTGTACGTAACACAGCTCAGTTTGCACGGCAAAACAAAACAACTCTATTGTACAAAAACGAGAAGGCACTAAACTACAAGGATGACTGAAGAGTTTCCCAACTCCCTCGCAGGTAACGTAAGCAGACAAGGAAAAGCGAGGGATTCCCCGCTGTTACATAAGCAAGGGTATCCCCGCAATACAATGGCAACACAAGAAGGTAAAACGATATAATGCAGAAAGCGTCATATGCAGGATTTTCACGTGTGGTCATTAATACTGTAATTAGAACGTGCTTAAGAATAATTTTCTGTCTTACTGAGGTAAAAATAACTATTGGTACTTGAAAAACCATTCCGTTTCCGCGTTATGAAGGTTTCCGCCTTTTACAGGCCGATTTTACATATAAAATCGTACCGTTATGGAGATTTCTTTCCGTCTCTACAGGTTTCCTTAGAAAGATTCCGGCTAAGACAGCTTTCATTGTAGTAGCTCAGAATAGAAATAGGGATTCCCGCGCGGTGATAAGCTCCTTCACCTCAGCTAATATTTTCCAATCACCTCCCTCATGTTACGTATCGATGTAGCTAGAAGCATCGCCATTCCATTTATGTATTTTCCATGAAACTTTTTTTTAAGAGGTTGGGTTAACAATAGTCTCTGTAATTTATAATAGCACGTGTTTCCAGAGTTGAGCCTATGTTTAATTTCTTTCTGCACATCATTCTTGTTTGCAATTGTCATTCCTCGGTGGTTATGTTCCTACCTCTGGTCCCGAGGGTCGCGGGTTCAAACCTGGCTGGGGTCGATGGAATTTTAGGTTGGAAAAATATCTAAGGTGCAAAGTCCTCCAGGAGGGTTTTTAAAGTTGTAGGTCTCGAGACTGGAGGCTTGTAAAAGAAGCTTAAGCCCGAAAAAAGAGGCCTCTAATCAAAATGGACAGACCTTCATCATCCTAGTTGTCTACTAGATGTTTCACTGTGTCGATATGCTAATCACATGCCACTCATGACATCTATAGGTAAATAAGCGTAATTAAATTTGTCTGGTTAAGGAACTTTCCATTAGGGAAACCCCCGTGTCTTATTTGAACCAAGTTTGTACAAAATAAATTGTATTCTCTATTTTACCATATATTCCGATAGACTACACATCGAAAAATAATCATATTGATTTTTATATTGTTGAAGTTGTTTAAAAAAGACATGAGATGTGATATTTCCTGATCCGTGAATGTCTGTTTTCGAATGGAGATTAGCGTGCATTGGACGGAAAACAGGGGCAGGACAGTGATATGTTTACGGATGGTCGGAAGCCAGCTGACCGTGTTAACAGTTGTATCGTGTCACGGCCGTCTTGATATCGCTACTTTAATGACTGATCATTTATCTCACAATTGACGGTACGTGCTGTTATCTCAGTTTCCCACACATGTAACGTTTGTTACGGTAAACGTTGTGTAGAGGGCGCCACGCCGCGCCTGTGTGAATCTGCGCGCTGTGAAAAAAGCTAATTACCAGGCTGATAATAGCAATGTTGGCAGCACTGCGCAGTGTAATGCGGTTCACACGTTGTTGCGTAACAATTAATTAAACATTTCGCGTTCTCAAACAGGAATTGAATTTTAAAACGAGATAATGTAATTATGTTTGCTTCACATCGCAATTATCTCGAGTTTAATTGATTTTGTTTGTAATTATTTTTTATATCTCGTATCATTTATTGTGTGTGTTTGTGACGCTTGTAAACAGCTCAACTGCAGCAGATTAAAAATTATCTGCTAATAAATCAATAACAATTATTTAAATCGTTGGTATCTTATTTTTGTTAAATGGACATTGAACAAATGAAGTAAATTTTTAATATGTGACAGATTTCAAATACCCAGGAACAATAATCACAAATAGGAGTTGAGATGCACAAAGAAATTAAACATAGGCTCAATTATGGAAATGCGTGCTATTATGCATTAGAGGGACTCTTGTCTTCCCAACTTCTCTAAAAAAACATTAAACTGAAAATATATAGAACTGTTATTCTTCCAGTGATGTGAAACATAGTCCATTGCTTTAAGGGAGGAGAAAGTATTACGAATATTTGGGAATAAAGTTCTTAATACATTTTGAACGAAAGAGAGGGTAGTCAGGTGAATGGAGAAGACGACATAACATTGAAATACATGGTCTTTATGGGAAAGCTGACATAATATCGTGTGTGCGAATTTTGTTTATGTGATATGTTGTCTCGGAGGTGGCACTAGCATTTCAGTGATCGCTCATCTGGGAAAGCCATAAATGCCCTTGTGTAGTCAAAAACTATGATGTGATACAGATTTTAAAACCTTGGTTTATTTAATTGTCATTAACCAAGAATTTAATTCAAATGAACAATCAAATGTGAAGTATTTCATTATAACCATGGTAAAATAGGCCTAGACGCCATTTTGAAATTTCGCTCTATGTTATATTTGAGTTCGTTCTTACAACCTACAAACTTAACAAACAAAAATAACTCACAGTAATATTTATTTAATCGGCCGCGGTGGTCAAGTGGGTGCGTTCCTTAGCTTTAGTTCCGAAGGTCGCGGGTTCGAATAATCGATCAACAACCTAATATTTGTCCTCTTTGTGTTGCGTTTATTATGATTTAAGTTGAATTTCTTTTACTTAGCTTTTAAGAAATGTTTTCATTTGAACGATTCAGATTGAATGAAAACGTTGGTTAGCAAATCTCATGACATATGAAGGGACTCCTTCTAGAGAGAATGTCTAGTTACTTAGAGTGCATTGATTGTCGTCGCAATAACAAAACCCTCCCAAATGTACAATTTTTCCTAACAAACCAGGACTAGATGAAACATTTGAAGTGGAATTGAACCAGGAGGTTGAAGTGATGCAGGAATGTGACCTGCCCAACCCACTGGCGCTGCGTCACCCTGTGTGTGATTCACCTGTGACGAGGCGTTTTAATACGAACCACCCCTCACTTGTCTTAACTCATCATCATCATCATCGTTATTTGGGAATCTACCCACAATGCAATGGTTTTCCGTCACCTTTAACAAATTGGTCTTCTCCAGTTGTAGCGGCCCTGAACATCCTCATCTGTAAGTCCCAGTTCACTCTCACACCGTCCATACAACCTTCTTTACATCTTCCCTTTCTTCTTTTTCCATCTATTCTCATTTCCAAGATCTTGTTAGTGATTCTATGAAATGTCATCCTCTAGAGATGTCCGTACCATCTTAACCGTCTTTCTTCAATTGTCTGTAACACATTCTTTTCAATGTTCATGTCTTTCAACGTTTCTAATTTTTCTAATCTGTACTTGCGCGATGATCTTCTCCAGTAATCCATCTCTGTTGCTAATAACTTGTTAGCTTGTGTCTGATCCACATAACATCTTACTCTCTACATTAGACTTATATATACATTCATATAAAAATATTATCCTTCTTTAATAATGTATTCAAAAATGCAGATATACCACAAGAATGGAAGACAAGCATTGTTATACCCCTGTTCAAGAAAGGAGACAAGAGAAAAATGGACAACTACAGGGGAATCAGTTTGTTAAACACATGCTACAAAATTTATGCAGACATTTTAAATTGAAAATTGAAAAGTTTCAGTGAAAAATTCCTTATGGAATGTCAAAATGGATTTAGGAAAGGACGATCTTGTATTGATTCAGCATTTTCTGTTAAACTATTGCTTGAAAAGAAGAGAATTCAACTTAGAAACACATTTTGCTTTCATAGATTTTGAAAAAGCATTCGACACAGTCAAGAGATCAAAACTCTTAAATATATTGGAAGACAGAAATATACCAAATTTACTTCGGCAGAACATACAAAATATTTACAAAGACAACACCATAAAGATTAAATTAAATACCAGATTTTCTGAAGAAGGAATTATAAATCGTGGTGTGAGACAAGGCTGCCCCCTATCCCCAACACTCTTTGCAATTTATATCAATGAAGTAATATGTTGCTGGAACAAAACATATAAATTTGGAATAAGAATATCAGAAAATAGAAAATTAAACACCCTATTGTTTGCAGATGACCAAATAATAATAGCAAATTCCGAAGATAATCTACAGAAAGGTCTGTATGAACTTAACAAAATTACAGAAGAATATGGATTAAAGATATCTACAGAAAAAACAAAAATTATGGCATTTCAAGGTGTAGATCCTGTCAGAAGTAAAATTGTACTGGACAATAACATTTTGGAGCAGGTGAATAATTTTACATATCTAGGATGCAATATCTCATATGAAGAAGAAAAGGATGTAAATGCAAAATATCTAAATTTTTAAGAATTTTAGGGTTAATAATTCTATCTTCAAGCCACAGTTAGTCCAAAGCATTCAAGACTGAAAGTGTATAAAACACTGGCTCTTCCAACTCTTTTGTATGGTAGCGAAGTATGGACGTTGAAACAGAAGGATATACAGAGACTTAGATCTGCTGAAATGAGATATGTTCGGAGGACTGCAGGATACACACTACTAGACCACAAAAAAAATGAAGACATCTTAGAAGAATTACACATGGAATCTTTAGAAAACAAAATTTCTGATTATAAGTCAAGATGGATACAACATGTTCATCGAATGGAAGATCACAGAATACCCAAACTAATGTTAAGATATCAACCTGCAGGAAGAAGAAGACCAGGACGTCCACTCAAAAGACTTCTGGATGGTGTTTCTCTTGAGGCCGAAACAGGTCAACAAATGGCCTAAATTCGTGAATGTACTATGATGATGATGATGATGATAAAAATATTATTTATTTATTTATATACAGAATTTTAATGTTTCTTTCTGTGCCTAAAGTTTTATTTTTCTTCTCCGCTCGTCTCTCTCCATCCACTCCATGTCCTCCAGTCCTCTCGCTCTCATTCCAGTTCTTATTTCCTGCATCCACGAGTTTCGAGGTCTTCCTCTCCTCCTTCTTCCAGGTGGACACCATTCCAATGTTTTCCTGGGTAATCTTTCTTCTTCATTCGTCGTACGTGCCCATACCAATTTAATTGCTTATAGCGTATATAATCTACAATTGAATAACCAATATTCATTTTTTCTCTTATGACAGTATTTGTTATTTTTTCTAATTTTGAACATCTTGCTGCTCTCCTCAAGAAACCCATTTCCATCGACACAAGTTTTTGTTCTAAGTTGTTGTTGAATTTCCAATTATTATTATTATTATTATTATTATTATTATTATTATTATTATTATTATTACTTACTTACTTACTTACTAACTGGCACTATCGAACCCGTAGGTTCATGGCCGCGCGGACATAAGCTCTCCATACATCCCTATCCTGAGCTAATGCTTTCCAATCATTCCCTGTATAATCTACTTCCCTCAAATCAAAGTTAATGTTGTTCTCCCACCTCATTCTTGGTCTACCAACTGGGCGTTTTCCCTCTGGCTTTCCTACAAGAAGCTTCCATGCACGTCTTTCATTCCCCATACGTGCAACATGTCCTGCCCATCGCAGTCTCTGAGACTTAACTGTTCTTATTATGTCTGGCTTCCTATAAAGACCATGTAGTTCATTGTTATGTAGTCTTCTCCATTCACCTGTCTGTTCATCTCTCTTTGGACCAAACATTTTCCTAAGAACTTTATTCTCAAATTCTCGTAATCTCCTTTCCTCCCTTAAAGTAAGAGTCCATGTTTCGCACCCATATAATATAACTGGTAGAATAATAGTTTTATATATTTTCAGCTTAACGTTTTTTGAAAGGAGTTGGGACATCAAAAGTCTCTGCAATGCATAATAGCACGCATTTCCAGAATTGAGCCTATGTTTAATTTCTTTGTGCGTCTCATTCCTATTTGTGATTATTGTTCCTAGGTATTTGAATTCAGCCACTTCCTCAAAATTTCCCTCATTTGTCATTAGCTGTCCATTTCCATTATATACTGAATTTCTACTTGTGACCATATATTTAATTTTACTGATATTTACTTCCAGTCCCAACTTCTTAGTGTTACTCAATAGTGTGTGCATGTTGGCCTTTAGTATCTCCTCGCTATCGGCCAGTAGTACTACATCATCAGCTTAAACTAACAGCTTATTAATACCATTCAGTTGTAAGCCTTCCTCATTCTCTAAAGATTTAATGGCATGCTCTAGTACAAAATTAAATAGTAGAGGAGATAGTGCATCTCCTTGCTTCAACCCATTCTGGATTTCAAAAGTGTCTTGAAAACTGTTTGCCTACACGCACCCTACTCTTTGTGCCATTTAGACACATTCGTATAAGTCTAACTAACTTTTTAGGAATTCCGAACTCCAGCAGGATACTATATAACTTCTCCCTCTTAATTGAATCATATGCTTTTTTGAAGTCTACATATAGTTGATGTACAGTGCCATTATATTCCCATTTCTTTTCTAAAATCTGTCTTATACTAAAAATCTGATCTGTTGTAGAGCTGTTTCTTCTAAATGCACATTGATGATCTATTATTATTATTATTATTATTATTATTATTATTATTATTATTATTATTATTATTATTATTATTATTAACATCATAAGAGTAGTAATGTTCCGCGCCTTAGCCGAGCCATTTGAAGCATCACACCTTGGTACAAAGCTGTCTCCTATTTACACCTGTATCTTTCTCAGGTGTTTCCCAGTAAAAAAAAATATTGCGCAGGTTTCAGATCTTCGTTTATTATCACAATTTCTCTTTCCTTCAGTTAAGGCAACATTTCTACTCGCAGTGTTTTTATTTATTCCAAAAACGCAATCACGTGTCAATATTCCATGCCTAACTTCCAAGACGCCCCCTCGTCCAGTATTCGACGTGTCCGCAACACTTCCCGCACGTCAGAGTTATTGCCGGCACCCAACACGGCACACTCGTCACTTGATGGTGCGTTTGTTTCTCAGGTCGATCTTTAATCGTTGATAGTGCACTTAATGTCTGCAGGGACGGGGGGGGAGGGGGGTATGAGCGTGGGTTGTGTATATGTGTGTGGGTGTAGGTGTGTGTGCTTTTTGTTTTCTAATTTGTTTTCTAGCATTTTTTGTAATATTAATGTACGGACATGTGGATGAATGTAGCCATATGTATTATTTTGATTTAGTGCAGACATATAATTTTACTGATATGTAGCCTGTTATTGTCGTTTGATACAGGTGTATTTGTAGGGTATTTGTTTATATTATTAGTTTTATTTTTTATTCATGGAAAACTAATGCACGTACGGCCAAGCAGGCCCCCGTGCGCAATGTAATATGCATACCTGTGCTTTTCTGTTATTCGAAAAAAAAGGCAATTAAATTCCATATTATATTCTATTATATTGTTTCTCAGAAGTCTAGGTCTTCAGGTTCAAACACTGACCGGAGCGTCAGGTTATACTCCTGCTTTGAACTGACTACTGTTGAAGCAGCTATAAATAACATCCTGTATATACCGGTTTCTGAATTTTATTTTAATTTCAATTTAACCTCTCGTCTTGTAGGCACCACCCTATTCATGGCCGGCCCACAGGATGCTTTCCTACAAGGAGCTTTCATGCCCCTATTTCATTCCCCGTTCGTGCCACATGTTGCCTATCGCAATCTACGAGACTTAACTGTTTTTATTATGAAATCCACATAGTTATATTCCTTGTTGTACTGTTGAAGCAGCTATAAATAACATTCTGTATATACCTGTTCTTATTAAATTTGGTTTCCTATAAAGATCATGTAGCTCATTGTTATGTAGTCTTCTCCATTCACCTGTCTGTTCATCTCTCTTTGGTACAATTTTCCCCCTAAGAACTTTATTCTCAAATACTCGTAATCTTTTCTCCTGAAGTTAGAGTCCGTGTTTCACACCCATGTAATATAACTGGAAGAAAAGCAGTTTTATATATTTTCAGTTTAATGTTTTTTGAGAGAAGTTCGTACAAGAGTCCGTGTAATGTATTTCCAAAATGTAGCGTATGTTTAATTTCTTTCTATATCTCATTCATATTGTTTAGAGGAATTAAACCCAATGGGTACAACTAGGACACGACACACATCTCTTCCGCATTTGTAATTACGTTCCTAAGCATCCTGATGGCAAACCAGATATAATAAGAACAGTTATTACTCAGGACATGTGGCACGAATGAGGAATGAAATAGCGGGTTCGAAAGTTCTTACTGGAAAACCAGATGGAAATCATCCAGTAGGCAGACCAAGGAGAATAACATTAACCATTATAGAAGGGGCACGCCGTAGCGTAGTGGTTAAGGCACCGCTCTACAAGCCAGAAGGTCGAGAGTTCAAGTCCCGGTGGGTCAGGATTTTTAAACTGACCAAAACCTTATGGCGACACTATGACCCTGGGGTCGACTCAGCCTCTAACGGAAATGAGTACCAGACGCTTGTTCTGGGGGTAAAGGCGGCCGTCACGCAGGGCTGACATCAAGTGCCGATTGTCTAGAAAAAGTAGGAGCCTTAACTTGCCACTACCCCAAGGGCCTCCCGAGGCATCACTTTACTCTACAATATACAAATAATAATTTTAAAAAATAGCTGGGGATAGGAATGTATGGAGAGCTTATATCCGCGCGGATTTGAATCTCCGGGTTCGATAGTGCCAGTGAGTTAGTACTTGGTGTTACATGAAGGTCATAGAGATGGCAGGAATATGAACTACAAAGACACAGGCGGTGTATAGAAACAGAATACGTCACTCATCCAGGTTTTGCAAATATTTTTACAAACAAATAAATGAGCATGAAATGGTTGCTTTGAAGTTAGAGTTGGCTGGAGAATATTGTTACGCGCGCACTCGGCTGTCTGGGTTATTTTAGTCCAGTTCCCTCCCGGGTAGTGACATCTGCTGCTGACGTCCCATCGCTCAATTACAACCACCATTTCTAAACTTTATTCACAAATTACACCGGAAGTTTATTAGAGGGGGGTGGGAGGTGGAACCAAAGCACCATCACGTACCTTTAGTAACAATACAAGGAGCAGGTAGTCTATCTACGAGTATAATACATTTTATTATGTCTTGAATATGACATTTGTCCCTAATTTCTGTGTTGTGTATTTTATCAAATAATGTTTTCCCCTGAATAGTTCTTACCTGTTATATCTGATTTACCATAAAGACCACGTGGCTCACTGTTGTATAGTGGGAGGCGTTCGTATTTACAGCAAGTAAAAATAACCTATTTACTGAAGGAAGAGTGTACTGGACAATAAAATGTTGGAGCAGGTGAATAATTGTACATACCTTGGATGCAATATCTCATATGAAGAAGAAAAGAATGCAAATGCAAAAATATCTACATTTTTAAGGATTTTGGAGTTAATAAATTCAATCTTGAAGCCACAGTTAGTCCAAAAACATTCAAGACTAAAAGTGTATAAAACACTGGCTCTTCCAACTCTTTTGTATGGTAGCGAAGTATGGACGTTGAAACAAAAGGATATGCAGAGACTTAGATCTGCTGAAATGAGATACATTTGGAGGACTGCAGGATACACACTACTAGACCACAAAAAAAAAATGAAGACATCTTAGAAGAATTACACATGGAACCTTTAGAAAACAAAATTACTGGTTATGAGTCAAGATGGATGCAACATGTTCATCAAATGGAAGATCACAGAATACCCAAACAAATGTTAAGGTATCAACCTGCAGGAAGAAGAAGACCAGGACGTCCACTCAAAATACTTCTGGATGGTGTTTCTCTTGAGGCCGAAACAGTTCAACAAATGGCCTAAATTCGTGAATGTACTATGATGATGATGATGATGATGATGATGATGATGACTGAAGGAAGAGCACTCTGAGCAAATTTTGTGGGTCCTTCCACGTGCAGTAGTGAGTTGTGACGTCACACTCCAGAAGAAAGTGGACTTATGCAATCTAAGTAGCGTGAAGTGTAATGGCCTTGGATATAAAAGTCGTTTTCTGCTGAAAACAAAGCACGAGCCTCCAGAGGCGATTTTCGCGCGCCCCACCCTTCATTTTGTCATGTCTCTTGTCCTTGATCGCGTTCACAATACAACCTATTGTTATCAAAATGAAGTGACTGGTGCTGACATCTAGCGAGCAAACGACTACACTATCAATTAACACATAGCGTGTTAATGAGGGTCCTTGTTCCTTCTCATTACCGCCTTGAGGAGGTATCACACAGTGCTGAAACTAAATACCTATCTCACAGGCTCCGTGCGGACGTAAGCTTTCCATACATCCCTTTCCAAAGCCATTATTTTCCATTTATTTCGTATGCGGGCTTAAATCGCCTCCCTCAAATCACGGTTAATGTTATTCTCCCACCTCGTTCTATTGGACTTTTCCCCTCATTTTGTCAATGGTCTTCTTTCAACCCCATTAGTGCCACATGTCCTCCCCATCGTATCCTAGAGACTTTACTGTTCGTACTGCGTTTAATTGCCCATGAATATCACTATAATGATGGTTTGTCCATTACCCTGGTTGTCTTTCTTTGGTCCAAAACTTTTTCTATTCTGAAATGCGTCTATCTGTTTTGCTGTCGTAACAAAATACTGATATATTTCCTCCTCTTAGGGTCAGTTTCACCAACAGAGGTAACTGTATTACGCCAGTTTAAGCAATGCATTATACACGGGGAAAACTGGCGTAATACAGTTACCTCTGTTGGCGAAACTGACCCTTAAAATGAGATTCCTTTTTTCACAACTATATAACTGGAATAATCATGCATAACCGTAATTGTTTTACTTATTTGCAATTTATTGTACAATTTGTTACCAATCCAAATATCTACCGATTGACTTTTCCATTACTTTCTTATCATCATCATAGTACATTCACGAATTTAGGCCATTTGTTGACCTGTTTCGGCCTCAAGAGAAACACCATCCAAAAGTCTTTTGAGTGGACGTCCTGGTCTTCTTCTTCCTGCAGGTTGATATCTTAACATTTGTTTGGGTATTCTGTGATCTTCCATTCGATGAACATGTTGTATCCATCTTGACTTATAAACACAAATTTTGTTTTCTATTCTTCTAAAATGTCTTCATTTTTTTTTTGTGATCTAGTAGTGTGTATCCGAAGATACCTCATTTCAGCAGATCTAAGTCTCTGTATATCCTTCTGTTTCAACGTCCATACTTCTCTACTTACTTTATTATAAAATATTAAATAAATGAAAACTAATATATTTTATAGGAATGGTGTTTGTAGGAAGTCAAACATAACACCAGTTAGGTCTTGTAGACTGCGATGGACAGGGCATGTGGCCCGAATGGGGGGATGAAAGAGGTGCATGGAGGAAGTATAAAGAAACCAGAGGGAAAACGTGCAGTTGGTAGACATAGTATGATTCTTTTTATTCTGAATTACCTATGATTTTCTTACACATCTTCATCTTTAAATATTTTCTCTCAACATTGCAAAACTTGCACTTATGCCCTTTTGCATCCAACCACCCCATTTCAAATTGTTAATGGAAAACAACAAGACGTGTGTGGAAGGAACTGGATGAGCCGTGCAGTTAGCGCTGGGTCTGGATGTTGTAACGGTGTTTTGAGTAGGTCACTCCTTTCTCCAGTTGTCGGTAGGTGCTGCCCTCTCATGTGAAAGTGTTGACATTGTATCAACACAGTAGAAGGCTATTTTTTTAAAAAAAGTGTCCAACTTGATAAACTTCTGGTAAGTAATCGGTGGCCTCGGTAACTGGGGGGTGCAGAAGGAGGGCAAAGTAAAAAATATGGGGTGCGAGTTAAACAGGGGAAGTATACGATCATCCATCCATAGTAATTCTGCCAGAGGACAGGTCTTTCACTGCAATCTTACCATTTTCGTGCTATGCTTTGCAGCTTTACTAGAGAATTACAGGTGTGGTACCTTCCCGTTGCTTTCCACACCGGTGAAGGATGATGATGATGGCCGGATGACTTTCGGGGACCGTTGGGTCCTAAGCTTCCTGACATTTGTCTTACAGGTGAGGAAAAACCCCGAAAAAACCTCACCCAGGAGCCTGTCCCGACCGGGAATCGAACCCGGGCCTGCAGCGTGACAAGACAGCACGCTACCTCGAGACCACAGCAGTGGACAAATATACGATAAATTAAGCAAATAATGTTCGACTTCGTTACCAGTAAATTCGCACCATTAACTTGAAACAAATGTATGCAGCTGCCGAAATTTCAATTTTTCGCAAAATAAAACTAGGTATATGATAAAAAAAATAATGGTACAACAGCCTACAAAGGCATTGACTTCCCAGTCGGCTGGTCATCTCCATCCGGATGTCTTACTCTACGAGGTGGACGATCTTACATCCAGTATGGAGGTGACAATATCATGTCGGGTCCCCCAGCCGTTATAGCTGATTTTCTCAACCTGTAAACGCTTTCCCAAATTCCTCACGATGCTGGGTGGCACCAGTGTAACGCTGCCTGAAATTCCATGACAATTTATTTACTCATGCGGACTCGAACCAGCACAAGACCCGTACCTCTGCACCAAGGTATGATGCTTTAAACCATTCGGCTGGGACGTGGGGGAAAGTAGGTATGTTTTGAATATAAAACAAATAATTGCACAGTTTGATAGATGGCTCCAGCAATGTTTGAACTTCACCTCGAGTGGCACTTGGCACCGTTACAACCAGTTGACCAACTTTCCAAAGTGCGAAAACGCGGCCGCGAATCGAAAGTATTCCCGGAGGTACATCACATTTCCCATCTGAGAGATATTTTAAATTAATCCACATTGTCATAACAAAGTAACAACATAACAAAAAACACAAACAATAAAGATAATAATAATAATAAGCTCAGGGGTGTAATGCAAAGAAATGTGGGCCGTCAACATTCCTTTTTATCTTCCTGTAATCTCTTCGTCTGTTTAGGTCCTACAACCAAGTTCTTTGGGACCTCCTCTTTTTTTTCTCCATTATTAATTCAGCGTTTATTTTTCCGGAATTTCCCCATGTGAGAAGAAATTGTTTAGTGGAATTTCAGCCACTATCAGCCATGAACCTACTGGTTCGATAGTGCCAGTGAGTAAGTAAGTAAGTATCGGACAGTTGGCCACCCGGCATTTTGAGGAATTTGGTTTGTTACAATAAGTAGCGGGCCCAGGTTGGAGAAATATTAACACAGATGGATGTGAAGCCAGGCACCTTCTGGCAGGCCAAGAACTTTCTAAGCTCATGGAGCTTTTTTTCGAGTATACTTGTTAATAATGACTATTTAACTCATGCCCCAAATGGGAGTCAATGACCAATCACGTTTCAATGATTTCTGTATTACAACCAATCAGAGACGTGTTTCACGAAATAATTATCAACGTTAGGATTATCATATATTAAGCAAAGCTCCTCCTTTTTAATATTCTGAACAGGTCTGACCGTTATTTTGCAGTGACTGAGCCTATAACAAATACGGCTACCAGATTGTATATAATAGTGCTTACATGTCAACATTTGTAGCAATTGATTATACCACCAAAAAAAGAAACCACTGTTTGCACTTTCTTAAATGTATACGACATCAAAAATGAATTAATATACAGATTGATGTGTTTTCATTTTTTCTCCACTAGAGAGCATTCTTACAATATTGCGTTCCTTTGGCAATAAATAGTATGATCTGGTTGCAGTGATAAACAAAAGAAGCAGTAGAAGCGTAGGCTACCTATCGTTTCTCATTAGTTTTCAAACATCACCGTTTACTTTAAATATAAAAATATTTTTAAATAACTGTAGTTAAATAATGATTTGTGAGTAAACAGCTTTATTTTATTCGTTAAATAGTCCTAACAAATGCCACTCTTGATTTCCAAATTCTCTAGATAAATTCACTCCTCACTTCGTGAGTCGTGAATTTATCGATAATTTGGAAATCACTCGTGGCATTACTTATGATAATCTAACTTACTGGTATTGTTGGATCCTTAGGTTCATGGCCGCGCGGATATAAGCTTTCCATTCTCCGTTATCCTAAGCTAATGTTTTCCAATTCTCTGTATAATCTTCGCACAAATATTGGTTAATACTACTGTTTCACCTCATTCTTGGGCTTCCTATTGGGCGGTTTGTCTCTGGTTTTCTTAAAAAGAGCCTCCTTCTGGCTCTTTCATAGCCCATTCGCGTCAGCATCACAGTTCGTATTACATCTGGTTCCTTGTAAAGATCGTGTAACTCTCTTTTATTTAGTCTCGTCCATTAGCCTGTCTGTTTATCTCTCTTTGGTCCAAAAAATAACAATGATGGTTTATTTAAATTGGCAGCGTTAGGACCATGTTAAATGGAAGGTAACCCTGTAATGTCGTCAGGCCAGGAGAAGAGGTTCTTCCATTCAAACATAGATGTAACCTGCAGAAAAATAGAAATACAAGTAGAGAAACATCAATTACCAGAACAATATGTCTACGATCTTCACGGAAGAAGAAACCCAGGAAGGCCTACAAAAAGATGGCAAAACCAGTTTTGATTGGAGCTGGACCGTACCGTAATTGCAGATGATGATTATCAGAGACAATAAGATTTTTTTTTAATTTCTTAAAATCTTGCACAAGTGCTGATCTTCTTCTTCACGGTTTAGGCTTATTTACTAGTCTGTTCCGGCTCAAAAATTGCTGCTCTTTCCATCTTTTCTTTGGTCTTCCCAAACTTCTTCTTCCTCGTGGTGAATAGCTGTATGCTGCTTTTGGTATCCTATTCTCAGTCATCCTTGCCAAGTGTTCTTTCCAGTTTGTTCTGTATTTCTCTATTGTTGTGTTTAATTCCTCTACTTTTAGTTGTTGTCTTATTTCTGTGTTGTGTTTTTTGTCTGTTCTTTGATATCGGTCTGAGGAATCTCATTTCAGCAGCTTGTATTCTGGCAGATTGTTGTGTTGTCACTGTCCATGTTTCGGATCCATAAGTAATAATAGGCACTGCCATTGTCTTGTATAATTTCATTATAGAGTCTTTCCTGGCTTTATTTTTCAATGTTCTTTTTAGTGTTCCTGTTATATAATTAAACTTATTTAGTTTGTTATTTATATGTTTACTCTGTGTATGATATTTCGCAACCTAGCAAGATATATCTTACTACTTGTTCTATTGGTTTGTTTTCTAATATTACCTTTGTGCGAATTTCATTTAGTTTATATAGCATTCTTTGTAGTTCGTCCTCTGTTTTTGCTATTAAAATCTGATCATCTGCAAAGGCTACTGTTTTTATTACTATATTTCACAAGTGCTGATAAAATATGAAATTGGTTGCGATTAAATACCGATATGCAATCGTAGAAATGTAAATGGCAAGATTTGCAAGTTTCAGCTGCTTGGTTTTAGTGCGATGTCAAAGTAGAAAGTAAACGTGTTTATTTATAATAAACGAGCTGTATTCAGTAGAAATTGTGGTAATCACATGCTATTATACATAATTTATTCTTAAAAAACAACCAGGTCTATTTTCTATCGGACATCGCCTCTAGTGTTACAGTATTGTCTTTCTGTTGCCAAATCAAATGAAAAGACAAATGGTTTGAGGTTGCAGATGAACTCCCAGTAAAAATACTCATATTTTAGACATTGGTTATGGCGCGGCTTTTCTTACGAATGTATTGCTGAAAACGGACATACACCAGATATTTAAAAGGGGAATATCTCCACAGTTTCAAATTTTAGAGTATAGGATAAGAAGTCTGTCGTGTTAGAATTGCGTAAACTAAGAGAATTCCTCTGCAAGTCAAATTTATGATCGGATTTTGCTGGTTCATGGAATTTATTATCATCATCTTGAAGGTATGGGCCTGTTAATCCGTTCCGCTCCCCGGTGCACTATATGCTGCAGGTGCAGGTCGTCTTTCCAACGACGTTTTGGTCTTCCTACATTTCTTCGGCCTAGAGGCCTATAATGAAGCAGCTGCTTTGATAAACGATTATTTGGCATTCTTTGTACATGTTCAAACCAATTACGTTTATTTCTGTGTATTCTCTCGTTTATATTATATATTTATAATTCATCTCTGATATCTTGACTTCTCTTTTGATCTCTTAAAGACACACTTGCAACTGACCTGAGAAATCTCATTTCTATTGTCTCAATTTTATTTTTATCAGAGATCGTTAAAGGCCAAGTCTCAGACCCGTATGTTAACGTGGGAACGGCTCTTGTTTTGTAAAATTTTAATTGAGTTTCCTTTGTGTGAAATTTATTATTATTATTATTATTATTATTATTATTATTATTATTATTATTATTATTATTATTATTATTATTATTATTATTAATTATCATTATTATTATTGTTGTAATTGGAGTTTGTTTCTCGGTTCTCCTTTTCCTTCTGTCTCTTTCAATCTTCTGTCTTTCATGACTTCCTGGATATAATATTTGGAACTGTTCATTTTCTAAATAAATGTTGTTATATGTATTTGCGGCGCACAATGTATAGAGCTGTTATGTATATTGATTATAATACATATTTATGAAAATCAATAAAACGTTGATAGTTTTATTTAGTAAAAAAAGAATACGGATTTTCATCAATTAAACGCCAGATCAATATATTTTCCAACTGTGTTTAGCTGGTGGTGCCCTCCCTCACGTACTTCACACACCAATCTGTCACTTATCACAACTTGTGTGTCTGGTGCTTTATCTAATCTTTTATTTGTACATCATCTTAAAAAATGCATAACTTTGTTCCTTAATCTCTCTTCCCAGGTACTTCAACTCCACTTCCGTAGCTATATCTTTGTAAAAAGTAAAGTAAAGTGATCCCACAACAGGCCCGGAGGCCCTTGGGGTAGTAGGAGGTTAAGGCTCCCACTTTTTCTAGACAATCCGCACTTTATGTCAGCCGGGTTGTCAGCCCTACGTGACGGCCGCCTTTACCCCCAGAACAAGCGTCTAGTACTCATTTCCGTTAGAAGCCAGGGCCACAGTGCCGCCAGAGGGTTTGGGTCAGTTTAAAAATCCTGACCCCACCGGGACTTGAACCCTCGACCCTCCGGCTTGTAGGTCAGTGCCTTAACCACTACGCTACGGCGTGCTATATCTTTGTACTTTTCCATATTTTTTTGTTCCGTAAGACAGAGTTTAAATAAGTCTTACTTGTCTTATGGGAGACTTCTGTTAAGTGGTTTCGTTACCAGAAAACAAGAATTGGTCCCGCTAGAAGGTTTAAAATATTCCCATATAAACCGGAATCACTCAACACTCACTGGCACTATCGAACCCGTAGGTTCATGGCCGCACGGACATAAGCTCTCCATACATCCCTATCCTGAGCTAATTTTTCCAATCATCCCCTGTATAATCTACTTCCCTCAAATCATAGTTAATGTTATTCTCCCACCTTATTCTTGGTCTGTCAACTGGGCGTTTTCCCTCTGGTTTTTCTACAAGAAGCTTCCATGCACGTCTTTCATTCCCCATTCGTGCAACATGTCCTGCCCATCGCAGTCTACGAGACTTAATAAGTTCTCATTATATCTGGCTTCTTATAAAGACAATGTAATTCATTGTTATGCAGTCTTCTCCATTCACCTCTCTATTTATCTCTCTTTAGTCCACTAATTTTCTAATAATTTTATTCTCAAATAAATGTTTCGCATCCATATAATATAACAGTTTTATATATTTTCAGTTTAACGATCATTCAACATTATTCCCATTTAAATTTAAACTTTTCAAGTTCACTCACAAACAAACTCAGTTTTAGCTCTTTATTGAAAATTACATGCTGAGTTTCGTTAAAAAACAAAAATGACGGCCGCTAGAACTGTTTTTTAAGTATTGGTGCTAAGGCAGACTTCCACTCATATTGGTCCAATTTCACTGATTTTTGTGATAAAACCGTTGTCTTTCTACTTGTGCGATTGTTATTTTGAGACGTTTTGGTTTAAAACGATCGGGTAATTGGGTTATTTCAGCGACAGGACGTGACGTTTGCTCTGCGGTTTGTAATGGAAACCGACTTCTATTGGAAACACAAACTATCTGTAACAAGATCTCCACAAAATAGAAATCACGAACCACATCGAACAGGAAAATAACAGCAGTTTATTAGGACAACAGTGTTAATTGGAAGAAGTATTTCTGCCCTCGAAACATGTTTTAGTATCTTTGGAATTTAAGGAAAACGGATTGGCTTAAATCTGATTGAAACTATATAAGCATTGACACCAATTCTAATAATAATAATAATTTTGTAAATGTAAAGCAGTTTGCCTACCGTCATACACATTCCAAACAGAATTTGCAATTGCTCGCCTCAATGTAATATTGTGGGATAAAAATATAAACAATAAAAATAAAATGAATATATATCATACAATTGTTAAAATACAGAACAGGTGTCTAGTTTCAAATATTTGGGCTGTGATGTTGGCTACAATGTGGAAAGAGATATTGACTCCAAAATAAATAAATTTCAGACGGTGTGTGGAACAATACAGAGAATATTCAAAAATAAAATTAGAAAAGAAACCAAGATAAAAGTGTATAAAGTTATGGCGGTTCCCACAATATTGTATGGATGTAAAACTTGGGCTCCAGTGAAAAGACAGAAGGATAGAATACAGATGGCGGAGATGAGGTTCCTAAGACAAGTAAAAGGGTGTACAAGACTTGATAGAATAAGAAATGAGGATATAAGAGAAGAATTGAAAGTACAACCTTTATTGGATAAGGTCTCGAATTACAGACAGAAATGGATTGATCATATGGATGGAATGAGTAAGGAGAGATATCCATTGTTAGCAAGAAATTATCAAGCAAGAGGAAGACGTGATGTTGGAAGACCTAGAAGACGTTGGGCTGATGCATTATGAAGTCGAAACGGGCAATTGCCTAATCCCTGGAGTGATGATGATGATGATGACAATTGTTAAAGCATAATTACTTATGGAGCAGAACTTTGGCCATTAACAACAAAAAACAAGTATTTTTTGGCAACGGAAATAGATTTTATACGAAGGGCCGGAAGAATTTCAAGAAGAGAAAAAATTAGGAACTCAGTTATAAGGGAGAAAATGAAGACTGAAGACACTATTTTAGATTGTATTAAAACTCAGATCAATCGACAAGTCCAGCGAATGGAAGAGGATCAGCTACCAAAATGTGTTTTGGAATGGAAACCTGAGGGAAGACGAGGCAGAGGAAAACCTAAAACCTCCTGGAGTCAGGGAATATGTTTATACATGAAGGAGAAACATCTACAACCAGGAGATTGGATGGACCGACAAAATTGGCTATTAGGAATCGGACGATGTCAAAGACATTAATCAACCGATGATCTATCTACAACATCAATAAAAATGGGAAACAGAATTTTGTCTATTTATCGTATGTTTAAATCGAACATATTTTTAAAACTTAAATGAACAATAAGGCTAGTTGTGAAGAATCCTGGGAATTGAAAACAAGGGAAGTAAGTAGTACATAACCAGTCTAGGTCGTGTTAGAGCCGGAGCTTTAGCGAGGACTAGCAAATAAGTTCCAGGCTAATAATGTACGTACTTCCCGAATTGTGTATATAATTTTGTTCACTCCTGTACTAATAATTATGTTTATTGTTTATATTTCGTGTGAATTTATATCTTGGTTTGATGACCAGCCTCACGGGGTAGTGGTCAGCGTTTCTGACTACTGTTCATGAGGTCCCGGCTTCGATTCCCGGTGAGACCACAGGAATTTTTCCTTAAGAGGAATCATTCCTGTGGTTGTCCATGGTTTGGAATTTAGGTTAAGAACTCTCCTGGCGCTTTATTATCATTTATCACCCATCATATCATCGGGATAACGTAACTCCGCCTTCCAGGCGCCCCAACTTCAGAAGTGGGTTACAATTAGACCAATGCCGGAGAGAACATCAGAAATTTTAAAATGACAACCTGGGGCATTGAAAAAAAAAATCTTGGTTTGAAGAGTTCAGTTGTTTGATAGCACGGGAATGTTGATAAAACAACTGCAATTGTTTATTGTTGTCTGAATTAGTGGCAGACATTTAAATAACAGTTTACTAGACTTAACTGTTATTATTATATCTGGTTTCTTATAAATAAAATTTGGTTCACTGTTATGAAGTCTTCTACATTCAGTTGTCTGTTCTTCTCTCTTTGCTCAAAACATTTTCCTAACAAATTTATTCTCGAATACTCGTAATATCTTCTCCCTACCGGCCCCAATTTTTGTTTTATCGCAATAAAACTTGCAATATATGGTTTAATTATTGTCCACCGCTGTGATCTCGAGGTAGCGTGCTGCCTTGTCACGCAGCGGGTCCGGGCAGTTTTTCTGGGTGAGGTTTTTATCGGGGTTTTTCCTCATCTGTAAGACAAATGTCAGGAAAACTTTAAGGCCCAAACGGTCCCCGAAATCATGTGGCCATCATCATCCTTATCATCATCATCCTTCACCGGTGTGGAAAGCAACGGGAAGTTACCACACCTACAATTCCCTAGTAGAGATGCAAGCATAGCATGAAAATGCTATGATTGCAGTGAAGGACCTGGCTTCGGGCGGAATTACTATGGATGGATGGATATATAGTATAATTAATTTTTTGACATTGAGCAATACAAGCTTGATATGATATAAGAAAAATAAATGCCTGAACAGGATTTGAACCCGGACCTCTGGGTTGGTACCCCAGCGTGCTATCCATTACACCACTAGGCAAATCCAATTCAAACACTTATCCTTCTTATATATATATATATATATATATATATATATATATATATATATATATATTCCCCATTATTACTCTAGTATTAGTATTGCCCAGAAGTCCGGGTTCAAATCCCGTTCAAGCATTTATTTTTCTTATCATGTTTTGTATATATATATATACACACACCCTAAAGGAGGAAAATGGAAGCATAGATTTGACTTGCTGAGGATTGAGTGAGAGAAAATGCGGGTAATGTGTGCCTACATTAGTCAGTGTTCGAACAGAACAACCAATGTTTCCCTTAAGGAGCGCCAGATTATATAAAGTAATCAGGTATATGCCTACACCAACTTGCCCATTTTCCTCGCTTAACAAAATGATATGGATATATGTGTACTGCTGGCATAGTAGTTGTGTTGATATACGGTGAGAGAAATGGCAATGGGAACAGGTTTGTGTTACGGGCTGCATGTATGTCACCTCCTTCAGCTCAACCAGTCTGTGGCTGAGCGGCACCACGTACAGGTGAGCGCATATTATTATCATTTCTGCATTTGAATCTCTCGTGAGAATAAGGTTATGCTACCATAGCAGCTCTGAATAAGAATTTATAGATTTCTTATTATACATCTAGTATTCTTTGTTTTTATTCACTAAAACAATAGTTTTTCGTGATTAACTTCATACATTTAGATTTTGTACAACATTTGATTCCATAAATCGACAATGAAATGTAGGCCGAAGTCACAGAAGAGTGTATATATATATAAAATTCTTCTGTACGTGTGTTTGTCACTGAACTCCCCCTAAGAGACTGGACCGATTTTGATATATATATATATTTTTTTTTGTGTGGGTCTGATTGGGTGCCTCGATGGTTTAGATTCACAATTGGACGCTCTAAAACCATTAGGTGTAGGAGTTTACCTGAAGTGAAAATTTAAAAAATCGCTCTAGCGGTGTAATATGTGCTATTAAAATAAACCGAGATGGATATTATAAAAATGAGGGAAATCCGACAATTAGAAGCGGAGGTTTACGTGAAATCCGAAACCGCCTGTTTGGTTCGTCTCAACGTATACCATACAATTTAATTAACGTTTAATAATGCATTTGTTTAGGCGTAGCCACGCACGACGGTATATTATGTTAATTGTATTACGTGTGGCGCCACAACACGAAGTGTCAAGTGAACTAGTAAGGTAACACATTACTATGTGCGTGGGAACACTGGGTCTTAACCAAAACCACAAACAAAGAATAGATATGTCATACTTACTTACTCACTGGCACTATCGAACCCGTAGGTTCATGGCCGCGCGGACATAAGCTCTCCATACATCCCTATCCTGAGCTAATGATTTCCAATCATTCCCTGTATAATCTACTTCCCTCAAATCATAGTTAATATTGTTCTCCCACCTCATTCTTGGTCTACCAACTGGGCGTTTTCCTTCTGGCTTTCCTACAAGAAGTTTCCATGCACGTCTTTCATTCCCCATACGTGCAACATGTCCTGCCCATCGCAGTCTACGAGACTTAACTGTTCTTATTATATCTGGCTTCCTATAAATACCATGTAGTTCATTGTTATGTAGTCTTCTCCATTCTCCTGTCTGTTCATCCCTCTTTGGTCCAAACATTTTCCTAAGAACTTTATTCTCAAATACTCGTAATCTCCTTTCCTCCCTTAAAGTAAGAGTCCATGTTTCGCACCCATATACTATAACTGGTAGAATAATAGTTTTATATATTTTCAGTTTAACGTTTTTTGAAAGGAGTTGGGACATCAAGAGTCTCTGCAATGCATAATAGCACGCATTTCCAGAATTGAGCCTATGTTTAATTTCTTTGTGCATCTCATTCCTATTTGTGATTATTGTTCCTAGGTATAGAAATGTCATAAATGTTATTGAGGGGAGGGGCGTGGCTTGTTGTACAATAACAGATTGTAAACGTGACGAACACATTGAAGCTGTTAGATAGGGTTTCACAATACAGAGACGAATGGGTGGACCCCATCAGTAGAATTGATACCAACCCACCAGGACGAAGAAATGTACGAAGACCCAGAAAATTCAAAGAGTTCAATTCAATTTTTTTAAACTATTACAGGAATTAATCACTATGAAGTTTAATTTATGGTAAAATTAAATGTTTCTTACCTCTCCTCATACAAGTCTTCTAAGTAGATCGCGATTTCGAGCCCATAACGGTCTCATCTTCACTACTTTTTTGGCGACTGATGTTATGTCGATCGGAAGAAAGTCTTCTTCTTCCAGATGTTCATCAGTCCACCAACAGAGGGAAGAAGAACAGTTTCTTCCGATCGACATAACACCAGTCGCCAAAAAAGTACTGAAGTTGAGACCGTTATGGTCTCGAAATCGCGATCTACTTAGAAGATTTATATGAGGAGAGGTAAGAAACATTTAATTTTAGCACAGTTCAATTCTAGCATGATCGGAACAGACCTTAAGGTCTAATCCTTGATACTACTGCTGCTGATGACAGTAGATAAATGGTTAATTCATTTAAAATAACTTAAAGGCTATTCTATGTGAGGTATCAGCCTCTGCTTACTAACTATATCATTGGTTATCGGATACAACTGTTGTGTAACGGTTAACATGTTCATTCACGTTTCTGTTGTATCTAATTACTAACAGATTAGGCACAGCAGTAGATTAGATTAATTAGGTAGGCCTACTCTGCGAGCTTCACTTTTTATTACGCTGTTTTTTACAACTTGGCAATTCTGTTTTAGCAATGATAATAGACATGTTGCAAAAATAGTTTGACATATTTTAGGTTAATTTGACGTCAATTTCTCATTTAATTTTCATACACTTTTCTGGATTAAAAAAATATAAATATGTTCGTTGCTTTGTTTGATGATCTCGAAATTCTTGACTGCTGTGTTCAACGTCTCTTTTATTAGAACGCGAGTTTCTTATTATTGTGTTAAACTTATTCAATAACGGGACTGCAAATTGTGGATTACTGAAAGAATTCGGTACATTTTCGGACACAATAAGGGGCAAAATTATGGCTATTAAGTATTGGTGGGACATAATAAACGGGAATCAGGACTCGCTCATAGCAGAGTGTTACAAGGAACAGAAAAGGCAGCATGTTTCGGGGGATTGGATAATCGGTGTAGAAAGGGGATTGAAGGGCATAGGGATGGGTTGAGTATGAGAGAGGAGCAAGGGAATAATATAAATGTTCGGAGAAGAGACTAATATTGATGTAGACAGACAGTCTGAAACTTTCGTGGGGAAGGCAGAAGTATATTGACTCTTTGGATGGGGATGATAGAAGTGCTATTGCATGGTTTCATTTGAGGGTATGGATGGCCCATAATGTAACAAGTGAAGAAGGCATTAAACTGTGCCCTCTATGAGATGACCATGAAAACTGGCAGCATATTATAGCATTCTGTAGAGAGACAGAACAACTTAGATTACAGTTGCAGTCGGATCGTGGGAGAGTGCGTGGCGTGCTGGGATATTTTAGGACAGATCAAGAGTGAAGTGAAAACATGCAAATTTTTGGGTACAGTAAGGAAATTGATGTATAGCAAAATTGGAGATCAATAAGGACATATGTATTATCAATAATAAGAATATCAATATAGTCTTTGTTTCCGATCTTCAATTATATTATATAAGTTGAATAGTCTGATAGTGCATTTGATGTCTGCTGGGGTGGGAGGTGTGAGCGTCCGCGCGCGCGCGCGTGTGTGTAGGCTGAGTGTTTTTTGTCTTTTTTTAAATTTGTTTTGTAGCACCTGCCAAGGTGTTTATTTATTTTAATATGTTACTTTATATAACATGATTGTATAGGCCTACTCGGTACGCAAATGCGTGTACATTTCAAAAAAACAATTTTAAGAAATAAAATTTGTTGTGGAAAAACTAGACGAAAATTTCGTAAGAGGCTACTTCTATGTACAAAATACAATATTGAACTTGAATGAATGAAATTTATTGCATTTTTCTCATTCCATTTACGTTACACACGGGCCTACTTGGCCGTACGTGCATTATTTTTCCGTGAATAAAAAAAAACTGTAGGCCTTTCAGAAACTGGCTTCCATCTTCAGCACAAGGGTGTGCGCTACGATGTCGCGTATATTCCAATTCAAATTCTACTACCCTTAAAAATAAAACTTCATAAACGCAGATAAAGTCTACGGATCGTTAATAAACCAGCAAAGAAATTTATTTATTTTAAATTCTACTTTTATGTCTATTGAAGATTTTTAAAAAGACATTAAGAAACTCGATTGAGGTCACTAAGAAATATCTGAGTCGCCCTCAACAATCAGCACTGTAGGAGGTCTTTGGATAACTACACTGATGACTGACATCTCGGGTACTGTTTTATGTTTCTTAAAACTTTGTCTATTCGCCTCAAAAGAATGTTATTAATATTAACCATATTATAATATGAACACACATTGGAGTGAAGGTCTAATCTCAGACAGAGTCAGTGTGACTTGTTGCTGATAAAATTACGTAGAGGAGGCCGGAAATTGACGACATTTGGCGGCATGCGTGGCCGGCAGTTGACATACCAGACCCACAGATCGGCAGGTAATTAATGTCCCGTCAACATTCGTTCAGACTTACGTAATTGAATCTTTACAAACATCTTGTTCTGGCTTCATTTTAATGGTGGTAGTGAGTGAGGAAAACCAGACTAAACTATCATCACACTGCCCTAGTGCGTTGTTATTATTTTGCACGCATTGAACGTGTTGTTTTGTTTGTTGCAGATACATCATATGAGAAGGCGTGCAGGAGAGGGAGTGCTCCGGCCACCCCTGTGCTGGGTACACGTGCACTCGAACTCACACCTTCCCGCATTGTGGTGAGTTCTTTCTGCTTTATTTATATCCATTAATGTTATGCAGTAATTAACTATTTTTGTAATGTGGCAAAATACCCATTGATTTCAAAATAATGTAGTTTAAAAACGAACTGGACCTCAGAAGTTCATGACTGCGTGCACATAATCTCTCCATACATCTCTATCCTGAGTTAATATTCCTGTATAATTTACCTCCCTCAAATCATGGTTAATATTATTCTTGCACCCCCTTCTACTGGCGCGTTCCCTCTGGTTTTCTTACAAAGAGTTTCCATGTCGCCCTTTCATTCCTAATTTGTGCCACATGTCCTCTTTATCGCCGTCTGTGTTACAGGTGAATTCCACGTAATGCATAAACATTAAAGTTTGTTCTCGGCTTCCCAAAGTGGTATAAAATGATTTTCAACTGCTAACATTCCAAAATATTGTGAATATTAACCAACTCATGCATAACAAAGAATTATTATTTATTTTAAATAAAACACACAACACGGAGCCGTTAGTTGTTGCGTCAGTTACCTTTGTTTTGTATAATTATTGACTAAAGCTTATTAGAACAAAACTCAAAACATATTATATTATTTTTACTCTGATCATCTTACCTCAATATTAATGTTGATTTGTTCTTGGACATGTTTCAAAACAATTCTGTTTTATCGTCAGCTTTGAAACATGTTCTTGAAGCTTGTCGAAGGTGACGATAAAACAGAATTGTTTTGAAACATGTTCAAGAACAAATCAACATTAATATTGAGGTAAGATGATCAGAGTAAAAATAATATAATTAAAATAACCTCAAAATATCACTTCCTAAAATTAAATATTAATTACAACTCAAAACATATATTTTGAAACTCCTCCTATATGTATTACATTCTCAATTGTTTGTTGAAATAAAATTGAAAATTTCACAGACATTATTATTTTACTCTCACTCTGTGAAACCAATGTACAGTTACGTCAGTTTCTCATATAAAACTGTACAATTATTAAAGATGTTCTGTTAAAGAGATTGAAACCTATGTATAAATGTTTTGAAGAGAAAAAGTAATTATATTTGAGGAGAAAATTTTTTCGCCTAGACCGAGACTCGAACCCGGGACCTTTGGCTTCCGGGTCAAATGCTCTACCAACTGAGCTACCGAGGCAAGTTACGATATAGACGCAAATCTTTCTCTTATATACGTTGTAATTCCCTCTCGCCAAATGCTTTTTGAAACCATTGCTTCTATCTTTGCAAATGGCGGCTTCTTAGTCAAGAAGACATTTATTGGGAATTTAACATTACTTTTTAAAGCTAGTAAGGCTTCTAATGATGTTTTTATTATTGATTTAACATTTCTTACTGAAAGATAAATTATATTTGAAGAGAAAAATTTTTCGCCTGGACCGAGACTCGAACCTGGGACCTTTGGCTTGCCGGGCCAAATGCTCTACCAACTGAGCTGCCGAGGCGAGTTACGCTATAGACGCAATTTTTTCTCTTATATACGTTGTAATTCCCTCTCGCCAAATGCTTTTTGAAAACCAAAGGTCCCGGGTTCGAGTCTCTTCAAATATAATTTATCTTTCAGTGAGAAATGTTAAACCAATAATAAAAACATCAGAAAAAGTAATGTCTTCGCATGTGAAGGCTAAACATTTTTAAATGTGATTTTATTTTGTTGCAATACTTATATCAGTTGCCATAGAATCAGTGGTGGCTCCTGTCTAAACTGGCCGGGGTTCAACTATATTACTCTTAAAATTAGTTTTAAATTTAAGTTAACATTGCACATTGAACTGGCATGACCTCATAGAGTGCAAAAACATAATAATAATAGAATGTATTGAAACTCATGGATGCTGTATGCATGTTTTCAATGTAACACAATTCAAAACATTGAACTTTGTATTGACTCATCCGGTTCTGCCAGGATTTGTCATGTGCTGGCAGTGCACCAGCGACAAGAGACATGAAGGCAAGCTATATACGGAAGTTTGGGTTATGTGAACCCTTCTGTTTGAGTGGACCCTGTTAATTGGTGCTGCTCTCGAACAGAAAATATTTTAACTTCTTGCCCGCATCAACTTTCACAGTTTCAACTCCAGTTTCTTTTATTTGTGCGAAGAAGGGTTTATTTGTGATATTTGTGAAAATGATCACTTTAAAGGTTTTTCAAGCTAAGAATCAATTCTTAATTTCTGCTCTTGAATGTTACAAATGTTGAAAAAAAAACTCCTGAACACATTATATTATGTAGATGCTGTTTTAATATACTGACGGGTTTGGTTTGATATCATGTCACGTGGCGGCTGTATAAAATAATTAAACATAACAAAGGAATTTGGTTAATGTGGACCATCCATGAGGACCTGGGTCCACTTTACATGAAGACGTATATTTTATGAATGAGGATGCTATCTGTAAAAACCATTCACTTAATTAATTTTATTTAATATCCTTGTAATTTCACTAAACCCAAAGACCGTCGCTTTGTGCAGTTGAATGACGTGTAAATGATATAATCAACAATAATTTTTCAAAACATTAAATGAATTAAGTTATGTTGGTACGAAATAACACTATGAGGTTTATTTTAATATTGTTTAGTTGTTTCTTGACTCACCTCATACTTCTTAACTCCCAAGCAGACTCAAGTTTCTTCACTTCATTTGTGACATTCTCAATGCTGTCCAACATCAGTTGTGAACGTAATACAGCATTGAGAATGTCACAAATGAAGTGAAGAAACTCGAGTCTGCGAGGGAGTTAAGAAGTATGAGGTGAGTCAAGAAACAACTAAACAATATTAAATAAATGTCAGTGCTTTTTAATTATGATCAGCCAAAAATATTTTCAGATTATTATGTGGCTGTCTGTATAAATCAATAGAGTAAATAAACTTAAAAATAGACCAGAAGCTAAGGTGGACTCTGGGATCCACTTTATCCGAATATGGAGGTTAAAGTGGACCTTTCATGTATTGTAAAAAAAGTTTATAAATTATGTATATGTCTCCATATTTGAATAAAATAACAATGGTATTTCATAGTTACAGCACTCAAGATAATCACTGTTATTGAACAAAATCCAAATCCCTTGATTAAAAGATGAAAAACAACAAATTCAAAACAGGGGTCCAATTACCGGAAGTTCCCCTATATCGTCACTTGTTTGCAGGAGGTTCATAAAGAGAGAAAAGCTTGTCTATGTGAGATCTTCAAGGCAGAATATATCCCTAATTCACAATATCTGGGTATTTAAAAAAACTAGTTGAAAAAGAAAAAAATACAAGAACATTACAACTCTTCACTATTTTCATAAGTTCATTTTTTTGGGGAGGTTCAGTGAAACATTCAACATATAGCAAGTGCTGCCCCTGCAAGGAATTCACCTATTATTATCTAGTTTCCTATAATGATTACACTGGTCAACATGATTTTTGTCTCATGAGTACCAATAGTTGTACTTAATGCAGTTTTTTATCATGTTTTCAAATATGTATTCGGAATTTCTCTATCACCCACAGTTTTTTTTATTTCAATTTAAATTATTGGATTTAAATAATTATCTTTTCAATAAACGTTTTTTTGTCCATTTGTCCATTGTAAAATAAAACCAAATGAGCTAACTCAGGAGATTTCAGCTATGGAAAAGAGATATCAAGGCAAATGGAATCCTAATATGCTGGCCGATTATTGTTGGACCATCAAGAGGGATGTTCCACAGGCGAAATATAGCAGAAAATCATCATTTCTTACTTTGTAGGTGAGTCCGAATGTTCGAATATTGTGTAGTTACAAATGTAAAAATATTAAAGTGTTTGAAATTATAAATTCCTGTCTCTCGGAAACCTTGCGTGATGGAGAAAACCCGATATCATATTTGAATTCAGGAGAAAAAAGTACTATCAGAATCACATATTTTTCTTTCTGAGACAAAAGAAAAAGTTTTATTTTGTTGCTCTGTGTAATGTAGCTCCATGCACCTGTATGTTTCTCTCTCTTTGATTAAAAAATGTTGCTAAGAACTTTATTCTGAAATACTTGACCTTGAAGTAAGAGACCATGTTTTATTTATGAATGTTATGTCATAATAAAATGAGATGTTATTGTTTTTTTCAGAACTTTTTCTCGAAGCGGTCATTCCGGTCGAACCCACTGAAGAGAACAAAGAGTGTGACCAAGTTGGAGAGGAAGCGGGTGCTGGACAGTGACGGGTAAGTGTTCTTCCCAGACCTTGACAAGTCTCCCACGACGTGTTGTGCAACATTGTGTTGTTGTAACACTGTGCACTGATGTTGCAGTGTGCCTGTGCCCCCCAGACTGCGCACCTCCAGGTCCCACGAGTCACTTCTCTCAGGACAGAGTGTCATGCAGACGTTGGATCTGGGAGTCGGGGGTGTGGAGATCAAACCCCTGCACCCATCTGTATTGGGCAGAGAACATTGTTTCCAGGTGACTCTGCCTGCTGGAAGTCCACGATACTTCTCTTGTAGGTCTGCCGACGAGCGCGACAAGTGGGTACACAGGTTAGTAGCCTCTACATACAGTGGGACATGCGTGCTTTTCTATTGGCAAGTTTTTTAACCAGTCTAATTTATTTAATCTTCTTCTTCTTCTTCCTTTGGCTCTATGGTCCTCTAAGAACCTTGGCCTCCTTCATAACAACTGTCCATTCTTCTCTATTACTAGCTTTCTGTCTCCATCTTTTCACCTTCAGTTGTCTTAAGTCTTCCTCAACCTTATCTAACCATCTTAGTTTCTGTCTTCCAACCTTTCTTCTTCCTTTCAGTTTCCCTTCTAAAATCTTTCTTACTCCATCCACAACACATGTCCTACCCATTCCAGTCTCTTTCTTCTAACATCTCCTACCAGATCTAAATCCATGTATCGACGGTAGGCAATGAAAACCTTGTAACTCCAGTAGCCAGCACAGAAATATGTGATGCATAACCTGTTGAGAACACGGACTACAAATTTATTATTAACTTGTATTCTGTAGTAGAATATGTGGCAACTTTTGCTGTATCAATTTTAATAATTATTTAATACCGTTATTTGTTTCTCCTGTAAAATTTACTGAAATGGAGTTACGAGGTTTTCATTGCCCACCATCGATATAATTCTTTCAATTCCTGGTTTCTTCTAATTCTCCACACATCTTGTTCCTGTACTGTTACTTAATATTTTTTTCCCCATGTATTTAATATGTACTTACCTTTTTCTGATAATGTCCATGTTTTGCTTTTTTTAATATTAATAATAATAATAATAATAATGGGTGACGTAACCACCACATGTGGTGCCTACTACTAAACAGTTACAACTAGTTTATTGTACGCCAATACAAACTTTCTGCTAAATATTGGAGTGCAAGAGAGCGAATGATTTCATTATCAAGTGCTCGACATTAGATACCAACCAACCAACCAACCATAATAATAATAATAATAATAATAATAATGCTTTATTTTAGCTGGCAGAATTAAGATCATGAGGCCTTCTCTTCCACTCAACCAGCGAATAGTGGAATTATACAAAAATTACGTACATATTACAATTTTAAGATATTATTAAAATACAGACTAAACAAAATACAATGATGATGTGATCTAATACTAACAAAAACATAGAATATAATAAAATTAAAATAATATAAAATAAAGTAAGTAGCTTCCTAGATGATTATTAATGGAATGCTCTATATAGTTGTCAGGCAGTTAATGTTATGTGATAGTTGTATTTTAGAAAGAAAAATTAACGCTTGAACCCTGGATCTCTGACTACATGCACCAGCGTGATGACCATTATGACATTCAAGTACAATACAAATGTCAACAATTCTTTCCTCTTATACAGTTGTCTTTCATTGAAGGCTGATAGCTAGAAAAAGTGGGAGTCTTAACCCCCTACTACCCCAAGGGCCTCCTAAGATCTATAGTATGATTACTTTAATTTTAAAAAATAACTTAAGCCTAAATTAGTGCCTCTCAGAAAAATTTAATTCACCTTTCCTGGTACAGTGAAAGAAAGTGATATTTGGAGAAGAAGGAGAAATTGTGAATTGCATTAATTATATATTACATTTTATCTGCCATGGTGGACTAGTGGTTATGCTCCTTGCCTCTGGCCCCGAGGGTCGATGGATTTTTTTAGGATGGAAAAATCCAAGGAGCAACTCCTCCGGGAGGGACTTTAAGCTGTGGGTCCCGAGTCTGAAGATTTTCAGGCTCGTAAAAGATTGAGAAGGCCTCTAAGCAAAATTTACTGAATTTTCCCGTCCTAGTAATACCTTAGTTTTCTAGATGTCAGTATGAGGTGGAACGCTGACCACGGACCACTCAAATGACATCTATACGAAAACAAGTGTAACTAAATTAGTATGGTTCAAATTCTTCCCTGTAGAGGGAGAGCACCTAAATCTCTGTTAAGGGAAACATGGGCTTCCAACAAGAAGATGGATTATATATAAGGAACCTGATTTAGTGAAGTATATAAAAATTAATAGATTGGCCTGGGCTGGACACTTGATATACGTATGGACAATAATAAAACTTAAAAATATCTATATGGCACAACCATTACAAACCAGAAAAGTTGGAAGAACAAAATTAAGATGGGAGGATGATGTCTGGCAGAATTAGTAAAACTAGAAATTGGAAGAATTTAGAACATTCCGAGGAAGGCTAGGGCTGTCGTGCCATATATGATGATACCCTTGTTACCTAGTAGACATCTCATTGAGGCGATGTACCAGCCACTTGCTGACATCTGTAGGAAATAAGTATAACTAATTATATTATTTTTAGTCTGATCATCTTACCTCAATATTAATGTTGATTTGTTCTTGGACATGTTTCAAAACAATTCTGTTTTATCGTCAGCTTGTCCAGACTGGTTTGATTTATGTTGCACACCCTGGATGTCGATGTCTGCTCCATCCTGTGGTTGGCCAAAGAACCTCCAAACAAGGAGGTCACGTTCTATCGGTATTTAAAAATTCATCTCTGTTTTTGTTCTTCTGAATATGATTTTTTCGCAAATAGTCAGCTCTTTTGTATTTTCATGTTTGGTCTGAAAAACATAATATAAATTCAGACACTAAATTATTAAAACAGTTAGAAAATACAAAAGAGCCGACTATTTGGGAAAAAATCTATATTCAGAAGAACAAAAACAGAGTTATGAATTTTGAAATACCGATAGAACGAGACCTTGTTTGGAGGTTCTTTGGCCAACCACGAGATGGAGCTGACATCGACATCCAGAGTGTGCAACATAAATCAAACCAGTCTGGACAAGCTGACGATAAAATATGTCCAAGAACAAATCAACATTAATATTGAGGTAAGATGATCAGACTAAAAATAATATAATTAAAATAACCTCAAAATATCACTTCCTAAAATTAAATATTAAGTATAACTAAATTAGATTGGTTAAGAAACTCCCTCTAGGGAGCACCCATGCCCCTGTGTGAGGTAGACACCACCACCAAGATGAATGTGTTTTACAAAATTCTTGCACATAATTTTACTTGTATGAAGACTGCATTTTGTTAATTTAATTGTTTAATGAGTTGTTATTTTAGTGAGTGTGTTGTTTGTTGCAGTCTGCGCAAGTCTGTGCAGCCGGACCAGGAGAATGTGCGTCGAACAGACAACTCCCTTAAGATCTGGATCCTCGAGGCCAAAGGAATTGCAAATAAGAAGAGGTAAGTTCACATCAACATCGGCTCCTTTTAGCAATTCTATATCATTGCTTTTAATAAAACATCATTCAGCAATAAACCAAGTTGTGTGATGAATTTTGTACTGCAACAGAATGTGTGTTCTGGGCCTTGCTATCGCCTAATACAGTACTGCTAACAGCTTATTAATACTGTTGAGTTGTGCACCTTCTTTATTTTGTAAAGATTTAATTCCATGCTTCAGTACAAAATTGAATAGGTAAATTTAGAACAATTGGGTACTATTAGACAAAAACCACTAGATTATTAAAGTGTGAAAAGAGGTAATATATGAAAGAGAAAATTAAGATCTTGAAATGAATGCAAAAAATAGGAACATCTTAGAATTATATCAGAAAATTATGACAGAAAGGATAGGGTTTCAACCTAGAACAAATATAATTAGGGATCAAAATGCGGATATGATTGCAGAATCCAGGAGTATATTAAATAGATGGGAAAGTTACTTTAATCAGGTATTAAATGTACATACAGAAGAGGATATGGAAGAGGATGATTTACAGAAGCAGAAATGTTAGTCACAGAAACAAGTGTATTAGAGTATATTTGAAAAGAAAAAAATAATATAATTTTTCTCGTAAAATATAATTTATCCATCATTGAGATGTATCAAATGAATAATAGAAACATCAAAGTGCATTAGAGGCTGAAATGACAATAGAAAAATTGAAGATTTATAAAGTGTCAGATTCAGATGGGATCCCAGCAGAATGATAAAATCAAGTGGAGAAAAACTGAAGGAAGTTTGTCCCTGTCACTGTATTCTGAGGGTGCTATTATTTTATTAATTTTATATTAATTTCAAATCAATTTATTTTAATTATTCATTATTATTATTATTATTATTAGAATTTTTTGTTATTCAAATCAGATTCATTAGATTTAGACTTTTGTATTAATGAAAAGAAATTAATAATAAATAATAATAATAATAATAATAATATATAGCTTTATTTAATTTTATCTGGAAGAGTTAATACATTAAGGACTTGTCACCGCTGAACCAGGATAGAAAAAAAATATACAAATTATTCTTACATCAATTACAATAAACATAAATGATTACATGGTATATCTATAATATAATTATTATTTACAATATATTTTGATTTACTCTAGATTTAACTTAATTAATTCTATAGGATCGTAACAGGCCTTGGCCTAATACTTGGAAGGAAGAAGAAGAAGAAGAAATATAAAATGTACAAGATAGAAAAAATACTGTTAATGACATAGAATGATTTTTAATTTTGTTTAGTTGTTTCTTGACTCATCTTGCATATCTAGATTTCGTCACTGTATTTGTGACATTCTCAATGCTGTTCACATTCACAACTCACATGAACAGCATTAAGAATGTCACAAATACAGTGACGAAACCTAGATATGCGAGGGAGTTAAGAAGTATGAGGTGAGTCAAGAAACAACTCAACAAAATTAAAATAAACCTCATAGTGTTATTTCCTACCTACATAACTTGACATAGAATGCATTTAGTTCTCAAGAAAAATTAATTATTTAACAACAAGTAATTGTATAAATGTTACTTAAACGTAGTGGCAACCTCTGATATCTTGAGGGAGGAAAATCCAGGAGCGGGCAGAGGTTACTGTGAAAGAAGTAGAATAAGAGGAAGTGCTATGAAGAGGAATTGTTAGCAGACTGTTATCAATATTGTGGTAAGAAGATAACTTCTCAATTCTGGATGACAGGTAACTAGGAGTATAGGAATTCAGAAGCTTGAAAAGAAGTGAAAGAGAGTGCAATTTATGTCTGTCAGTAAGACGGAGCCAAGCGAGGTTATTAAAGTGTTCAGAAATATGATAATGGCTGATATTGGAAATAAATCAAATGCAAGCATTATGAACACGCTGCAGTCTAGTTTAGGTCTGTATGTATTGACAAGGACAGTTTGCTGACACGAAGTGTGTAACGTTGCAGGTACTTCTGTGAGCTGTGCCTCGACAAGACCCTGTACGCTCGAACGTCGTCTAAACAGAAAGGTGAGATGTGTTTCTGGGGCGAACACTTTGACTTCCACAACCTGCCACTTGTCAACGTCATCAATGTCAATCTGTTCCGTGAGGCAGATCGCAAGAAGAAACGCGACAAGAACGTCTTAATTGGTAAGTTATTGTTCAGTTTATCAGTGGACATTCTGTAGATAATCTTACTTACTTACTCACTTACTCACTGGCACTATCGAACCCGTAGGTTCATGGCCGCACGGACATAAGCTGTCCATACATTCCTATCCTGAGCTAATGCTTTCCAATCATTCCCTGTGTAATCTACTTCCCTCAAATCATAGTTAATGTTATTCTCCCACCTCATTCTTGGTCTACCAACTGGGCGTTTTCCCTCTGGCTTTCCTACAAGAAGCTTCCATGCAAGTCTTTCATTCCCCATATGTGCAACATGTCCTGCCCATCACAGTCTATGAGACTGTTCTTATTATATCTGGCTTCCTGTAAAGACCACGTAGTTCATTGTTATGTAGTCTTCTCCATTCACCTGTCTGTTCATCTTTCTTTGGTCTAAAAATTTTCCTAAGTACTTTATTCTCAAATACTCGTAATCTGCTTTCCTCTCTTAAAGTAAGAGTCCATGTTTCGCACCCATATAATATAACTGGTAGAATAATAGTTTTATATATTTTCAGCTTAACGTTTTTTGAAAGGAGTTGGGACATCAAGAGTCTCTGCAATGCATAATAGCATGCATTTCCAGAATTGAGCCTATGTTTAATTTCTTTGTGCCTCTCATTCCTATTTGTGATTATTGTTCCTAGGTATTTGAATTCAGCCACTTCCTCAAAATTTTCCTCATTTGTCATTAGCTGTCCATTTCCATTATTTAATGAATTTCTACGTGTGACCATATATTCCTGTAGATAATAGTAATAATAATAAATATTTATTTTACTAGTGATTATGTACCTTGCCTCTGGTCTCGTGGGTCGGGACTTCATATCCAGCCGTTGTTGAAGGATATTTTTTAGGATGGAAAAATCCAAGGAGCAAGTCCTGTGCGAGGGGCTTCTGATTATGAAGATTTTCAGGCTCGTAAAAGATCCTTAAGCCTGAATAGAGAGGCCTCTAAGCAAAATTTACCAACCACATCTTTCTAGTAATACCTTAGGTGCTACTAGATCTCTCATTGAGTTGGTGTGTTAACTTGCATACCATTCATGACATGTGTGGGCAAATAAGTGTACAATTAACTTGCTCAAGTAACTCATAACCAAGGAGCAAATGTTCAACTTTGGCTGTTACACCATTGTAGATAGAATGGTTTATTTTACCTGATGGAGTTAAGACAGTAAGGTTTTCTCTTCCACTTCACCAGGTTAAATTATACATATAATAACAACTTGATTAATAAAAATACATAATATGTGTAGAATGATTTTTTAAAATATTTTTTTTAATTAAGGTAGCATTTTTTATCACTCACCTCATGTTGTTCTTCTTATTTGACTATAAACTAGTTTTGGAACATAGTTTCTGTTCCATCCTCAGTATTGTCACGACCTTCTTCTGTCGTCTTGAAGAGTCATCCTTTGCTCCTTCCATTGGCTGACTTAAAAACCTCGAAACCAGTCATTCTCATCGGGAATTTCAAAGTTGATGAGTTTCTTCTTTTTTTTTTCGCTCTTTTTTAATATTTAAAATATTTAATATTTATAGAATGCTTCATTTTGAATTCTCCTTCTAATTTCTTGACTGAAGTTGTTTGTATCAATTAATTAAGGAGCCAAATGTACAAAAATAGAACACACTGAAATTTATATTGATTAATCTTCATCATCGAAGCAAGTGTTAGGCCGTGTGACCTGTTACGGTGTACAGAATGTCATCTAATTGGTCCTCTTTATGGGAAATTCCCTGTACATTCCAGGTTGCAATTTTTAGAATATTTTCCTTCTTCCATGTCGTATCCTTATTCTCGCAAAGATCGTCAACAGGTTGATCTGTCTGTTTCATCCGAGGCTTGGTTTGAGACTTGAAAGCAAATGTAAATTTTTTCACCCAATGGGTTGCTGGCCCAGAGGGGTTTTATTGTGTGGTTACGAGCTCTCAATTAAAATTACGCTGTTATCCCTAAGGTAATTTAGTCTTTTAATGATAACCACTAATGTAGCATTTCCTCTACATTAAGGTGATGTGGTTATACCGCCAGTACTCGGTCCTCAGAGCAGGTTGAGGTGATGAAATGCATGTCATTATCCCTTGCAACCCTATATTGATTAATATCCTTTAATTCTTTGTAGATTGAAAGCTTACAGGAACCAACCTGGACAACCCTACCTTCTCGTGGTGCAGCTGTTAACATATTGTTTACGCAGTATGAACCAAAGGGATGGGCTACCACTGGTCAGCTTGGTGGGTTAAACACTGATCTGGTATTTCTTCGTTTTCTAGTACCAGATCTCTCTTTTTACTTTCCTATCCAGTTTCCCTTGCCTGACCTCTTGTTTTCTTCAACCCTGACGGTATTAGAGTAAGTATTCGAGGCTGAAGGGTTAATTTCTGTCTTTCCTAAATCTCTTTCTTTTAACCTCGTGGACACTCACCTTGAATGCCCACATAAGCTGCTGCAGCCACATTGCAACGTATAGCAGAAGTATACAATGGATTCGTGTCATCAGCTATGGCTGGAAACATGTAATGAAGAATGAAATTTATATGGGTTATTTATGTTAGATCTCTTTTTTGTTTTACGAAGGATACAAGTAATGATTAGAAACCACTCCTAGTTACCAGGTGGTGTGTTGTTTGTTGCAGGAAGTGTCAGCATCCCTGTACATGAAGTGAAGTCCCGCTACCTGTCTGAAAAGTGGTACACAGTGACATCTGACAAGGGAGTGCTCAAGGACCCACCAGCGCTGCGAGTCAAGTGCAGGTTCCAGTCCGTGGACATCCTGCCGGTGCAGGTGTACCAGGAGTTCCTCCAGTTTCTCAAGATGGAGTACAAACCACTGTGCGAGACACTGGAGCCTGCCATCAGCGTCAAGGCCAAGGAGGACATAGCGACGGCCATGGTGCACATCATGCAGCGAGAGGGCATGGCTCAGCAGTTCCTCGCAGATATCGTCATGATGGACATCGACAGAATTGGTGAGTAAACACTAATATGTGTAACTGTAGTGACGGAGCTGAGAATCTCCTGGTGGTTCAGTTTCATCATCATCTTCCAAACAAATTTAAGGCTCAAATACTGTTATGGTTTCAGTGAAGCATCTTTTTTATCTCTTCCCTTAAGGACGATATTGAAGCATGACTTTTAGAAGTTTTGTAGATAGGAAATAACACTATGAGGTTTTTAATATTATTTATTTTTTATTATTTCACTCACCTCATACTTCATAATTCATAGCAGACCCTGGGTTTCTTCACATCTTTTGTGACATTCTCAATGCTGTGTCACGTTCACAACTGACGTCCAATGGCCTTCTATCCTGCAGACTGACCTCCGTGCCATCTGGTGGCCGACCAAAGAATTTCCAAATCAGTCCTCTCTCCTTATAACCGGGTATTTCAAAATTCATAGTTGTATTTTCATTCTTGCATGTGTACATTTTTTTCCAAATTGTGAGTTCCTTCGGTTTTTCCAATTGTTTAAGTAATTTTGTTTTGGTTTCTATTCTATGTTTTTCTGACCAGGCATGTGCAGCTATTGCAGATTTTTCAGTTTCTGGGAATTTATCAAATTAATTGTAAAGATTGTGAAAAGATATATATAGGAAAAACAAAAAGGAATCTAAATACAAGATTAAAAGAACACCTCAGAAATGTTAAAAATGGAGAAACTGAAAAATCTGCAATAGTTGCACATGCCTGGTCAGAAAAACATAGAATAGAAACCAAAACAAAATTACTTAAACAATTGGAAAAACCGAAGGAACTCACAATTTGGGAAAAAATTTACATATGCAAGAATGAAAATACAACTATGAATTTTGAAATACCCGGTTATAAGGAGAGAGGAATGATTTGGAAATTCTTTGGTCGGCCACCAGATGGCGCGGAGGTCAGTCTGCAGGATAGAAGGCCGTTGGACGTTAGTTGTGAACGTGACACAGCATTGAGAATGTCACAAAAGATGTGAAGAAACCCTGGGTCTGCTAGGAATTATGAAGTATGAGGTGAGTGAAATAATAAAAAAATAAACAATTTTAGAAGTTTGTTATGATTGATTCATTGCACATGAATTTTGCACTGCAGCTGGTTTTATTTATAATCTGTGAGGCAGGTTGTAATTGAAGTTATTTTAAAACACAACAGGAAGTAACATTAAGAGGTTTGTTTAATAATTAAGATATCTTATCTTCATTATGTAATTGAAGTGCTTTGGTTTAAGATGTATTACTTTTTCCGTCATGCTCTCGAACATTAATTTAAGATAAGAATTAAATGAATCATGATTTCTTCTTACCTCATACTTCTATGTTTTTTTAAACACAGCACTGCAGTATCACCGACCATCGTCACCATCCTCAGATGTTTTCACGGCTGTCAATTTTTTCTTTTGCCGGTAATTATCCAAACTGCCATTTGGGGTTCTTTTTGTTTGTTCAGTTTGGATAATTACCAGCAAAACAAAAAATTGACAGTCGTGAAAACAGCTGAGAATGGTGACGATGGTCACTGGTACTGCAGTGCTGTGTTTAAAAAAAACATAGAAGTATGAGATAAGAAGAAATCATGATTCATTCAATTCTTATGAATTAAACCTCAATGTTAAAAATTCCCAAATTTATTACATAAATTCATTTAAGAATTGGAAGAAACCCAAATACTAAAAACTAATCAACTGTACTTTCAAAGTGTAGTTTTTGTAGAATCTTTGTATTTAGTCATTACTTGCTGACATCTTGACATTCTTTAAAAGCCATATTTTAAAATAAAATTCACATCTGTGGTTGTAGGGTAGCATCACTGCTTTGTATGCAACATGCCTGAGTTTGGCATATGTTCCCTGTTTTTTTTTTTTTCTCACCTTTAAGACAAATGTCAGAAAATGTTAACGCCCAAACAGTCCCCGAACATCATCTGGCCACCATAATCAGATTATCATATTTGCCGTGTTGTGTTTAGATTGAAAGTGTGTGTGTTTTTTCTAAATATTGTCTTGTCTCCGAGGTGATCACAAATTCCAGGAGACCCTCCATGTTCTTGTGTGCTCAAAAAAGTATGTGTGTGATCCGTAGTTAAAATCGCCCTCTCGACAGGTCGTGTCACTGTAAGGCCCGGGTGGTGTGTGACATGTACGGTGAGAGGTTAATAGAATAATATGAATCAATTGTAAAGACAAAATTATCTGCTAAAACTGGTATTTCAAGCCAAGACCTCCAGCTTTAGGCATTGCTGTATGAATTTGATTGAGAAGGTTGGTCTAGTATGTTAATTTACATTTTAAAAGTTTAATTTAGGATAAAACAAACCCATCACAATGTCTTCTTGTAAAGTTTCACTAGTACTTATGTAGGTAGGAAATAACACTACGAGGTTTATTTTAACAAAATTCACTACTACTGATGAAAATGGCATGATAAGAGAGAGGACAGGGGTGCCTGAATAGCTCAAGTGGTTAGAGCATCAATAAGTAATTCCTATAAAAGTTAAATGCTGGAAGTCTTGAATTGAAATTCTGGTGTAGGTAAAAATAGTTCTCTTTTGATGATACTCATGAGTACCCTGGCTGGTTTGCAGATGACGAGCGGCTGACGTTCAGAGGGAACTCTCTGGCTACAAAAGCGATGGAGGCATATCTTAAGTTGACTGGAGACAGATACCTACAGGAGACCCTCGGAGAGCTGGTGAGCTGGGTTCTCAACTCAGGGCATGACTGCGAGGTGGATCCTCTGAAGGTGGCAAGTGTGGCAGCCCTCCGTAAACAACAGGACAACCTGCGTGCTGCAGTGGAGCTTGCCTGGTCTCGAATCCTCACCTCTCATCAGGCCTTCCCTGTGTAAGTCTCTCCTATTAATTATTTAATTCAGACTGATTTAAAATCTAAATGTGCAGTTGATTAACACAAAAGTGTGCAGTAATTAGACTCTCTGAAGTCTTTTATTTTATTGATGTTTTTATTATTAATTTAACATTTCTCAATGAAAGATAAATTATATTTGAAGAGAAAAATTACAACGTATATAAGAGAAAAATTTGCGTCTAGATCGTAACTCGCCTCGGTAGCTCACTTGGTAGAGCATTTGGTCCGGCAAGCCAAAGGTCCCGGGTTTGAGTCTCGGTCTAGGCGAAAATTTTTCTCTTCAAATATCTTTTATTTTATGTCTGCCGACGAGGCCCAACATAATACATATACATTTTGGGTCAGACAATGGTGGGGTTTATTTCTCCTTTTTTGTGCTTTTTCAACTTTTTTGGTTTATTGGTCCTTTTTTTTGGCACTTTTTTTAGGTATTAATGGCTTTCTTTTTTTTTTTTGCAACTTTACCTTCTTTTGACTACATTTATACCATTTGTACAATTCAAGAATGTGCAGAGTCTAATCTCAATTCCAACTTCTTTTAACACTTTGAGTCCTGCAGTGGTACTAGTACCACGGCATTTAAATGGCACTGAAGTCGGAGAAAATTAAATCCCTTGGCATGCCTGGCCGGCAGATGTACAGGCATGCTAAGGGATTTAATTTACTCCGGCTTCAGTGTCATTTAAATGCCGTGGTAATAGTACCACCGCCGGACTCAAAGTGTTGAAAACTCAATGAATGAATGAATGAGTCACTTCTTATCTTACCTCATATTTCATGTTTTTTTTAAACACGGGAACTGCAGTTTTCAAAAGGAGTCCCTCTTATCTTCAGCTGACATATTATTTTAAAAACACTATCTAATTTTACTTTCTAAAGACTTTCTACACACTTTTGTTCCGCAAGAAACTTGAACCCTCACAGAATATCACAATATTTTTAACCACTGCCTACTGACCCCCTGAACTATTGTATTTTGACTTCAAATTTTCTAAAAAGTTGCCACTTTGAGCAGAGAGTGAAGGCTGCGAGGTTATCTTTATCCACTTGTTAGTAACTGCAACACTTTTTATGTCCTTTTTCCAGGTTTTAGGTCTTTTGTAGGATATCTTTAGATCATTTTAAAGGCTCTCAACTTCCAAGCCCTGTTAGAGATATGTTGTTACTTTAAGTCAGGAATATAACTTACTTATTTTGAATTTATTTTCTATGCCTCTTCACAATTAACTGCCGTTAAATTTACACAATATGACAACACTGTATTAATTTGACTAAGCTTTTAAATATTTTCTTATTTTTAATAATAAAGTAATAATTTCTCACCGATTGACAAATTAAATTTGAAGAGAAAAAATATATTTTTTTAATTTAGTTGAGTTGTTTGTTGACTCACCTCATACTTCTTAACTCTCTTGCGATCCAGATTTTGTCACTGTATTTGTGACATTCTCAATGCTGTTCATGTTCACAACTGACGTCCAGCATCACAAATACAGTGACGAAATGCGGATCACAAGGGAGTTAAGAAGTATGAGGTGAGTCAACAAACAACTCAACTAAATTAAAATAAACCTCATGGTGTTATTTCCTACCTACATAACTTAAGAAAAAAAAAAGCCTAAATTGGGGTTTGAACCCACTATCTCTGGTTATGTGCTCAATTCCCGATTTAGGCATATATTTTTTCTCTTAAAATTGAATTTGTCATTCAGTGAGAAGTGATAGATTTAATATTAAAGATTAAATGTTTTATTTATTGATGCAGTTTGAAGGCTTTCTCTTCTTCTCATCAACCAGCCAAATATCAAAATTGTTTGAGAATAACGTAAGGATAAACATCTGACAGTGTTGATGTTGTGTTAATAGGGAACTGCGTGAATGTTTCCACATATTTCGAGAGCGTCTGGCAGTCATGGGACGAGAAGACATCAGCGACAATCTTATCTCGGCCTCAATATTCCTGCGCTTCCTGTGCCCTGCTATTCTCTCGCCCAGCCTCTTCAACATCACACATGGTAAGTCATTTACGTTACAAGCTGTGAGAAAGAGTTGTTTCTGCACTTTCTCCACTTTCCATTTGACTACGTAGTGATATGAAATAATTTAATGTATAGACATAAGAGAGTGTTTTTTAATTTTGTTGAGTTGTTTCTTGACTCACCTCATACTTCTTAACTCCCTTGCATATCTAGATTTCGTCACTGTATTTGTGACATTCTCAATGCTGTTCATGTTCGCAACTGACGTCCAACTGTCTCCTCTCCTGCAGACTGACCTCTGCGCCATCTGATGGCTGACCGACGAACTTCCACATCAATCCCCTCTCCTTATCACCGGGTATTTCAAATTTCATAGTTATGTTTTACCAATTGTTTAAGTAATTTTGTTTTGGAAAAATTGAAGGTACTCTCACAATTTGGGAAAAATTTAACATATGCAAGAATAAAAACATAACTATGAATTTTGAAATACCCGGTGATAAGGAGAGGGGATTGATTTGGAAGTTTGTCGGTAAGCCGTCAGATGGCGCGGAGGTAAATCTGCAGGAGAGGAGACCATTGGATGTCAGTTGTGAACATGAACAGCATTGAGAATGTCACAAATACAGTGACGAAATCTAGATATGCGAGGGAGTTAAGAAGTATGAGGTGAGTCAAGAAACAACTAAACAAAATTAAAATAAACCTCATAGTGTTATTTCCTACCTACATAACTTAATAAGAGAGTGTTGTTGTTGCAGAGTACCCGAATGAGAAGGCGGCTCGTAACCTCACTCTTGTGGCAAAAACACTGCAGACTTTAGCAAACTTCACGCGTTTCCAAGGCAAAGAGAACTTCATGGAGTTCATGAATGATTTCCTTGAACGAGAAGCTCCGTCCATGAAGAACTTCCTGCAGCTCATCTCTGTAAGTTCCACTACTCTATTTAATTTAACAACTTTCTGGATATTAATGTAAAGTGCCCCATGCCGTAGCCGAGATACCTTGGCACAGGGCTATGGGAGTTGCACTGGTTCCAGTCTCCATGGAGGAAGAAATTTTCTCGTGGAATTTGAGCCAGTATGGGACTGGTGCCCACCCAACACCATGAGGAATTTGGGTAACTACAATAAGTAGCAGCTCCTGGTTGATAAAACCAGCTATTACGGTTGGACATGTGACCCCCACACTGGTTGGATGATTATCTACTTCTGTAATTACACTTGTGGATATGAGGCCTGTAGGACAAAGGCCTGTCACACTATGCAATTTGTTTTAATGTAAAACTAGATAACGTGAGTTAGATATCCGCTACTCGCCTCATATTTGTAGCTTTTTGAAGACCCTGGGTTTTTTATGCCTTAGGCGTTGTTAATTCTTTCTAACACTATTTTATCAACAGATTGAATGTAGAACATGTTTTGGTGGATGTTTCCTCCATTTTCAACCAAAAATCGACTGCTGAGTTGATTGTTAGAAGTGTTGCATATTCTCTTCTTCTGGTGGTGGGTAAACAAACTTCACAATTAGTTTTGTTTAGTTGTTTCTTAACTCCCAAGCAAACTCACTTCATTTGTGACATTCTCAATGCTGTATTACGTTGGACATCAGTTGTGAATGTAATACAGCATTGAGAATGTCACAAATGAAGTGAAGAAACTCGAGTCTGCTTAGGAGTTAAGAAGTATGAGGTGAGTCAAGAAACAACTAAACAAAATTAAAATAAACCTCATAGTGTTATTTCCTACCTATATAACTTCACATTTAGTTCCTTTTTCCATGGAACTTCCAAAATTAAAAACTAGAGACAAGATAATAAATTATATTTGAAGAGAAAAATTTTCGCCTAGACCGAGACTCGAACCCGGGACCCTTGGCTTTCCGGGCCAAGTGCTCTACCAACTGAGCTACCGAGGCAAGTTGCGATCTAGATGCAAATTTTTCTCTTATATAAGTTGTAATTCCCTCGCGCCAAATGCTTGAAACCATAGCTTCTATCTTTGCAAATGGCGGCTTCTTAGTTAAGAAGACATTTATTGGGAATTTCACACTACTTTATAAAGCCAGTGGGGCTTCTATTTACGATTTTTATTATTAATTTAACACTTCTCATTGAAGGATAAATTATATTTGAAGAGAAAAATGTTCGCCTAGACCGAGACTCGAACCCGGGACTCTTCAAATATAATTTATCCTTCAATGAGAAGTGTTAAATTAATAATAAAAATCGTCAAGATAATAAATGTTGTCATTTCTGGAGAATTTTATGTACATGAAATTGGCTAAATTTTTTTTTTGATGTTATACGTAGTTGAACATATTCCAGTCCTGGAAAATGTATTTTTTGAAAGAATGAATGAATGAATGCCTGAACCAGGAATTGAACCCCAGACCTCTGACTCTACATCAGTGTGCAGTCCATTACAAAATACAAGATCCGATACAACCGCTAAATTTTCTGTCCACTTATACAATTATTTTACGTCCGAAGGCAGAGCGATCAGGTGACTTGTATTCACAGTATTTTTAACGAGAATTTTACATTACTTTTAAGCAGTAAATCTTAATATTTTGATGTTAGATTTAGTTTAACATTCATATTTAAAGAGAAAAATTATACGCTCTGACCGGGACTTGAACCCGGAACCTTTGGTTCTCTAGATAAAGTGCTCTACCAACTGAGCTACCGGAGCAAGTATCAATCTAAACACAAATCTTTCTCCATATATGTTGTAATTTCCGCCCACCAAATACTATGAAGCCTTTGCTTCTATCTTTGCAAATGGTGGCTTCTTTATTAAGAAGACATATTTGGGAATTAAACATTACATTATAAAGTCAGTACGGCTTCTTTCAATGTTTTTATTATTCATTTCATACATCTCAATGATGGATAATTTATATTTAAAGAGAAAAATTATACTCTCAGACCGGGACTTGAACCCGGGTCCCTTGGTTCTCTAGACCAAGTAGAAGCAAAGGCTTCATAGCATTTGGTGGGTGGGAATTACAACATATATAGAGAAAGATTTGCATTTAGATCGGTACTTGCTCCAGTAGCTCAGTTGGTAGAGCACTTGGTCTTAGAGAACCAAGGGTCCCAGGTTCAAGTCCCAGTCTGAGCATATAATTGTTCTCTTTAAATATGAATTATCCATCACTGAGATGTATGAAATGAATAATAAAAACATTATTAGTTTTACATCCACCGCTGTGGTCACGCAGCGGGCCTGGGTTCGATCCCCGTCGGGACAGTTTTTCTGGGTGAGGTTTTTATCGGGATTTTTCCTCACCTGTAAGACAAATGTCAGGAAAACTTTAAGGCCCAAACCATTCCCGAAATCATATGGCCATCATCATCATCCTTCACCGGTGTGGAAAGTAATGGGAAGCTACCACACCTACAATTCCCTAGTAAAGCTGCAAGTATAGCATGAAAATGCTATGATTCCAGTGAAGGACCTGCCTTCGGGCAGAATTACTATGGATGGATGGATGTTCCACTTCTGGACAAATTTATCAGCTCTTGAATAATGCACGCAGAAGTACAGAGTCAGAGGTCTGGGATTCTATTTCCATTTCAAGTGTTCATTTTCATTTTCAAAAAATGGCTAATCTTCCTCTTTTTTTAATATTCTTTTTCATCGATGTTACATATTAAATTTATCAAATTTTATTTGAAGAGAAAAATATACTGTAAGTGACAACTCAAGTCTGAATAGGAAATACTGGATATGAGGTGAGGTATGAAGTATTTTAATGTAATCTTTAAAATATACACTCAGCTATTATAGGAAATATCACTCATTTAAGATTTAAAGTAAAATTATTTACACTTCACTACACATGCAGTCTTCTAATTAAACCGGTTTCAAAACCTAGGCAGTTTCATCATCAGTAATTTCATGACCATCCAGAAGAACAACAGTCATGATATTACTGATGATGAAACCACCTAGATTTTGAAACTGGTTTAATTAGAAGACTGGATGTGAGGTGAAGTGTAAAGAACTTCAATTTATATCTTAGAAAAACATACGCCTAAATTGGGATTTGAAGCCAGTGTCTCTGGTTTTGTACAGCAGCACTGTAGACTACTAATGGTGATTTTGTTTAGTTGTTTCTTGACTCACCTCATACTTCTTAACTTCCTCGCAGATCCAGATTTCATCACTGTTTTTGTGACATTCTCAATGCTGTTCATGTTCACAACATTGAGAATGTCACAAAAACAGTGACGAAATCTAGATATTGGAGGGAGTTAAGAAGTATGAGGTGAGTCAAGAAACAACTCAACAAAATTAAATTAAACCTCATAGTGTTATTTCTTTACTAATGGTGATGTTGTCAACTTGCAGACAAGAGTACAGAGGGAGTTCCCATCTCCTCATTGTCTTGAGTTTGATGGCTACATTGACCTGGGCAAACAGCTGAGTCTGTTGGCACTGCTGTACGAGTACACTACAAAGTTGGGGCCGGGACGTAATGGAGAGATACAGCGGCTGATACGTATCCTGGACAGAGTGAAGTTCGCCCAGAACCAACCAGCCGGACTGCTGCGCCAACACAGCACACCTCCCATGCCAGGCACACTGTCACCTCCTGGTCAGGGTGAGCCAGGCAACAGGAATTCCGAGCCAACTGCTCTTCAGGCTCTGCAGAGAAATATCTTCAGGTATAATTGTACACTCTATAGTTAGGAAAATACATGTTACAGTGGATCAGCTATACAACCTTCTTCTTCTTCTTCCTTTGGCTCTACGGTCCTCTAAGAACCTTGGCCTCCTTCATAACAACTGCCCATTCTTCTCTATTACTAGCTTTCTGTCTCCATCTTTTCACCTTCAGTTGTCTTAAGTCTTCCTCAACCTTATCTAACCATCTTAGTTTCTGTCTTCCAACCTTACTTCTTCCTTCTGGTTTCCCTTCTAAAATCTTTTTGTTCCATCCGCAACACATGTCCTACGCATTCCAGTCTCTTTCTTCTAATATCTGCTACCAGTTCTAAATCCCTATATAATTCTTTCAATTCCTGGTTTGTTCTAATTCTCCATATATATTGACAAACAATTCACTTAGTTGATGCAATTCATGTGTTGGGATGCTAATATTAGCTTGTTTTATGAAGGTTTTTGTATGTAAACATAATTTTGTTGCAGGTTCAATGACCCGACGGTCTGTAACGGGCAGTTTCATGTCGTCCAGCAGCAGCAACAACAGCAGCAGCCAGGGCTGAACGAGATGCCACGTTCACCAATAGTCCCTCGAGCGTCCACTCTGCCTCGCAATGCATTCCTGCCCAAAATGCAGATATCGTCCGCAGCACCTGGGGATGAGTACTGCGACAGTCCTCCATCCGCCTTCCACAGTCCGAGCCCTGCACCATATCACTGCAGTGTTCACTGTCTTCCCCATCGCAGCGCTCGCTCTTCTTCCAATGGCAACATTGCAACAGCCAATGGTAATGTTAACGGAAACGGAAACCTAGACGAACTGTCAGATCTTCTGCGTTATGCAGATGACGAAGCAATGTCTGAGCACAATACAAACAAAGGAAGTCAGATATCCATCTCCCAGTTGTCCAACGTCGCATCCTCGGGTTATCAGAGCTTCGCCTACAGCCAGAGCTCGAGCCCCGTCGACCTCACCATCGCTAACAACAATGTGCCGCAGGGCAACAATAATAATAACAATGTGAATGCGGTTGCATCGGCGCCACTGGCATTCACAAACCCGGTGTACCACATGGACCTGCAGCAATTGAACGGGCACCACCGTCACGTACGCAGGAGACATTCCTGCAGCTCGTCTTCTGAGGATAATGGGGGCGGTGGCACACTGGAGAGAGTCGGAGGGTTGTCGCCCTCTACCCCCACACCACCGTCCACCCGCAGGTTCTCTCCAGGACTGCGAGCTCCACGCACAAACCCACAGTGTGCCCTGCGGAGTAACTGGAGAGGCGCTAACGGTCAACCTGCTGCTGCTGTTCTGCAGACACATCGCACCTGCACCGGCAACACAGGTACTGTGACACATGAATTGAAAATGTAGTTATGAAAAAAAGTCCTCATAGAAGGTCTAAAAAGAAGATTTTTTCTTAATAAGAATTAAATGAATTGAGAATTCTTCTTACCTCATACATCTATGCTTTTTTAACACACAACTGCAGTATTGGGAAACACATCATTCCCATCTTCAGCTGTTTATTAAAACATATGTTTTTCTTATAAATTTAACATTTCTCATTTAAAGGACAAATTATATATGCCTAGACCAGGGTTTGAACCCAGGATCTGTAGCTAGAGACCCGTGAAATTTGCGATAATGCGAAGTGCTCTAATTTTATCATATTTTTGTACCATTTCTTAACTCCACTTCCCATAACCTCAAAAAATGCATTTATGAATCGCGAAATCCTACGATAATGCAAAATAACACCGAAATTTAACATTTTCAACCAATTCCGGAGATTTTTTGTTCTATTTGCAAAATTTCCATAATGCATTTTTAAACACTGTTTTCGGATTCCATCTTCTTTTTAACTGCCATATCTGATGGTGCCATATCTACTTCCTCCATGCAGTCTTGCAAAGGGAAATGGTTGCAATACAGTTCACAACATAGAGGTAATATTTTCTGCCCTTCTCATGCTCAAATATGGTGTCTCCATAGATTTAAGTTCTATGGCCAATATGATTTCCAAGAAATATGAATTATATTAACGTATAAAATAAGTTTTTTTCGCCCTAAATTTTTGCAGACATAATTATCTTAAACTACTGGATATATCATTCTTATTGGGTTTAATGCACTAAACTAGGATTAAAAAGACTCAAATTTACATTTTTTTTAGAATAACATCACTAAATTGCCAATAACATCGAAATCTTGAAATTTTAAAACAAATTTTCCCTAAAAATAAAACCACTTTCACGGATCTCTACCTATAGCTTAATATGCTAATGTTGCGCAGCTATCAAATCCTGGGTTCAAACTCCGGTCCAGGCATATATTTTTCTAAGCTGTTGTAATTAATGGTAAAGAGAACAATTTTTGCCTGAACCGGAAATCGAACCCCGAACACTGATTACAATAATTTAGTTGTGTACGTTAATTTACTTATTTCAATCATAGTAACAGGTTTAGTTTCTCAATATTAATTTAATATATTTTTGTCTTCAAATATAATTTGATGCTCAATGAGAAATGTTAAATTAATAATAAGAACATCGCTGTACTGGGTTTATAAAGTAATGTTTGTTTGCAGACCAGCCCATGTCAGCGTGTTGCGCCAAGTTACGACGACGACTGTCTCTTGATTCTAATCGTGATCTGTCAGATTCATCAGACGATGACAGTTGTCACGGCCGCAGGAGCAAGCTGCGCAGTCCCAGGAACATTGAACAGGTGAGACAACTCGACTGATTAGTGCCAATAAATTGTGTTTCATACATCTCTTATTTTAGTGCTTAGGTTCTTATACGTGCTATAAAGTTATAACATAGAAGACACAGATTCCAAAGGAAGCATTTGTTAGGGATATTATTCAAGTTGAAACAATAAAAAATCCATTTTAAAGCACTCCATAAATGAAGCAAATTCCTCAAGTCAAATTTATCGTCCATTTTTCCACATTTATTAAATCTTCAAATTACCGTTCATTTCTTAATTAAATTGTTTATATATTTGAGGGGGGCACGCCGTAGCGTAGTGGTTAAGGCACTGAGCTACAAGCCGGAGGGTCGAGGGTTCAAGTCCCGTTGGGGTCAGGATTTTTAAACTGACCCAAACCCTCTGGCGGCACTATGGCCCTGGGGTCGATTCAGCCTCTAACAGAAATGAGCACCAGACGCTTGTTCTGGGGGTAAAGGCGGCCGTCACGCAGGGCTGACAACCCGGCTGACATAAAGTGCTGATTGTCTAGAAAAAGTGGGAGCCTTAACCTCCCACTACTCCAAGGGCCTCCGGGCCTGTTGTGGGATCACTTTACTTTACTTTACTATATATTTGAAGAGAATTCAGGTAGCTCTGGGGAAGAGCATTGGTCTAGAAAAACCAAAGGTCCTGGGTCCAAACCCAGTCTGAGTGTATTATTTTTTCTCTTTAAATATGATTTATCCATCATTGAATAATAAAAACATCAAAGTTACTCATAACCAATATATTGCAACAGAAAACACGGAGGCTGCTCCAATGATTATGAAATTAGGCAAACATTTTTTAATATTTGAGTTTGTATTCTTTAACATTCTTACCTCATATGTTTATCCTGTTGGATTTTAAAACATTTTTTCTTAAAATATTAATATGTCGAATTTAAATAAAAACATTGAAAATTATTTTCTTGTTTTTAAGATGAGTAATGAAGGATGATGTGTATCTTTGTAGTATGAACGTGAGATAGAGCGCCTGCAGAAGGATGTGGAGCACCTCAAGTTGAAACTGGAGCAGGCGGAGCAACAGAGAGACCGCGGCTCTGGGATGGACTCACCAGACTTGGATTCCAGCGAGAGAGAATCAACACGAGAGTCCAGCACAGTTGGTCAGACTGACACCAACATGAAGAACATTATTGCAAGGTGAGTCTCATCTAACTACTTAGATATACACGACTCACCTCATATTTGTAGCTTTTTTGAAGATTTAAGTTTCAATGCCTTAGGCATCATTGTCAATTCTTTCTAACTGCCTAGATGGTGGTTGGTGATCCTGTAGGTTGATTTCTGTTGGCTGACCGATGAACTACCAAATCAAATTTTATTCTCCGCAAATTTCAAAGTTCATTATTTTCTTTCTATTCTCTCTCTCTTTTTTTTTATTGAATGCCCCAGGTTGTTATTTCGACATTTCTGGTGTTGTCTCCTGGCATGGGCTTAATTGTAACCCACTTCTGAAGTTGGGGCACCTGGAAGGTAGAGTTACGTTACCCCGATGATATGATGGGTGATAAATGATAATGAAGTGCCAGGAGAGTTCTTAATTTAAATTCCAAACCAAGGGTAACCACAGGAATAATTCCCTTTAAGAAAAAATTCCTATGGTTTGACCGGAAATTGAATCCAGATTATGTATGTAAATTTTATCCCAAATTGTTGAGTTCCTTAGCTTTACCTAACTGTTTCAGTAATTTTGGCATTTGTTTTGATTCTGTGGTTTTCTGACCATGCAAGTGTTGCTATTGCAGAGTTTTCTATTTCTCCATTTTTAACATTTTTAAGGTGTTCTTTCAATTTTGTATTCAAGTTTCATTTTTGTTTTTCCTGTGTATATTTTTTTGACAATGTTTGTGAACTTGTGTTGCAGGTTGATTTCTGTGGAAGAGGAGCTACGCAGGGAGCAGCAAAAGATGTCGGATGCATTGTCTCACAAACAGAGAGTTATTGAAGCACAGGAACACCAGATAGCAGCACTGGACGCTGCTAACAACCGTCTGTTAACGGCCCTCACCACACTCAAGGACAGATACGCTCTTCAGCAGCAAGGCAAGAACGGCGCCCAGCGACTTCTGGCTGAACTCAGCGAACTCAAGAGTTCATCGTGCTGAGACCACCAACCTCACTCTGCTCACATGTGAACCTACGACCTCTCAGCTACAGATCTATAACAAAATTAAGCTTTTTTTTTACGAGAATGAAACCAGCTTCCGATATTTTCTACCAATTGCTGTTTCATACCACAGGGTAATAAGTTAATTGCTGCTCTGTTTATCCTGCATAATAGTAACAAATGTCTTTGATCTATCAATATTTTTATTATTAATTTCATACGTCTCATTTTCTCTTCAAATATGATTTATCTTTGATCTATATTTCCTCATTTATTTCTGACCAAAGTGCTTAGAGAAGAAGATACGGCAGTCTTACAAAATAACACCGTATCGCAGAAGATATTAAAGTTTATGCACCACGGTTATACAAACTCCTTTTGTTAAACACCAGAGGGAACGTCGTGGCATAGTGGTTAAGGCACTATGCTACAATTAATAAATTAATGAGTCATTTTTACATCTTACCTCATATTTCATGTTTTATTAAACACGGTAACTATAGTTTTCAAATGATCTTGTCATTCATTTTCAACCATCATTATGACTACCGGATATTCGTTGGAATCTCCCTCTATAACGTTGCCATCTGGTGTTGATTTGATGAACTTTGAGATATCGTTGCCATCTGGTATTGATTTGATGAACTATGCTACAAGCCAGAAGGTGGAGTGTTCGAGTCCCAGTGGGGTCAGGATTTTTAAACTGACCCAAACCTTCTAGCAGCACTGTGGCCCTGCGGTTGATTCAGCCTCTAATGGAAATGAGTACCAGAGGCTTGTTCTGAGGGTAAAGGCTGCAGTCATGCAGGGCTGACATCAATTGTTGATTGTCTAGAAAAGTGGGAGCCCTAACCTCCTACTACCCCAAGGGTCTCGTGAGGCCTGTAGTGGTATCACTTTACCTTTACCTTTGTTAAATACCATGTCCTCTTTAAATATTGTTTTTTTTTTCTGAACTCCCTGTAGAAGCATATTGTCATAAGTAGGGCTGAGAAATACATGCACAAGTTTGTTGCACCTCTGACATAAAAGCCTAGAACATAGAAAAAGTATATTTTATTCAGTTAATCACCTCAATGCCTCTTAAAAAAAGAGTACACATAATTCTTTTTTTTTAAAAGAAAAATTAACACCTGAACCAGGACTTGAACCCTGGACCTCTCATTCTCTGTACGAGTATCCTAACCATTATACCATTCAAGCTGCAATACAAAGATTAGATTTTTCCTTCTTTGTATACAATTCTCAAATCTTCCAAAGGTGACATGTATCTGCCTTGTATATGAAGAAAGAAATGTTAATGTTTGTATCACACTCATATGGAGAACGAGAGGTCCTGGTTCAAGCATTAATTTTTCTTTTCAAAATAATAATAATGTCCAGTAATGGAAAATGTTAAATTTTAAATATCACATCAAAACACATAATTTAAATACATTATTTTCTTTGTTGAACATACATTTTAAATTTATATAACATGTATCAGAGAAATCTACTTACATCTCACCTTATAAAACTCCGTGATTTTCACAGTACCAGTTTCTGGAGCCATAGCTCCTATTCTCAAGAAAAATTGCACAGTTTTATGAGACGAGATGTAAAAAGATTTCTCTGATTTAAGATATAAATTGTAAATTACCTCCTAGTGTTACTTCCCATTGTAAATTTTATTAAAAGTAAATTTTAAAGTTTGCAATACATAATAATATTGTTTATGAAGTATGAGGTGAGTGAAATAATAAAAAATAAACAATATTAAAAAACCTCATAGTGTTATTTCCTATCTACATAACTTAACATAATAATATTTTATTATTAGTGGTTACACATAATGTCAATACAATATAAAACCTTGATCGTTGGTGAAAATAAAATTTCATCTTCTTTCTCTGTTGGTGTAGGTTCTGCAACTATGTGAATTGGTCAGTCCTTCTGTTGTAGGGTCTCCCCAGGTGTCTCCTCCCCCCGTGGTTGGTAATGTAGTGCTTTGAACACAACCTATCTTATGGCATTCTCAAAACATGCTGTTTCCATTTACTCTGTTAGTTGTATATGTCCCTTACAAGCTATTGACCTTTTTTATGAATGAGTTGGAGAAAATGTTTTTAATATCTCACTTCATAAAGTTGCATGTTTTCATGATACTGGTTTCAAAAGTAAATTTTACCTCCATCTTCAGTCAAAACTCCAAGTTAAGTTATGTAGGTGGGAAATAACACTATTAGGTTTATTTTAATTTTGTTGAGTTGTTTCTTGACTCATCTCATACTTCTTAACTCCCTCGCAGATCTAGATTTCATCACTGTATTTGTGACATTCTCAATGCTGTTCACGTTCACAACAGTGACGAAATCTAGATCTGCGAGGGAGTTAAGAAGTATGAGGTGAGTCAAGAAACAACTCAACAAAATTAAAACTCTACAAGTGTTGAAATTTGACTGAAGATGGAAGTAAAATTTACTTTTGAAACCGATACCTTGAAAAAACACAACTTCATGAGGTGAGATGTTAAAAACATTTTCTCCAACTGATTCATATATTGTAAATACCTCGAAGTTACCTCCCACTTCGATTTTGATTATATTCAATCTTTTGTTTATTTCCTAGATCTTCACTATGTATTTTGTGTCTTTATAACTTCCCCCACCACAGTGCAGTAAACAGATGAAGGTGCACGAAGCACAGCGTACAATTCTCAGCCCTGTTCATAAAAGTACTGTACCTGGCAAAAAAATTCTGATCATTTATCAGAATTCTGGACGAGTTTCTTTGTTATTTTTTTTAAATGTCTCTGATATAAACTACATGTTTTGTCAGCTCCACAAGGTCGTGGGTTCAAATCTGATGCAGGTAATATAATTTTAAAGTTTATCGAGTGTGAAGTACATATAGAGTTACCCTCTTAAGGATAATTTTCCTGGTGGTTTAAATAGCCATTAGTAGTTAAAGTGTCTGTAAATTACCAACAAAAAATGAAATTCTTTTCTTACTTGTTTAGATCTGTTGTTAACACATTCTGGTCTGGTCAACTGATCACTGGGCTTTCTTATATTTTATCAAAAAAGTTGAGTTGTTTACATCTCGTCTGGGACGTGTTTCAAAGACTGGTTTATGCCTGGAAATATAAGTTGAAACTTGTTCCAGATGAGAGAGTGATGTTAGGCATTGATATCCTGCTTTCTTCCATTCCATCCAATCTAATAGATGGCAGCACTATTCAGAGAATTCAGGACTTTATGAATAGTATACACCTTAAGTGGGTCCCAGTTCTAGATATTTTGAGACCTTAAACCTGAAAAAAAAGAGGCCTTGAAGCAAAATTTACAGACCTTAATCATCCATGTAGTACTTTGGTTGTCTACTAGATGTCTCATTGGGTCGATATGCTAATCACATAACATCTATAGGGAAATAAGCATAACTAAATTTCAATATTTTTATTATTTAATTCTTCTTGCTGAAGGACAAATTATTTTTGAAGAGAAAAATTATACGCTCAGACCGGGGTTTGAACCCAGAACTTTTGGCTTTCTAGGCCAATGCTCTACTGCTGAGCTATCTGAGCACTCCAAACTAAATACAGATTTTTTATAACAACATCATCAAAAGAAGCCGTACTGGCTTTATGAAGTACTGTTTAAATTCCCAATAAATGTCTTCTTAAATAAGAAGCCGCCATTTGCATAATCAGGCAAAGTCTCGTAGCATTTAGCGCTCAGGAATTAACAATGTATAAGAGAAAAATTTGTGTTTAGATTGGACTGCTCAGGTAGCTCAGTTGGTAAAGCATTGGCCTAGAAAGCCAAAGGTCCTGGGTTCAAACCCTGGTCTGAGCATATAATTTTTCTCTTCAAATATAATATTTAAATTTGTCTGGTTAAGAAACTTCCCTTATGCATTCATCTCCTGGTGTTATTCTCCCACCATTGTTTTATATGTTTTTAGTTTTAACATTTTTTGACGAAGTTGGAATGACAAGAGTCTCTATAATGCAAGTAGCATGTGTTTCTAGAATTGAGCCTATTTTTAATTATTTTCTGCACTTGATTTCTGTTTGTTCCTACATAAATTAATTCAGTAATTTGTTCAAAATTTCCCCTCATTTGATGTGAACTTCAATTTGCTTTATATAATATATTTCTATGTATAATATCGGTATTTACTTCCAGCCCCCGTTTCTTAGTGTTATTCAATAGAATGTGTGTATTGCTTTTAGTATCACCTAGTAATATTACATCATCAGCATAAACCAGTAGCATTAGGCCCTCTTTAAATTGGAAGTTAGTGAGACCAGAATGTGTTAAAGATGGCAGTGGTGCAATAAATACCTCGACATGTGTGATATTGTGTATTGTTTGTGTTAGTGAGTTGTGGTCGTGTTAGCAATCTCGCACGTTACCAACACGACGCCGGGTGAGAGGATCGTGTTGGCAGCGCGTTGCGACGAAGTGGACAGTATTTAATTTGTCTGCTATGCAGAGTTTTGACATCACAAAAAAGCACAAATCAAACAGCATTTTCTGCATCAGCATTCCATAACACATGTAGTTGTCGTCTGTGTGTTGTTTAGAATTTTAACTTTTACCAAAGAATTTGTTGTCTTGTGTGGCTCTGTGGAGATACAAACCAAGGACTCCTGTAAATAAAGTCACTTTTATTTATGTTACAGACTTGCCATCTTGTGTTGTACCTTCTTTTTTTTAAGTGTATATTGAATGTAGATTATCTTGTGTATACATCATTATTTATCTTGATTAGACAGTGATTTAAATCTCTCGTCTTGTTATTTCACTTCCTCCATATTCACTTACGTTCTTCCCTCTTGCTTATCCATGGCCCTAGGCCTTCCTGATGTCCATTTTACAGACAGAAGTGGATGATCATCAATAATTGAATGATTAAATTAATATTTTTAATTTTGTTGAGTTGTTTCTTGACTCACCTCATACTTCTTAACTCTCTCGCAGATCCAGATTTCGTCACTGTATTTGTGACATTCTCAATGCTGTTCACGTTCACAACTCAGTGAATGTCACAAATACAGTGATGAAATCTAGATCTGCGAGGGAGTTAAGTGTGAGGTGAGTCAAGAAACAACTCAACAAAATTAAAATAAACCTCATAGTGTTATTTCCTACCTACATAACTTAATATTTTTAATACCTCACCTCATATCCTTTATTCTTCTGGACTGCAGTTTCGGAGTTATATCTCCATCATCAGTAGCCTCTCTTCGACCGGTGTTATGTCATTTCTTTGGCGGTTTTCTTCTTCCTTTTATTGGTGGACCGATGAACCTCTGGATCAAATCAAAATTGCAGGAGTTTCAAAATTCACGAGTTTTTCTTTCTTATGAATTTCGAAACTCCTGCAAATTTTCATTTGATCCAGAGGTTTCTTGGTCCACCAATAGAAGGAAGAAGAAAACCACTAAGAAACAACATAACACCGGTCAAAGAGAGGCTACTGATGATGGAGATATAACTCCGAAACTGCAGTCTAGAAGAATAAAATATATGAGGTGACGTATTAAATATATTAATTTAATTGTTAAATTAAACCTCAGTGTTTTTTTCCCTGTGAAAGTTAAATGTCATTAATTGATACATAAATTAATGAGTCATTTTTTACATCTTACCTCATATTTTATGTTTCTTTAAACATGCGAACCAGTTTTCAAGAGAAAGATCTCTTTGATTTTCAACCGACCTTATGCCTACCGACTATAATGTTATTTCCCAAATTTAACTATGAATCATTAATTGAATTTAATTATTAAGTAAAAAAGCTTAAATTATTTGATGGGTAAAGTAAACTAATTCTTCTTATTTGGTGTTACAACCTCCTCTATCCATCATCCAGTTCTTTATTCCAAATCCATCCATGTCTGCTTGTACACAATTTCACCATCCTGTTCTTGGTCTTCCTCTTAATCTGGTTACATCTGGATTGTTTCCTTGTGATATGTCCTAACCATATCAATCTTACACGTGTCTCCAAATCCATCTCCTTATACAATTCATATATATCATTGTTGTATCTGGCTCTCCATCTGTCCTCTGTTTCAATCGATCCGAAAATCCTTCTCAAGATTTTTTTTTTCAAATACTGCTAGTTGTTTGCATGTATTTTTATTTAAGACCCATGTTTCGGTACCAAATGTTATAATGGGACTTATTAAAGTTTTATAAATCTTAATTTTGATTTCTCTAGATATTATTTTGTTTTTAACAATTGTTATGGTAAGGTACTCTTTTTAATTTATATATTAATGACATCATGAAAAATTGGAAAAGAAATGTTAATGTAGGTATATGAATGGACCGTTTTAAAATATTAAATGTCACAAATACAGTGACGAAATCTAGATCTGTCAGGGAGTTAAGAAGTATGAGGTGAGTCAAGAAACAACAAAATTAAAATAAATCTCATAGTGTTATTTCCTACCTACATAACTTACTTAAATAATAAATTGATATGTCCACCGCTGTGGTCTCGAGGTAGCGTGCTGCCTTGTCATTTAGTGGGCCTGGGTTTGATCCCCAGTTGGGACAAGTTTTGTGGGTACTGATTTTTTTTTGGGGTTTTCCTCATCTGTAATACAAATGTAAGGAAACTTTAAGGGCCAAGTGGTCCCCATATATCATCAGGGCAGCGTAATTCTGCCTTCCAGACGCTCCAAGCTCAGAAGTGAGTTACAATAATGCCATGCCAGGAGAGAATACCAGAATGTCGAAGTGGCATTGAAAAAAATTATATAAACTTGAGAATTTGTCAGTGTGGTTTTCACTACTTTTGGTTGTTAACCTACTTCCTTGCGATGCTGCAGGGTACTGGAATGAGTACATGGTGCCTTAAACCATTCATCTATGGTGCGGAGGTCCCTGTCTTCAGGCAACTGAATATAGAGTTCCCTAACATCCATTTGAATATTATTCTCCCATCTGCATCTTGGCCTTCCTTATTGTCTTTTTTTCCAGAGGTTTCACAATACAAATTTAAAAAAGATTTCTACTCTTCCTTGTTTGAGCTGCCTCAATCTCCTGAGCAAGGTTGATGGATATTTTTAGGAATAAATATTCTGAGAATGGGGTTCTTAGGAAGGGAACTAATCCACTTTGTAGATTTACTTCATGTAAAAGAACCTGAAGTGTAAAAACGAGGCCTCTGAGCAAGATTTGTTGTCTCTATCAAAACCCAGATTTAAATGAGCTTGGCTGTTAGCGGGCTGGGACATCTCTACAGGGAAGAGGAATGAGACATGTCGTAGAGTCACACTGACAACTATAATTGGAAACCGAAGAGTTGGACGTCCTAATATTAGATGGGTGGAGAGCGTTGAACAGGACCTGAGTGTAAGAGGATGGAGAGGGACAAATGTCAGCCACGGTGGACTAGTGGTTATGCTCCTTGCCTCTGGTCCCGAGGGTCGTGGGTTCAAACCCGGCTGGGGTTGTTGGATTTTTTTAGGATGGAAAAATCCAAGGAGCAAAAGTCCTCCAGGAGGGACTTTAAGCTGTGGGTCCTGAGTCTGAAGATTTTCAGGCTTAAGGACGATGGATTTTACCTAAGAAGGTATATTTTAACTTATTTTATTTCATAGTGAAAATTGTGGCTCTTGAAGGTGGTAGTGTGTTGTCTTTTCCTCACACAGTCAAATGCTGCTACAGAAATAATTTTTTAGCCTCATGAATAACTGTTCCAGATTATTAGCAAATGTTATTTAATTTAATGAAATTGACATAAATAACAAAAATATGTTTTTAACTCCTCGGTAGATACACCTACTAATGTAATTGTTTTTGCATTTTTACCAACAATACAAGATGTATATTGCTAATGAAATACAAACATAATTTTTTTCTGAGAAAACTATCAAGTTTGCATGGGCATTTTTTATTCTGTCCCATGCCGTAGCCAAGTGGTTAAGGCAGGAAGCCTTGGCGCAGAGCTATGGAACTTGCGCTGGTTCAAGTCTCCATGGGGGAAGAAATTTTCTCATGGTATTTCGGCCAGTATGGGACTGGTGCCCACCCAGCATCGTGAGGCATTTGGGTAGCTACAATAAGTAGCGGCTCCAGGTTGAGAAAACCAGCTATAACGGCTGGGGGACCTGACATGCTGTGACCATATGTCACCCCTACACTGGCTAGTGACATGTGGATGTGAGGCCAGCAGCCGGATGATAGGCAAAGGGCCTTCTAGGCCTGTCATGCCAGGAGATATTTTTTTATTCTGTAAACCATCCCCAATGACTGTGAAAAGGTTGGTACTTACATCCTGTAGAGATGGGAAGAACAAGTTATAAGGGATATAAGTAAAATAGATTGAAATGAAGTGGAGAGGAGGAAGATGGGTGCAGGTTTTTATCCAAGGCATTACATCTGAAAAGAAGACATCACGAAATATGAAGAAAAAATTGTTAATCTAAGGTTTTATTTAAAATACAAAATTGATAGGATGTAAGGTTTAATGTTTGTATACAGTACTAAGTACGAGTAACTTAACACACATACAATTATATTTGAAGAGAAAAATTATGTGCTCAGACTGGGGTTTGAACCCAGAATATCTCATACTCTAGGTGAATGCTCTTCCAAGTGAGCTATCTGAGAAACTCCAATCTAAATGCAAATTTTCCTCTTATATACACTGTTAATTCCCGCTCACCAAATGTTATGAAGCTTTTGCAAATGGTGTCTTCTTTATTAAGAAAACATTTAATTGGGAATTGTTTGTAACTTCCTTATGCAACTCATATTTCTTCAAATTTATATCTTATTTATTGTCTTATTAAAATTAAAACAGTATGTATCGATCAGGCATTATTTTAATTAAAAAGCTATTTATTTACTTAAAATATTTCAGTTTTAATACATTTTCTTTGGATTACATTATTTTCACTATCATAATTTTTGTTGAGAGAGTGCAACAATTTGTTGTCAGCGGCCTTGCATAGGAGACAGGCTCCAGAAAGTATTATTGCATTCTTTTTCATTTAGGAATTAAACCTGCCTAGCTCCTTCCCTTTCTCTTAGTTTAGGATTGCTATAGATTTATAGCATTCAATAAATACCATTTCGTTGTTGTGTAGCAAGAGGGTGATATCCTAATTGATAATCACCTAATCAGATTGCTGCATATTTGAGATAAGATATCTGTAATCCCCCCCACCCAAGATTAAATCCAACGTGAATCCTCACACCCCTTTTGTTGGCTCTTCATGGATTCTGGATTATTGGACCATAAATTGAATTAGCGAATTTGTAGTTCTAGATTGATATTTCTTAAAACCGTAAGTCTTCAGTGCTACCATATTTTGAGATCTAAATCCGCGTTTTTAAACTTGCCAGATAAATTAATATTATGTAAGGAAATAATATAACTTATTTTTCAATTGAATGTTTTAGCTTGGATAAAGATAAAATCTCAGTTGCCATATTAAAAAAACGTAGATGCATTAATGTCGAAAGTATTTTAGCGAGAAAAGTAGTGTGCCCTACTGCTTTGTCAATCTGATGCCAACGTTATAAAACTATATAGTAGCTTGTGTGTTTCAACTAGTGTTCCTAACTGTCAAACAATAAAGATTTATTTTAGATGAATATATAGAAAGACCAATTGATTTATATAAATTACATAGCGGAATTTATGTTTATAAAAATGTAATTAATTATTTTAACAGAAGCTCTTATTCAAATGTTGAAGGTATGAAATTAATCTGCGGGTATTAACTTCCTATTGGTTGCTTTGTTTTGTGATGTGGATAAACTACATTTACAGGGATTAGTGCAATGACAGATTATAATTTACACAGTTCATTAAACTTAATTAAAAAAGTGCATATAGTCATATAGAAATACATTGAACTTTTAAACATTTGACAAAAGTTACAAATAAAAGGTTATGTTAGTAGTGTATTATATTCTTTGTAAAGTAATATTCGGCGACGTCATAAATAAAAATTTTGAATTATTATTACGGGATTATGCTTGTTTTTGTTTAACAAATTTAAATTGTTGTAAGTAACTTTCTCTCTTAGCTCACAATTTTTTTCCTGGAATAACTTTTATTGAAAAAAATATATTAAGGTAATATTTTTCTTTTTCTGAACAATACAGAACATTTTATTCCTGATTGGAGCCTTGATTTTTTTTCAGGAGCTGATGTTATAATTTTCGCACTTAGGATGGATTGCAGATGATGGAATTCCTGACAGAACCTTTTGATAAATATTATGACGTGTTTGAAGAAATTGGAAAGTAAGTAACAATATTTGTTAAACTGTAATTTAGTGGTCTTCCCGCTATGATTACCATATGTTAGATTAAATAGCTAGTTGATTCTAGAACACCCTGTTTAGAATTTAAGACAAATTCAGTCCACCAATATATAGTTTGACTGGTTGTATTTGCATTGGTTTTTGTGGCTTCCACAGAGATTGTAGGCTTAACTTTAAGGGGAGAAGGTACCTTATAAATGGGCTAAATTTGAATTTTTGTTTTTTCACTCATATTCATACCTTGAAGTGTATTCTATATGAATATAAATTGGATTTGCACCACAAACATATTTAAAGGTCCTAAGTGTGGGTTTAAAGGACGTACTGCAGGGCAGGACTGTGAGTAGTGTAAAACTTTAAACTCAATTTCCCGCTACTTTTGTTTTTTGCGAGCCTTATGTTCTTTTTCTCTGAAACTATTCATCCCAGAGAAATGAAATTTTCACAGGGGAAAAACTGCACTTAAACTAGCGTGAAATATTTTCAAAGTCCTATAGAACAACAGTGTGCATGCTCCAGAGTTTATAGAGCCAGCGATAACCCACAATCGAACTACATATCGATTATCATCCTTGAGTACTATCCATCGCTATGAAATTTAAATTACCAATATTTGCAATAAATCCCCAAATCTATGTTTAAAAAAATATTAATAATATTAAAATTATCAAACGTTTATTAAAAAATGGGTGTGCACTTACTTATCACTCCCTAACGCTGATCCAACCAGCGATAACCCAAAACAGCGATAGAAAAATCATAGACTAAGTAATATACTCTGTGGAGAAAATAGCAGTTAGCATCACAATATTGTCTAACAGTGTCATAATATTGTGATTTGCATATTTAAATAAATACTTCAAAATTATCTAATAATGTTATAAAAATTGTTTGAAAAAGTTTAAAATATTAAATAATGTTAGTAAATACAGAAGAAGAGCTATAGTTTACAACAATATAACTGAAAAATCAAGCGCTAGTAGAAGTGCAGTTGAGCCTTCAGGCTGTCTGGCACTTAGGCATAAACTGGCATTTTTTCAACATTTTAATGTTATTATTAAGGGCACCAAAAATTATTTGGCTAGTCACTGACAGCATTCAGTTCGCAGACTTTTGGAGTAGAAGCAAGTTAAGGTTTCCATCTTTCTAAACATTGTCAGCCCTGTATGATGGCCGACTTTACCCCCAGAACATACATTTTCATTAGAGCCTGAATCAACATCACGGGCATGATGCTGTCACAAAATTTGGACCATTTTAAAAATCCGACCCACTGGGAATGACTTGGTTGATATATGAACTGGCTGACGATAGGGCCAGTGCAGGCTCCCTGAGTCATAGGGTTTGTAACTAACAAACTAACTAATTGGCACTATCATATCCATAGGTTCATGGCCACGCGGACATAAGCTCTCCATATATCCCTATCCTGAGCCAATGTTTTCCAATCATCCCTTGTATAATCTACTTCCCTAAATCATTGTTAATGTTATTCTCCCACCTCATTCTTGGTCTACCAACTGGGCATTTTCTCTCTGGTTTTCCTACAAGAAGCTTCCATGCACGTCTTTCATTTCCCATTCGTGCAACATGTCCTGCCCATTGCAGTCTACGAGACTTAATTGTTCTTATTATATCTGGCTTCCTATAAAGACCATGTAGTTCATTGTTACGTAGTCTTCTCCATTCACCTGTCTGTTCATCTCTCTTTGGTCCAAAAATTTTCCTAAGTACTTTATTCTCAAAAACTCGTAATCTCCTTTCCTCCCTTAAAGTAAGAGTCCATGTTTCGCACCCATATAATATAACTGGTAGAATAATAGTTTTATATATTTTCAGTTTAATGTCATAGTGTTTGTATATGATAACAAAACCAAAATACAAACTAACAATGCACCCTAATTTTTGTAAATAAAAATTAGAATACAACAGGTATTGGGTTGTGGTTTCAGAGGTCAGTTTGCAGTCGTGCGGAGATGTGTGGAGAAGGCATCAGGGAAGCAGTATGCAGCCAAGTTCATGCGGAAGCGCAGAGTGCACCGCGGAGTGCCAGCCGAGGACATCCATCGCGAGGTGAACCTCCTGCAGCAGTTGAAACATCCCAACATCGTAACTCTGCATCAGGTGTTTGACAGCCGACAGGAGGTGGTGCTCATACTCGAGCTGTGAGTACCAACTCACCAACATTTAGTTCATTTTATATTTGAAGAGAAAAATGTACACCTAGACTGGGGTTTGAACCCAAGATCTCTACTTTCATACATGAGTGCTCTTGCCAACTGAGCTACCTGGGCCTGCAATCTAAACGTGAATTTTTCTCTTATTTATACAATTAATTAATTTCTTTGTTTATGTCCCTACATCGCCAAGGTTACTCATTCAAGGTAATTTAGTTTTGTCAGGAAGTGGTTACTATGGACAACATTCTTATTGACGTTGTTCACAAAGTTAAAAAAACAAATCAGCTTTTTAGTTTTTTAAATTGAAAAACAAATAATTTTTTAAAATCTGAAATCAAATTTCTCTCCTTTATTTAATGTTATAAATATTTGTAACCTCTACAGCTTATTGCCTCATAGAGACACCTTGTAGGCAACTAAGATATTATATTTGAAGAGAAACATTTTCGCCTAGACCGGGACTCGAACCCGGGACCCTTGGCTTTCCGGGCCAAGTGCTCTACCAACTGAGCTACCGAGGTGAGTTACGATCTAGACGCAAATTTTTCTCTTATGTATGTTGTAATTCCCTCGCGCCAAATGCTTGAAACCATAGCTTCTATCTTTGCAAATGGCGGCTTCTTAGTTAAGAAGACATTTATTGGGAATTTAACACTACTTTATAGCCAGTAGGGCTTCTATTGACGATTTTATTATTAAATCAACACTTCTCATTGAAAGCCAAGGGTCCCGGGTTTGAGTCCTGGTCTAGGCGAAAATTTTTCTCTTCAAATATAATTTATCCTTCAATGAGAAGTGTTAATTTAATAATAAAATCGTCAACTAAGATATCACTTTGATGGTAAAAACAATCAAATTTTGCTCAGAGTCTCTAATTTAAGATTAAAGTTCTTTTATGAGCCCCAAAATCTTGAAACTCCTGACCTCCCAAGACTTGTCCCTTGGATTTATCCATCTTAAAACATCCACCAACTCCCAAAACTTTCGAAAAAATTAAGTACTTTTTTTTTAAATATTCAAAATTTTTAAAAATATTTCAAAATATAAAAAAAAATTGTAGAAAATTTTTTTATTGTTTGAAAATTCAATTTTTGAAAATTTTCTAAACAAATGCTAAATTTTAAAAAATGCAGGAAAATCGAGTATCTTGAAAATTTCTGGAAAAATCAAACGTTTTGAAAATTTTTGAAGAATCCAAAATTTTAAAAAAATTAGAAAAATTTAAAATGTTGAAGATTGTTTTATTCTTGCATAATGAACAAATACATACAAGAAAAAAGTGTATTATTGGTTATCAGTGCCTTGCACAGATGGACTCCTAATGTGGGTCCAAAGCTCTTTAAGGGCAGTGGGTAAGATTACAACATATTTAATCAAAATTAAAGTGGGAAGTGACACTATGAGGATTTTACAATTTATAAATGAGTTTGAGAAAATGTTTTTACATCTCATCTCATAATTCCCATATTTTCACAATACCGGTTTCAAAGGTCATTTGACCTTCATTTTCAGTTAAACTCCAACTGTTGAAATTTTGCCATATAGTGAAAAACACAGAAATGTATAATGTGAGATATAAAAACATTTTCTCAAACCCATTTATAAATTATAACACATGTTGCCAGCTGGTTGAATGCATTGTAGATTTAGTTGGTATCCTTTCGACCCATTTTCATCAAGTTTTTTAGTAAGAAAATCTTTAAAAAATGAAATGAGTCGTTATTCATCTGCAGCACAGGAACATTTCAGCTCAGCTCAAGATTAAAAATATGCATTGACCCGGGTAACTGTTTCAGAGTGGAGGGAGGTGAACTGTTCCACTACGTGGCTGAGAAAGAGCGGCTGAGTGAGGATGTGGCAGTGGACTTTGTTAAACAGATTCTGGAGGCTCTGGAGCACATGCACGCTCTGCACATCGCACACCTCGACCTCAAGGTAACTGCACAACGTTATCCATTTGTTATGGAAAATAACATTACGAGGTTCTTCAATTATGATTCTTATTTCATCTTACTTTATGTATTTCAAACACAGGAACCACAGTTTTCATCATCAGCCATGACATTGACTACCTAAATTTTCAAATTTGAAGAAAACAATTATATGCTCAAACCGGGGCTCAAATCCAGGACCTTTAGCTTTCCGGGCCAATACTCTACCTGAGTGAGTTCCGATCTAAACGCAAATTTTTCTCTTATTATATCTTCTCATCATTTGCAAAGATAGAAATGAAGGTTTCATAGCATTTGGTGCACGGGAATTAACAACGTATGTAAGAGAAAAATTTGCATTTAGATCGGAACTCACTCAGGTAGCCCAGTAGAGTATTGGCCCAGAAAGCCCAAGGTCCTGGGTTCAAGCCCCGGTCTGAGCGTATAATTTTTCTCTTCAAATATGATTTATCCATTGAGATGTATGAAATGAATAATAAAAATACCTAATTTTTGTTTGAATCTTCATCTATAAAGTTGCCATCTGGTGTTGATATGATGAACCTTGACATCAGGTCCTGTTCATTGGGAATTTCAAAATTCATGGATCTAAATTTGTTCTTCTGAATATATATATATCTTTTTCCAAGCTGTTAATTCCAAAAGTTTTTTCACATCTCAAGGTTCATCAAATTAACTCTAGATGGCAACTTTGTAGATGAAGATTCAAACAAAAATCTGGTAGTCGATGTCATGGCTGACGATGAGAGGGAAGCCTCTTGAAAACTACAGTTCTCATGTTTGAAAAACATGAAGTATGAGGTAAGATAAAATAAGAATCGGCTCATATTTGAAAAGAAAAATTTTCGCCTAGACCGAGACTCGAACCTGGGACCCTTGGCTTTCCGGGCCAAGTGCTCTACCAACTGAGGTACCGAGGCAAGTTGCGATCTAGACGCAATTTTTTCTCTTATATATGTTGTAATTCCCTCGCGCCAAATGCTTGAAACCATAGCTTCTATCTTGCAAATGGCGGCTTCTTAGTTAAGAAGACATTTATTGGGAATTTAACACTACTTTATAAAGCCAGTAGGGCTTCTATTGACGATTTTATTATTAATTTAACACTTCTCATTGAAGGATAAATTATATTAATTACAACGTATACAAGAGAAAAATTTACGTCTAGATTGCAACTCGCCTCGGTAGCTCAGTTGGTAGAGCACTTGGCCCGGAAAGCCAAGGGTCCCTGGTTTGAGTCTCGGTCTAGGCGAAAATTTTTCTCTTCAAATATAATTTATCCTTCAATGAGAAGTGTTAAATTAATAATAAAAACGGCTCGATAATTATAGTTATTTCCTGCATAATACTAATCAGACAATATCATCATAACGTTTAATATAATAAATTTGGGAATTTTTAACATTATGAGGTTTTATTGATAATCAAATGAATCGTGAATTCTTCTTACCTCATACTTTCTATGTTTTTTAAACACAGCACCCCAGTATCAGCGACCATTGTCACGAGTCGTGAAAACAGCTGAGGATGGTGACGATGGTCGCTGATACTGTGGTGCTGTGTTTAAAAAACATAGAAAGTATGAGGTAAGAAGAATTCACAATTCATTTGATTCTCATCACAACGTTGTACCTCAGGTGAGCTGATCTTTCTTCTCATTAGCTTTCTTATTACTTATCCAGTAATGGCTTCCCAGTACAGACTTATTAGTTGTTAGTGAAGATGTAACCACTAAGGTTATGAAACTGATCAAATTAGAAGACAGGATGTGAGGTGAGGTGAATAGAATTTTATTTTAAATTTGAATGTGATGTGTTGTTTGCAGCCGGAGAATGTTTTGCTGCTGGGGAATGGATCACACCAAATAAAGTTAATAGACTTTGGACTGTCACGACACTTGTCTGAAGACATCCGACTGCAGGCCATGTTCGGAACTCCAGAATTTGTGGCTCCGGAGATTGTCAATTATGAACCTCTGTCACTCGGGACAGACATGTGGGCCGTCGGAGTCATTGCTTACATTCTGTGAGTGTGAATATAGGTTTTTTAAAATATAAATCAATCAGATATTATTTTTACATCTTAACTCATAAAACTGCAATTTTCATTGGACTATTTTCTAAGGGCATTCCTTCTATCGTCTGACAAAACTCAGATATAAATAAATGATTTATTTCAAATTTAAAATATACTTTATAATTTTGAACATATTATAGGAAGTATGTCCACCGCTGTGGTCTCAAGGTAGCATGCTGCCTTGTCACGCAGCAGGCCCGGGTTCGATCCCCGCTCGGGACAGTTTTTCTGGGTGAGGTTTTTATCAGGGTTTTTTCTTACCTGTAAGACAAATGTCAGGAAAACTTTAAGGCCCAAACAGTCCCCAAAATCATATGGCCATCATCATTATCATCCTTCACCGGTGTGGAAAGCAACGGGAAGCTACCACACCTACAATTCCCTAGTAAAGCTGCAAAGCATAGCATGAAAATGCTATGATTGCAGTGAAGGACCTGCCCTCGGGCAGAATTGCTATGGATGGATATAATATTGATAACTACTTGACTCATGGCAATTTTCCCCGTTAAAGTCTGTAATAAAATTAATTAAAACTGGAAGAAATGTTAATTTGAGATGTGTGCTGTGGTTCCAGGTTGAGTGGTGCATCTCCGTTCCTGGGTGAAGACAAGCAGGAAACATTTTCTAACATCGTCGCTGGTAATTACTGTTTTGAAGATGAATACTTCACGCACACATCTGACCTTGCTAAGGACTTTGTTTCACAACTTCTGGTTAAGGATTCTAAAAAACGTCTGTCAGCTACGCAGAGCCTCCAGCACCCCTGGATCCAGGTACAGTGTCAATCAGATACACGCTATATTTAAATTAATATTGGGAAGTAAACATTATGAGGTTATTTAACTTTCACAGGGAAAGAACACTATGAGGTTTAATTTAGTAATTAAATTAATGTTTTTATTATTACCTCACCTCATATCCTTATTCTTCTATACTGCAGTTTCGGAGCTTATCTCCATCATCAGTAGCCTCTGGTCGATCAGTGTTATGTCGTTTCTTGGCAGTTTTCTTCTTACTTCTATCGGTGGACCGATGAACCTCTGGATCAAGTCAAAATTTGCGGGAGTTTCGATATTCATGAGTTTATCTTTCTTGTTTTTTTGGATGTGGATTTTTTCCCAGACTGTGAGTTCCTTTAGTTTATCTGTTTGTTTGATTAGGCTGGCTTCTGTATCAATTAAATGTTTTTCAGACCAAGCATGGGCTGCTACAGCTGACTTGTCCACTTCACACTTTTTTACATTTCTAAGGTGTTCTTTCAATCTGGTTTTTAAATTTCTTTTTGTTTTTCCTATATAGATTTTGCCGCAATCCTTACATTTGATCTGATATATTGCTGAAATTTAAAAACCAGATTGAAAGAACACCTTAGAAATGTAAAAAAGGGTGAAGTGGACAAGTCAGCTGTAGCAGCCCATGCTTGGTCTGAAAAACATTTAATTGATACAGAAGCTAGCCTAATCAAACACACAGATAAACAAAAAGAACTCACAGTCTGGGAAAAAATCCGCATCCAAAAAAACAAGAAAGATAAACTCATGAATTTCGAAACTCCCACAGATTTTGACCTGATCCAGAGGTTCATCGGTCCACCGATAGAAGTAAGAAGAAAACCGCCAAGAAACAACATAACACCGGTCGACCAGAGGCTACTGACGATGGAGATAAGCTCCGAAACTGCAGTCTAGAAGAAAAAGGATGTGAGGTGAGGTAATAAAAACATTAATTTAATTCTTAATACCTCATAGTGTTACTTCCTAAATAAAAATCACTCTGTGTTTCTGCCAGAAGTAGATGAAGTGACGTGTGGATGTTAATTTTATGATTTGCAGGGTTTGAGTGCTTGTGCAGAGGTGACATCTATCAGCCAGAATAACAACAACAGCGCAGAAGATGAAAGTTCAGAAGTTGTGGAGCGCTGGCACGTGAGTACATTGGCACAGTTATAAGCCCCACTGGTGGTCCAGTGGTCGCAGGTTCAAATCCAGCCAGGGTCGATGGATTTTTAGGATGTAAAAAGCCAAGGAGCAAGTTGTCCGGAGGAATTTGGGTAGCTCCAGGTTGACAAAACCAGCTACAATGGCTGGTGGACCCGACATCACCCCTAAGCTGGCTGGATGATTGACACATGGATGTGAGGCACCTTCTGAGGCCTGTCCTGCCATGGAGTGGAGTTATCTTGTATATTCTAAAATTTTGATCTGTCTAAATTGTAAGATGTGTGTTCCTCTTTGCTAGTGTTGGCAGCCTTTTTATAAAGGAAGCTTGTAATAATAAAAAATAGAACTATAATAAATATATACCTAAATAGGTACATCGGATGCAAGCGTAGTGCCAGTCTTTAGCCATGGAGCTAATCTTTGGATAATATAATACTAAATTCATATTGCTTTAGCTGTGCATATACTAAATTCTTGGCTCAATTTGAGATTTACCTTTCCCTTGATTTTCCATGGTATATTCTTGTAATACCGTTGCTTATGTACTTCTTCTGTCCTAAGATAAAAATTTAAATTTAAAATGCACCTGTTGACAGGTGTCGTTGTCCTCAACTTTGTTAAAATAGTGTACGTAAAATATTATTAATTGGAGGCCTTTCGGAAGTTAACTTCCATCATTAGTAGGATGAGTATGCACTACTAGTTGTTTTTAAGACACTATAGATGTTGATTGTCTTGATGCGTCTTTTAATAAACATTTGAGAATTTATACTTTATTTTAGTAAGTGATATTTTGAGGTTTTTTAATTAAATTATTTTTAGTCTGTTCATCTTACCTCAATATTAATCTTGATTTGTTCTTGAACATGTTTCGATTATATCATATCATCATCAGCATCTTGCCCAGACTGGTTGGATTTATGTTGCACACCCTGGATGTCGATGTCAGCTCCATCCTGTGGTTGGCCAAAGAACCTCCAAACAAGGTCACGCTCCGTCGGTATTTAAAAATTCATAACTCTGTTTTTGTTCTTCTGAATATAGATTTTTTTCCCAAAGAGTCAGCTCTTTTATATTTTCTAACTGTTTTAATAATCTAGTGTCCAAATTTATATTATGTTTTTCAGACCAAACATGAGCAGCAACTGCAGATTGAGGTAAGATGAACAGACTAAAAATAATTTTATTTAATTTGTTGCAAAGGTTGATGATATCGATTTCATAGCTACGTGGTTCCATCTAGCGATATCTGTATAGGACTTCACAAATATGTGGTTCCATCTAACGACAACTCTTAAAACTTTTGTGTATGCGCACTATTATTCTGTAGGACTTGGAAAATGTATTGGGAAAGGTAAACTAAAGCTGTTCCCTGTGTTGTTTATTTGATTGTAATAAAAATGAAGCATACTTGTGTTGTGCAGCGTTTCCTAGCTTTGGTTCGGCTGTGTCTGCGCCTGCAGAGCTGCACTCTCATTCCTCAAGAAGTGAGTTGCTTTTCTGTTGTGTTGTAGAACTACTGGTTGTTGTAATTAATTATTTTGAGTTGTATATTTTTGACTCACCTCGTATTTCTTGATTTTTACACAGATTTGTTTCGTTGCTATCTGTGCGACATTCTCAAAAAATTATTACAGTTTGAATAAATTAATCAAAACCAACAAAAATGAAAAAATTGAAGACAGCAACTAATCAAGATTTATGAAATTGAGTGTAAGGATTGTGAAAAAATATACATAGGAAAAACAAGAAGGAATTTAAATACAAGATTGAAAGAACACCTTAGAAATGTAAAAATTGGAGAAATGGAAAAATTGGCAATAGCTGCACATGCATGGTCAGAAAAACACAGAAATGAAACTAAGACAAAATTACTAAAACAGAAAAATCTAAGGAACCCAAAATTTCGAGAAAATTTACATCTGCGAGAATAAAAAGAAAACCATGAATTTTGAAATTCCCAGTGAAAGGGGGGGAAAAAAATTGATTTGGAAGTTAATCGGTCAGCCAACAGAAGGTGCAGGAAGGACAACCACAAGACAACAGTTGTGAAGCATTGATAATGTTGCACAGTTAACCACGAAACTAGTTTGCATAAAAATCAAGAAATATCATCATTATCATAGTGACTGTCCTTTTAGTTTGACCTTAGCCTCCCTCATAACCATCCATTCAATGGCCTTATTTCTCCAATTTGTTACACCAATCTTCTGCAGGTCAGTCTGTACGTTGTCTATCCATCCTAACCTAGGCTTCCCAACTTTTCTCTTTCCATCCAGCTTAGCGTTTGATATCATCCTTAGCAAACATGTCTCTTTCAATCTGCAAATATGGCCCAACCATTTGATATGTCTAACTTTAATATCTATAACTATATCGTTACCTTTATATAGGTCATATATTTCCTTAAGGTAGAATATTTTTTATCACTCACCTCATATTGTTCTTCTTATTTGATTATAAACTAGTTTCGGAACATAGTTTCTGTTCCATCCTCAGTATCGTCACGACCATTGTTCTGTCGTATTGAAGAGCTGTGCTTCGCTCCTTCCATTGGCTGACTGAAAAACCTCGAAACCAGGTCATTCTCACCGGGAATTTCAAAGTTCATTAATTTCTTCTTTTTGCTCTTTTGAATGTAGATCTTTTCCCAAACAGTAAGTTCTTTTGGTTTTTCTATTTGTTTTAATAATTTAGCTTCTTTGTCGATAAGATGTTTTTCAGACCATGCATGGGCAGCCACTGCAGATTTTTCTACTTCCCCTTTCTTGACATTCCTGAGATGTTCTTTTACTCTAGTTTTCAAATTTCTCTTAGTTTTTCCTATGTAGAATTTCTCACATTCTTCACATTTAATTTGATAAATCCCTGATTTGTTTTCTTCTTTAATTTTCTCATTCTTATTAGGTCTAATCAGTCTACTGATGCTGTAGTCATTTTTGGCCCTGCTAACCTTATGTTGTAATCTTTTATTTCAATTAATATATCATTATTCCTGGATACCCTGGATTGTAGGCACTTCATTTAATGTTCTGTTAGTTCCTCCAACATCATAGTTTAAGTTTATCAGATATTTAGTTTTTTCGGTATTGATTTCTAATTCTGGAGTCAAAATATACAACTCATAATAATTAAAAATAAACCTCATAGTGTTATTTCCTAAATATATTTAATTTAACTAGTTGTGTTCCTGTAGTCGTTACACAATTCTATGTTCTCAAAACTGGTGGTAAGGAACAAATAGAATCATTTCTATACAACTCAGATTTTTAGTATGACAGATTTTAGAAAAGAAATGGCACTGTGCATCAACTATATGTAGACTTCAAAAAGGTGAGAGTTACATAGTATCCTATTTGATAAAACATGTGATGGAATTTACATTATGTGGCTTCTAAATTAATAACATTAGAACGAACATTTAACTCATGGCCCCTAATGGCAGTCAATGACCAATCACATTTCAATTATTTTTAATTTACAACGAATCACAGTCGTGTTTCGCCTAGAGTTTACCAACTAAAGTTTATCATAATAAAAAAAGCACCTTCTTTTTAACATTTTAAATAGGTCATAGCATTATTTTGCAGTGACTGACTCCCTAAGAAATCCGGCTACCAGATTGTATATATAGTGCATGAATGTCAACACAAAGCGCATACGAGAGATAATATAAAAACATCTGTAACAATTGATTATACCACAAAAAAAAAAAAAAGAAACCACAGTTTGCACTTTCTTAAACAAATTATTTTCTGGGAGATGACGTTCCAGAAAAATATAATTGACATATTTACATCATAGGACATCAGAAATTAATTAATAACTATAACGTTGGTTATAAATTTCTCCACTAGGGTGCATTCTTACAACATTGCGATCCTTTGGCAATAAATAATATGATCTGGTTGCAGTGATGAACAAAAGAAGCAAATGAAACATACCAATCGTTTCTCATTTGTTTTCAAACATCACCGTTTACATTAAATATATAAATATTTTAAAATAACTATAGTTAAATAATGATTTATGAGTAAACAGCTTAATTTTATTCGTTAAATAGCCCTAACAAATGCCACTCTTGATTTCCAAATTCTCTAGATAATTTGGAAATCACTCGTGGCATTACTTATGACCATTTGAAAAAATGGCTGAAGATGGAATGACTGTGGTCCTGTGCTGTGAAGACCACAGAGTGTATGAGGTGAGGTGATGTACGAGTCATTGTAATTTCATTAATTTATATAGTGTCCTGCTGGAGTTCACAATTCCTTACTCAAATGTGTCTAAATGGCACAAATGGTAAAGTGTGCATAGGCAAACAGTTTTCAGATACTTTTGAAGTTCACAAATTCTCCTCTACTATTCAATTTTGTACTAGAGCATGACTTTAGAGGTTGAAGAAATGGTATTAATAAGTTGTTAGTTTATGCTAATGATGCAGTATTATTATGCAATAGCGAGGAGACACGCACACACTATTGAGTAACACTAAGAAATTGGGGTTGGAAGTAAACATAAATGAAACTAAATATATCATCACACAAAGAAATACATTATATATTAAACATTGACAGTTAATTACAAATGAGGGAAAGTTTGAAGAAGTGGCCGAATTCAAATACCTAGGAACAATAATTACAAATAGGAATAAGATCCACAAAGGAATTAAACATAGGCTCAAATCTGGAAATCCATGGTATTGTACATTGCAGGGACTCTTGTCATCCCAAGTTCTCTAGAAAAAAAAAATTAAACTGAAAATGTATAAAACTGGTCCACCGCTGTGGTCTCGAGGTAGCGTGTTGCCTTATCACACAGCAGGCCCAGGTTCGATTCCTGGTTGGAACAGGCTCCTGGGTGAGGTTTTTTCAGGGTTTTTCATCACCTATAAGACAAATGTCAGGAAGCTTAGGCCCCAATGGTCCCTGATAATCATCTGGCCATCATCATCCTTATCATTATCATCTTGCTTCACCGGTGTGGAAAGCAACGGGAAGCTACCACACCTATAATTCTGTAGTAATGCTGCAAAGCATAGCATGAAAATGCTATGATTGCAGTGAAAGACCTTCTCTCAGGCAGAATTACTATGATGGATGGATGCATGCAACCTCAAATTAATGTTGATGGTAAGATGTTTCCCAATCTCAAAAATCTAGATTAAAAAGAACCTCAAAATATTACTTCCTAAAATAAACCTTTAGATTCACCTTATTTATTGAGAAGAACCTCATTTCTTATTGTAATTTTATAATTACCTCCTAGTGTTACTTCCGACTTTAATTTTGATTAAATATGTTATTTTGTCGATTTTATTATTGATTTAACACTTCTCACTGAAGGATAAATTATATTTGAAGAGAAAAATTTTCGCCTAGACCGAGACTCGAACCCGGGACCCTTGGCTTTCCGGGCCAAGTGCTCTACCAACTGAGCTACCGAGGCGAGTTGCGATCTAGACGCAAATTTTTCTCTTATATACATTGTAATTCCCTCGCGCCAAATGCTTGAAACCGTAGCTTCTAACTTTGCAAATGGCGGCTTCTTAGTTAAGAAGACATTTATTGGGAATTTAACACTACTTTATAAAGCCAGTAGGGCTTCTATTGACGATTTTATTATTGATTTAACACTTCTCACTGAAGGATAAATTATATTTGAAGAGAAAAATTTTCGCCTAGACCGAGACTCGAACCCGGGACCCTTGGCTTTCCGGGCCAAGTGCTCTACCAACTGAGCTACCGAGGCGAGTTGCGATCTAGACGCAAATTTTTCTCTTATATACATTGTAATTCTCTTCAAATATAATTTATCCTTCAGTGAGAAGTGTTAAATCAATAATAAAATCGTCAATAGAAGCCCTACTGGCTATAAAGTAGTGTTAAATTCCCAATAAATGTCTTCTTAACTAAGAAGCCGCCATTTGCAAAGTTAGAAGCTACGGTTTCAAGCATTTGGCGCGAGGGAATTACAATGTATATAAGAGAAAAATTTGCATCTAGATCGCAACTCGCCTCGGTAGCTCAGTTGGTAGAGCACTTGGCCCGGAAAGCCAAGGTTCGAGTCTCGGTCTAGGCGAAAAAAAATGTTTCTCTTCAAATATATGTTATTTTGTATTTAATTTTAGGAAGTGATATTTTGAGGTTATTTTACTTATGTTATTTTTAGTCTGATCATCTTACCTCAATATTAATATTTTTTATTTTATTTGGTATATTCTTCTTTTGCCTTCCCTTTGATTTATTTAACAAATTTTATCTTTTACTTTTGTTTCTCAATTTTCTTTTTCATGGTTAGGTTCAAAAAAGTGAAAAAAATATTTTCTAGGTTCTCCCACGTAATGTTTCCTTATATTTTAGACAGTTTGACATGTAACAAATATATTTCAGTATCCATATTACTGGTTATTTCATAGTGTTTATTCTTTTCTGGTTGAAGTAATTTGTTTTCCAAAATTTTTTGTTGTTTGTTGTTATCCCTGATGGTTTTTCTGATGAACATGGGAACCAATTCTAATTTTAAACATTGGTTGATGAATTTAATGTCCACTAATCTTTTAAATTTCTTCTCTCTCTTAATTTTAAAAACTTTTTGATTTCATATTTAGTTTCCAAAAAATAGTTATTAAAGTTGAGTTTGGAGGATGCCATCTTGTTTTTCGTTATTTATAATACAAACACAATTTCTGGTTTTGTTTCTTCCTTGTAACTTAAGAAGTTGTAATTAATATTTAATTTTAGGAAGTGATATTTTGAGGTTATTTTAATTATATTATTTTTAGTCTGATCATCTTACCTCAATATTAATATTTTTTCGAAACTAAATATGAAATCAAAAAGTTTTTAAAATTAAGAGAGAAGATATTTAAAAGATTAGCAGACATTAAATTGATCAACCAATGTTTAAAATTAGTATTGGTTCCCATTATATTTGAAGAGAAAAATTTTTGCCTAGACCGGGACTCGAACCCGGGATCCTTGGCTTTCCAGGCCAAGTGCTCTACCAACTGAGCTACCGAGGCGAGTTACGATGTAGATGCAAATTTTTCTCTTATGTACGTTGTAATTCCCTCGCGCCAAATGCTTGAAACCATAGCTTCTATCTTTGCAAATGGCGGTTTCTTAGTTAAGAAGACATTTATTGGGAATTTAACACTACTTTATAGCCAGTAGGGCTTCTATTGACGATTTTATTATTAATTTAACACTTCTCATTGAGGGATAAATTATATTTGAAGAGAAAAATTTTCGCCTAGAATTTCTCTTCAAATATAATTTATCCTTCAATGAGAAGTGTTAAATTAATAATAAAATTGTCAATTGGTTCCCATGTTCATCAGAAAAACCGTCAGGGATAACAATAACAACAAACAAAAAATTTTGGAAAACAAATTACTTAAACTATAAAAGAATAAACAGTAATCTGGATATTGAAATATATTTGTTACATATCAAACTGTCTAAAATATTAGGAAACATCACGTGGGAAAACCTAGAAAATAATTTTTTCACTTTTTTGAACCTAACCATGAAAAAGAAAATTGAGAAACAAAAGAAAAAGGTAAATCATTTGTTAAATAAATCAAAGGGAAGGGAAAGGAAGAATATACCAAATAAAATAAAATAAATTAATATTGAGGTAAGATGATCAGACTAGAAATAATATAATCTTATTTTGTATTTGAAGAGAAAAATTATATGCTCAGACTGGGCTTTCTAGGCCAATGCTCTACCGCTGAGCTATCTGTTATTTTGTCTTTGTATTTTTGGATGTAGGATTTTTCCAAACTGTGAATTCCATAAATATTTCTAATTTTTAAATTAATTTTGTCTTTACTACAATTCTATGACTTTCTGACAAAGTGTTAGCAGATTTTTCTATTTCCCTATTTTTTACATTCCTTCATTGTGATGTTTAATTTTGTTTTTATTTTTGCTATTTATATTTTTCACATTCCCTACATATTCCTGATTATCTTTTTGTCTTCTCTAATTTCCTCATATTGTTTACTTTCAATAGGACATGTGGCACAAATGGAAAGTTGTAGGAAAAGCAGCCAATAGAATAACATTAAATCATGAAGGATGTGAATTACATAGGAAACTATTAACTTTGTGTGATGCCCACAGTGGGTCAGGGAACAACACTTTCATGTAGAATGTATGAGAGGAGAGTGTGGGTCAAGTTGTATTGATCCAGAGCAGGTGCTGCACTCTAGTTGCTATCTAGGTCTCTAGTGATGGAGCAGTCACTATGCTAGAACTTGTGCACACAGGCAAACTCATGGTGCAAGACGTGCTCCAAGTAAGTCATTGTAAAACTTAAGTCAAGGTATAGCTTCTAATCACATACTGGTTGTCTTGTAACCAGTGACAGCAACCATATCAGTTGACCTTGGATGTTTGTTGATCAGTAGGTGTTTTAATCCTATTTTTAACTATAGCTGCAGCATTTATGGGATATGTCCTCCCATGGGGGGCTGTGTCACAATTATTAAATGTATTAATATGTATAAATTGGTAGTTAATTAAGCTTGTTAACAGACAGATGTTTTTGAAAGATCTCCATGTTGACACATGTAATATTGTATATGCAGGCTGGAAGTGTTATAAATGCACAGATTTTAAGTATGATTTGTTAGTCATAAATATAAGCAAAATGTATTACTTACAAATCTGCAGTTTTCTCAGAAAAATAATATTTTTGTGCTGAAATTTGTTAATATTAAGTACAAATGACATGTGGTGCAGAAATGTAGAACAAGTAAATTAAATTTTGCAGAAATGGATTTTTTTTGGAGCCATTCTGCTGAAATTTTTAGAAGAGTGTAATTAAACAAAAGATGAATTAATATTTAATTTTAGGAAGTTATATTTTGAGGTTATTTTAATTATATTATTTTTGGTCTGGACATCTTACCTCAATATTAATGTTGATTTGTTCTTGGACATGTTTCAAAACAATTCTCAGTCTGGGAAAGCTGAAGATAAAACAGAGAATTGTTTTGAAACATGTCCAAGAACAAATCAACATTAATATTGAGGTAAGATGTCCAGACCAAAAATAATATAAACAAAAGATGAATTAATATTTAATTTTAGGAAGTGATATTTGAGGTTATTTTAATTATATTATTTTCAGTCTGATCATCTTACCTCAATATTAATGTTGATTTGTTGTTGAACATGTTTCAAAACAATTCTGTTTTATAATATAATATAAAAGACAAATGTTCAAACTTCAATTGTCAATTTAATAAAAAAAACAAACCAATTGAAATGGTATAGTCATGTAAAAAGAATGACAGAAGACAGATTCCCAGGAAGAATACTAGAATGGGCGCCACTTGGTAGAAGAAGAAGAGGATGGCCAAAAATAATGTGGATTTGAGCAGCATGAGACAAAAAGGATTATATGATGGAGATTGGAATGACAGGGAAATGTGGAGGAGAATGACAGTAGATTAATTGTGTGCAGGAAGATGTGAAAACTGCTAAATAAATAAATTTATTGGTGCATATAGTTTATATTGATGGAGAGTATAAGGTCTGATTTTCACATCGTGCATAGCAGATGTTAAATGCACATCTTTTTTGGTTTAGTATTTTTTGATCTCATTTTCTGATTTAGCCCAAATAAAATATTAATGAAATGTTTTTATTAATTACACAATAGTATATTACGATGCGAGGTTTGGAAGTGGTTTTTACAGAAGTGAGGAAAATGTTTAAAAACTGAGCAATAGCGAGGTTTTTAATTTTTGAGATTCTGTAAAACACTTCATAAACATGCATTGTGCATTATTTTTTGTGTGATGGTGTTTTCAAAATAATAAATAATAGTAAAATAATGATATTTTTGGTGGAAATATTTGCGTTCATTATAAACAACTGACTAACATTAACAGTGTGGGCAGTGTTTATTAATTGAAACTACAGTAGGTTGTAACACCAATTGGTTATAAAATGGCGACAAGTACGTATTTATTGTTTTATATTGTTTCAAATAAAGTTTAGTTAATTTAAAATGCAGTGATTTGTTTCGTATAATGTATATTAACACTATCTTTTGGATATATTTTTGTATATACATTGTACGTAGTATACATAAAGGGCAGTGGTTTTACTTCCCGCATGTGGTTTGTAGTTATGTAATATTACAGTATAGTTATTTTATTATAGTATAGTTATTTAGGTTGGCAACCCCGAAATGTATGTACATATCTCACAAAATTTATCAGTGAGATTGTAACAGGCCTAAGACTTGGTTGGAATATGTCCCCTAGCGGGAGTTTCTTAACCGAGCCAATTTAGTTTTGCTTTTTATCAAATCACAGGGGAAGTAACATTATGAGGTAATTTTCAATTTATAAATGAGTTTGATAAAATGTTTTTACATCTCACTTCAAAGTTCCTGTTTCAAAGGCCATTTTCCTTCATCTTCAGTCAAAGTTCAACTTTATGAGATGATGATCCAACTCATTTATAAATTAGTTATGCTTATTTACCTACAGATATCAACTATTGTATTGCTCAGCAAGACAGAAAAGGAGAAATGTAGTAATTTCACGACAACTTCATTAATTTGTTACAAAATAATCATTGCCATGCATCACTGTGATCTTGACGTAGAATCATTGCTTCATATGCAACGGGCCTGGTTTGATCTCTGGTTGCCACAAATTTCCTCTTTTTTTTTTTTTCGGTGTAAGACAAATGTCAGGAAAATTTAAGGCCCAAACGGTCCATGAACATTGTCAGGCCATCATAATCATCATCATCATATTGGCCATGTTTACTATGGATGGTGAGAATGGTGTGTTGTGTTGTCTCAGAGGTGGTCAAAAAATATGTGTGTGATTTATAGTTTAAAAATTCTTCTCTCGACAGGTCGTGTCACCGTAGGGCCCAGATAGCATGTAGCATGTAAAACATACCTATAAGGTGAGAGGTTAAACTGAGATGAAGAAGAAGAAGAAGTGTTTATAAGATTCTGATACGTTAAAAAATCTTCTTCTTCACGGTTTAGGCTTATTTATACTAGCCCGTTCCGGCTCCAAATAATAATAATAATAATTTTATGTAGGTAGGAAATAACACTATGAGGTTTATTTTAATTTTGTTTATTTGTTTCTTGACTCACCTCATACTTCTTAACTCCCTTGCATATCTAGATTTTGTCACTGTATTTGTGACATTCTCAATGCTGTTTTCACGTTCACAACTGAGTTGTGAGCCTGAACAGCATTGAGAAGGTCACAAATACAGTGAAGAAATCTAGATGGAAACAACTAAACAAAATTTAAAAAAATATAATAATAATAATAATAATAATAATAAATGTAGGATCTGTATAAACTAAATAAATTGTACAAAACTCAAATTCGTGGCTGCATGTTGTAGTGACTGAAAATTTAATATCACTACCTCAAGTAGTTGCTTACAAGATGTTGTGATGTTTCAGGATGGCAGTTTGGTTGTGCTCGCTCTGCACTGTGCAGCTGCGGAGGGCAACATCGCCGGACTACAAGAACTGCTTGCACTCTCTTCCGTTGATGTCAACGCTACAAACAAGGTAACTCTGTGGTTTATTTACAGTCTTGTAAAATGGCTGACATTACAGTATCATATACCATAAAATTCACAAAAAATGAATGCAACCTTCATCAACATAAGAATAAGACATGACAATTTTGTTTATTTTTTATTATTTCACTCACCTCATACTTCATAACTTCTTGCAGACCTAGGTTTCATCACAACATTTGTGACATTCTCAATGCTGTGTCACGTTCACAACTGACGTCCAACGGCCTTCTATCCTGCAGACTGACCTCCGCGCCATCTGATGGCTGACCGACGAATTTCCTAATCAGTCCTCACTCCTTATCATAGTTGTATTTTCATTCTTGCATGTGTAAATTTTTTCCCAAATTGTGAGTTCCTTCGGTTTTTCCAATTGTTTAAGTAATTTTGTTTTGGTTTCTATTCTATGTTTTTCTGACCAGGCATGTACAGCTATTGCAGATTCCTAATCTAAATACAAGATTAAAAGAACACCTAAGAAATGTTAAAAATGGAGAAACAGAAAAATGTGCAATAGCTGCACATGCCTGGTCAGAAAAACATAGAACAGAAACCAAAACAAAATTACTTAAACAATTGAACTCACAATTTGGGAAAAAATTTACATATGCAAGAATGAAAATACAACTATGAATTTTGAAATACCCGGTTATAAGGAGAGAGGACTGATTAGGAAATTCGTTGGTCAGCCATCAGATGGCGTGGAAGTCAATCTGCAGGATAGAAGGCCGTTGGACGTCAGTTGTGAACGTGACACAGCATTGAGAATGTCACAAATGTTGTGATGAAACCTAGGTCTGCAAGAAGTTATGAAGTATGAGGTGAGTGAAATAATAAAAAATAAACAATACTAAAAAACCTCATAGTGTTATTTCCTATATTCCGATTGATTGAGGGTCTTTCCACTTTTCAGCGGTTGCCCTTTTACCAGCCGGCTGCTGGCCCTTCACATCCACATGTGTCAATCACAGAGGTAGATGATCAACAGCCAGTGTAGGGGTGACATGTGGTTAGCATGTCGAGTCCCCCAGCCGTTATAGCTGGTTCCTCAACCTGGAGCCGCTACTTATTGTAGCTACCCAATTGCCTCACGATGCTGGGTGGGCACCGGTCCCATACTGGCCGAAATACCATGAGAAAATTTCTTCCCCCATGGAGACTCGAACCAGCGCAAGTCCCGTAACTCTGCGCCAAGGCTTCTTACCTTAACCGCTCGGCTACGGCGCGGGACGTTATTTCCTATATACATAACTTAATAAACATGACAATTTTGTTTAGTTGTTTCTTGGCTCACCTCATACTTCTTAACTCCCTTGCATATCTAGATTTTGTCACTGTTTTTTGACATTCTCAATGCTGTTCACGTTCACAACTGATGTCCAATGGTCTCCTCTCCTGCAGACTGACCTCCGCACCATCTGATGGACCCAATCAGACACACACAAAAAATTTCATCAAAATAGGTGCAGTCATTTAGAGTGGAGTAGAGTGACAAACACACGTACAGAAGAATTATGTATATGAAGATTACCTTGTTCTCCGTCTTCCTCAACTATTAGCTGTATAATTTTTAAAGAGGCCTTTCGAAAGTAATGTTTCATCTTCTGTTTATAGACTATTGTTAATAATGATGATTTTGTAAATAGGGTTTTGGTTGAGGAAGACACAGAAAAAGCTAATAATTTATAATTTAAAAGTTTTATGTAGTGAAGTACCTCAATGGAGATTCAAAACGTATTTGAAAAATTAAGACAAACCTAGTTATTAATTTTATAAGTAAAATGGAGCTGAGTAAACAAATCACTTTTATTGTCCATTTTGCAGCATAAGTCAGGTAACCTCTGTACAAAAATAAAAACTAGTGAAATTATTGAAAGTTGTTTAAGGAGTAGTGTTTGTGATATATTCTCCAGAAAAGCCTGACCAGGGCCTGTAAGATGGCAGCGCCAGCAACCAATTGAAGGGACTATTATTATGCTTTCAAGTCTTATATGAGAATTTCCCTGTATATTAATTTTGTTAAATTGGCGAAACTCAAATTGTCAAGCCAGTTTATTTAATTACAAGGCTGAAAATCTTGAAACTCGGGCGGGACTCAAGGCTTAAAGTTCCTCCTGGAGGACTTGTTGCTTGTATTTTTCCATCCATTGACCCCGGCCAGGTTTGAATCTGCAACCCTTGGGACTAGACACAAGGAACGTAACCACTGTGGGTATTAGAGAGTGAGTCAACTCCAGGGCAGTGGTGCTGCCAGACACTGGGACTGGAACCCCGGGTTGTAGCATATTGTCTTAACTAATTACACTATGGCATGATGTGTTACAGACAGGGGACTCTGTGGTGCACACAGCAGCCGCACATGGACAGGTGGCCATATTGAAGATGTTGCAGAAACATGGAGCAAACCTGCAGAACATTAACCAACAGGGAGAAACAGCTCTGATGTGCTGTGCCAAGTCTGGTCACCTGGACACGCTGCAGTTCCTACTTGAAGCTGGTGTGGTTGTCGGAACACAAGACAAGGTTCGTACTACAGCTCAAGGTGGAAATTAATTGCCAGGGAATGTCCTGTTCATTGCTGTCTACAACACTTAACTGTTATTATTATATCTGGCTTCCTATAAATACCATATAGTTCATTAAGGTAGAATTTTTTATCACTCACCTCATATTGTTCTTCTTATTTGACTATAAACTAGTTTCGGAACATAGTTTCTGTTCCATCCTCAGTATCATCACGACCGTTGTTCTGTTGTCTTGAAGAGCTGTCCTTCCCTGCTTCCATTGGCTGACTGAAAAACCTCGAAACCAGGTCATTCTCACCGGGAATTTCAAAGTTTATCAATTTCTTCTTTTCGCTCTTTTGAATGTAGATCTTTTCCCAAACAGTAAGTTCTTTTGGTTTTTCTATTTGTTTTAATAATTTAGCTTCTTTCTCGATAAGATATTTTTCAGACCATGCATGGGCAGCCACTGCAGATATTTCTACTTCCCCTTTCTTGACATTCCTGAGATGTTCTTTCACTCTAGTTTTCAAGTTTCTCTTAGTTTTTCATATAGTTCATTGTTATGCAGTCTTCTCCATTCACCTGTTTGTTCATCTCTCTTTCATCTAAAAATTTTCCTAAGAACTTTATTCTCAAATACTCATAATCTCCTTTCCTCTCTTAAAGTAAGAGTCTATGTTTCACATCCATATAATATAACTGGGAGAATAACAGTTTTATATATTTTCAGTTTTCTGAGAGGAGTTGGGACGACAAGACTCCGTACATAATAGCACACATTTCCAGAATTGAGCCTATGTTTAATTTCTTTGTTCATCTCATTCCTGTTTGTAATTATTGTTCCTAAAGCCAGATATTATAAGAACAGTTAAGTCTCATAGCCTATTATGGGCAGGACATGTGGCACAAATGGGGGAATGAAAGATGTGCATGGAAGCTTCTTGTAGGAAAACCAAGGGAAAATGCCCAGTTGGTAGACCAAGAATGAGGCGGGACAATAACATTAACTATGATTTGAGGGAAGTATATTATACGGGGAATGACTTAGGATAGGGATGTATGGAGAGCCTATGTCCATGCGGCCATGAACCTGCAGGTTTGATAGTGCCAGTGAGTTAGTTAGTTAGTTAGTGTAAGTATTTGAATTCAGTCACTACTTCAAAATATTCCTCATTCATCATTAACTGTCCATTTGCGTTATATAATGTACTTGTATGTGTGAACATATAATTAGTTTGGCTATTCTTTACAACCCGTGAAGCGACTTTTTAATTCCTTCACAAAACTCCTGTCAAATTTTATTCTTAGGATTTCATTTTTCAAATTATTTCCCACCGTTTACAATGATTTTTACATTTTTTCTAACGATTATTTGAATATAATTTTCTGTATTTTACTACATACATAGCATGAAGATGTGGCAGCCATATTGATTTTAACAAATATTCTATACAACAACAAAGATGTATTCCAGTGCAGCCAACATAGAGTATGTACTAATGAACTGTACACATATACCTCAGAAATTCAGAACTTACTTTTTATTTATATATTAAATTTGGGAATTTTTAACATTATGAGGTTCAATTAATGATAATTAAATGAATCGTGATTTTTTCTTACCTCATACATCTATGTTTCTTTAAACACAGCACTGCAGTATTGGCGACACTTTGTCGTCATCGTCAGCTGTTTTCACGACTGTCAATTTTTTCTCCTTTTTGCTGGTAATTATCTAGACTGCCATCTGGTGTTCTTTTGAAGGAATTCCTCTTCAAACTGCCATCTGGTGTTATTTTGAATGAATCATTTCCTAAACTGCTATCTGTTGTATTTTTGAAGAACTTTGTAATCAAGCTTGGTTCTTCCGGAATCTCAAAGTTCATAGTTCTAGTATGGTTTTTTTGAATATATATTTTTTCCCAAACTGTTAAATCCAAAGGTTTAGATAGATGTTTTAAAAGTTTAAAAGTTTTATAGCAGCACATAGTTTATTAGAGCATCATAGCATTGAAAAAGAAGCTAAACTTTTGAAACATCTATCCAAACCTTTGGATTTAACAGTTTGGGAAAAAATATATATTCAAAAAAACCATACTAGAACTATGAACTTTGAGATTCCGGAAGAACCAAGCTTGATTACAAAGTTCTTCAAAAATACAACAAATAGCAGTTTAGGAAATGATTCATTCAAAATAACACCAGATGGCAGTTTGAAGACGAATTCCTTCAAAAGAACACCAGATGGCAGTCTAGATAATTACCGGCAAAAAGGAGAAAAAATTGACAGTCGTGAAAACAGCTGACGATGACGACAAAGTGTCGCCGATACTGCAGTGCTGTGTTTAAAGAAACATAGATGTATGAGGTAAGAAAAAATCACGATTCATTTAATTATCATTACTTTTTATTTTTGGGTATTGCATTCTTTCAGAGGTTAGAGTGAGTAAATTGCATTAGGGTAGCTTTTAGATTGGTCTTTCATAGGTTAGAGTACTTAAATTGTGTTAGGTTAGCTTTTAGGTTGGTCTTTCACAGGTTAGAGTACTTAAAATTGTTTATTTTTTATTATTTCACTCACCTCATACTTCATAACTTCTTGCAGCATTGAGAATGTCACAAATGTTGTGATGAAACGTAGGTCTGCAAGAAGTTATGAAGTATGAGGTGAGTGAAATAATAAAAAATAAACAATACTAAAAAACCTCATAGTGTTATTTCCTATATACATAACTTAATAGAGTACTTAAATTTCGTTAGGTTAGCTTTTAGGTTGGTCTTTCATAGGGTTAGAGTACTTAAATTGCATTAGGTTAGCTTTTAGGTTCGTTAAATATTCTGTATATGTTGGCTACATCCCATACTGTAAACCGCTTCACATTTGTTGGTGCATGCACGTGATGTATGATTGGAACTTAGAAACATTTTTCACATCACATGTTGCAAAGAATCCCCTTAGTTTTATTTAGACTAAAATAATATATAAATATAGCATGAAAAAGATGTGTTGTAATGTGATGTGACAAGTTGGTTGGCTGTTGCAGGGAGGAGACACGGCGCTGCATCATGCTAATGTACAAGGTCACCTGGAGTGTGTTCGCTGTCTGGTGGAGAATGGGGCATGTCTGGACATGGTGAACCACCAGGAGGCCACACCCCTCCATTCAGCACTGTGTAACAGACAGGTGCACTGCGCCATGTTCCTGCTGCACTCTGGTGCAGACATTGACCTCCAGGACAAGGTAAGTGTGGTTGAATATTTATGTATCCAAATTTTCCTGTCAGCTATCATGTTAGGAACCCCAGTATCAATAATTTTCATTATAAATTAATGAGTCATTTTTTAACATCTTACCTCATATTTTATGTTTCTTTATACATGGGAACTAGTTTTCAAGAGAAGGATCTCTCTCATTTTCAACCGACATTATGACTACCGGATTTTCGTTGGAATCTCCATCAATAACATTGCCATCTGGTGTTGATTTGATGAACTTTGAGATGAGGTAATGTTTATCAGGAATCTTGAAATTGATGGATCTAAATTTGTTCTTCTCAATATACATCTCCCAAATTTTCAATTCTAAAGGTTTTTCCAAATGTTTTAAAAGTAGGGCTTCTTTTTCAGTTTTATGATTCTCCAATAAACTATGTGCTGCAATAGCTGATTTTTCAATTTCACCATTTTTAATATTTCTGAAGTGTTCCTTAGTGCGACTGTCCAAATTCCTTTTTGTTTTTCCTATGTATACTTTATTGCAGTCCTTACAATTAATTTGATAAATTCCAGATTTTTTGCTATCTGGGGTGTTCAATTTCTTATTAGTTATTAATAGATTACCAAGGCTAAATTTATTAATTATATTATTTTTGGTCTGGACATCTTACCTCAATATTAATGTTGATTTGTTCTTGGACATGTTTCAAAACAATTCTCTGTTTTATCTTCAGCTTTCCCAGACTGGTTTTATTTATGTTGCATTATGTTGCACCACCTGGATGTCGATGTCAGCTCCATCCTGTGGTTGGCCAAAGAACCTCCAAACAAGGTCACCCTCCATCGGAATATCAAAATTCATAACTCTGTTTCTGTTCTTCTGAATATAAATTTTTTCCCAAATAGTCAGCTCGTTTGTATTTTCTAACTGTTTTAATAATTTAGTGTCTGAATTTATATTATGTTTTTCAGACCAAACATGAGCAGCAACTGCAGATTTTTCAATTTCTCCATTTTTAATATTTCTTATGTGTTCTTTGGTTCTAATTTTTAGGTTTCTTTTTGTTTTCCCTATATATATCTTTTCACAACCCATGCATTCAATTTGATATATTCCTGACTTTTTATTTTTATCAGTTTTTTCATTTTTGTTGGTTTTTATTAGTTTATTTAAACTGTAGTTATTTTTTGGTGCTAATTTAATATTAAACTTCTCAAATATATTTTGAAATTTATTATGTACCCAGGGGTGATATGTGAATTTCCTATATTTTTTCATAGGTGGTTCTTCTTTTTCAAGATTACTTCTGTTTATCATTTTTTGTTTTTTATACTTTTCTATCCTTTTATGTACCATTTTTTCATCAAACCCATTTTCTCTTGCTACTTTGATTATGTGTTTTTTTCTCATGTTTGAAATCTTCTTCGTTTAAGGGTAAGTTTACCAATCTATGAGTTAAACTATTAAATGCTGCTAATTTATGTCCAATTGGATTGAACCCTGTTGATTTTATAAAATTTTCCGTATGAGTTTCTTTCCTATGAATCCTGAATTCAATTTTTCTTTTTTTTCTCGTTTTCTGACCAATTTAAGATCCAAAAAAGGTATTTGTTTATTGTCTTCTATTTCTTTGGTGAATTTAATGTTTGTACTCTGTAAATTTAATAGTTTTAGGGAATCTTCTACATGTTTTTCTTTAACAATACAAATTATATCATCAACATATCTACTCCAAAATTTAAACATTGTGGGATGTGCTTTGGTGATTTTACATTCAAAATCGCTCATAAATAAATTTGCCAGGAAAGGTGATAATGGGTTTCCCATTGAGAGCCCTGATTTTTGTCTATAGAAATTCCCATTGAATGTAAAAAACATTTGGTCAATGCATAACGCAGTTAATTTCAAATAATCTTCTTTGATCTCTCTGTCTATGTTGTTTTTTCTTAACCAATTGTTCAATATCTCCAAAGTTTTTTGTTTCGGTACATTTGTGAATAGTGAAACTACATCAAACGAAACCAACCTATCTGTGGGTTCAATTTCCACTTTTTCTAATTTCTTAACTAATTCCAATGAATTTTCAATCTGCAGACTTTCAAAATTATTAATTCTTTTAAATTGATTATTCAGCCATTTCGAAATTTTGTAGGTTGGTGATCCAATATTGTTAATTATTGGCCTCATTTTGTTTCCCGGTTTGTGAATTTTTGGAAGTCCATGTATATTAGGGTTTCTTGGGTTGCTTACTTTTAATTGAAATTTTTCTTTCTTGGATAGAATTTTAACATTTTTAAAACAGTTTTCCACTTTTTTTATGGTTTTTGGTAGGGGTCATTCTTAATTTTTCATACTCTTTTTCTTTCAAAAGTTCTTCCATTCTATTTTGATAATCTTCTTTGTCCAGAATTATAATTTGGTTACCCTTATCTGATTTTGTATATACAACATTTTTGTTATTTATTTCTTTGAGTGTTTTTAAATTCTCCTTACAAACTGGGTTTTTATTTGTATTCTTTATTTTATTCAAAATTTCTTCACATTTTTTCTGATGATTATTTTTTCTTCTGTAACTAACCCTTCTATTGAATTTTCAATGTCCACTATGTATTCTTCTATTCTATTGGAATAATCTATTGCTGTTTTTAGACCGTTTTCTAACAATTTTGTCTCTTTTAGGTTAAAGGTTGCCTTTGAAAAATTTTTAACATAATTTCTGGTGGATTCTGATTTTTTCTTCATTTCTGGTTTTATTCTGATGTTTGATTTTATTTGATGTATTCTTCTTTCCCTTTGATTTAGTTAACAAATTATTTATCTTTGTCTTTTGTTTCTCAATTTTCTTTTTCATGGTTATGTTCAAAAAAGTGAAAAATTTATTTTCTAGGTTTTCCCACATGATGTTTCCTAATATTTTAGACAATTTGATATGTAACAAATAAATTTCAATATCCAGATTACTGATCATTTCAAAGTGTTTATTCTTTTCTAGTTTTAGTAATTTGTTCTCCAAAATTTTTTGTTGTTTGCTGTTATTGTTATGCTTAACGGTTTTTCTAATGAACATGGGAACCAATTCTAATTTTAGACATTGGTTGATGAATTTAATGTCTGAAACCTAAAAATTAGAACCAAAGAACACATAAGAAATATTAAAAATGGAGAAATTGAAAAATCTGCAGTTGCTGCTCATGTTTGGTCTGAAAAACATAATATAAATTCAGACACTAAATTATTAAAACAGTTAGAAAATACAAACGAGCTGACTATTTGGGAAAAAATTTATATTCAGAAGAACAGAAACAGAGTTATGAATTTTGATATTCCGATGGAGGGTGACCTTGTTTGGAGGTTCTTTGGCCAACCACAGGATGGAGCTGACATCGACATCCAGGTGGTGCAACATAATGCAACATAAATAAAACCAGTCTGGGAAAGCTGAAGATAAAACAGAGAATTGTTTTGAAACATGTCCAAGAACAAATCAACATTAATATTGAGGTAAGATGTCCAGACCAAAAATAATATAATTAAAATAACCTCAAAATATAACTTCCTAAAATTAAATACTAAATTTATTTATCGGCGCCAATGTAATATTGAATTTCTTGAAATTTTTTTGAAATTTGTTATGTATTTGAGGATGATAAGTGATTTTCTTAAATTGTTTTCCTTTCTTTGAATCAGATTGCAGGGTAGAAGAACCTCATAATGTTATTTCCCATATTGAACTATGAATTTTCATTATATTTACGTGGCAACCCACCCCTTCCCAGGGGTTCTAGAGGTCTCTTAAACCCCAAAATGTGTTTTCAGATTGTTAGTCATGTGTGTATCTAGTTTGATTAAAACTACAAAGTTATGCTGGAACATGTACTGGTCATTTTTAATTACTTTTGGATGTCACTCCCTAGGGTTGCAAGCGATTTGTTATGTCTTACATCATCTTTCCAAATTGTAATTCATATATGTACCAAATCTAGTTGAAATTGCTTCAGGCATTGCATTGTTATCCACCTGGGAAAGAAAAATGTTGATGAAGATATATCCATCAATAGAGATATTGGAATCTGGTGCCTGTTTCATGAAACTTCTACTTTTAGTAGTTACTTATTAATTAGCATGGTAGTGAAGCATGGACAATATGAAGAAGAGATGATAGCCAAATAACAGCAAATGAGATGCAATTTATGCGCTGTACAGCAGGCTATACAAAGTGGGACCATAAAAGAAATGAGGAAATTATGGAAGAGTTGGATGTAGAACTCATTCTTCACCACATACAAAACTAGCAGAACAACTGGAAAGCCCATCTTCAACGAATGCTGTCTCATAGAATTCCAAAAGCCATACTTCGCTACTGCCCCCAAGGCAAAAGATCGCTGAGTACTCAAAAAAAAGCGCTGGATGGAAAATTCCTCTTTGAGACGGTAACAGGTCACATGACCTAATACTTGCATGGATGATGATGATGATGACTTGTTAGTTACCAGTGTAAAATTGACTGGTTAGCAGTCTGATAAACACAAACATACACTGCTAAATATGCTTCACTACTTTTACCAGTTAGCAGTGTAACTTCATGTTAACAGTGTATGACATCCATCCATCTGTGCCCTAGGGCAGGTCTTTCACTGCAATCATAGCATTTTCATGCTATACTTTGCAGCTTTATTAGGGTGTGGTAGCTTCCCATTGCTTTCCACACTGGTGAAGGATGATGGCCAGATTGTTCTTCAGGGACCATTGGGCACTCCTGGTATTTGACTTACAGGTGAGGAAAATCCACGAAAAAAAAAATCTCACTCAGGAGCCTCGTCCCGGCTGGGAACAATTATTCTTTTTTTTTCTTTAAATCATTAGGAAGTTACATATGAAGTTTAATTTAATATTTGAGTTTGTATTTTTTAACCTCATATGAGGTAAGAATGTTAAAAAATACAAACTCAAATTATTATTTTGCTGGATTTTGTAGCCTTCTGTATGCATCACATATGCACATGATTCCAAAATATAGTAGCTCTGTTGTTCTGTAATATTATTCTTCAGCAAAGTTATCAAAATGTCAAAATCATTAAAAAAAGAACAAAAATCCAACAAGCAAGAAAATTTCTCAAGGAAAATTTTATAAAATTATTTTCACGATAAATTTGTTGTATTGCCATTACTTTCAAATTGTAACTACAATAGTATCAATATCTCTTAACCTTTTCACTGCTGAGATATTTCCAGTCTTTAAAACCCTCCTTGCTCAATGCAGGGAGAAATATGGAAAAAGTTTATTTAGGTTCCTAAGAGATGGCAGTATATGCCTGCTTAGTTTGAAAGCAATGCAATACGTATTATATAACTAGCAGGTGTTTGGAGTTGAGAATGGATATACACACCCATAGCACGGCAAGCATTTTCTTTATCAACGGATATACCCGTTCGTAGCAGTGAACAGGTTAACAGGTGTTATATGTAGTTACACTACTAACTACTATTTTACTTTGCTATTTTTATTAAACAAGTTTTAAGTTTGGCCAATTTAAATGATCAGTCTACTCTGATTATAAAGAGACTGTGAAAGAGGTTCATCGCAAATAGGAACTAACCGAGACCTGCAAGCTTTATACAAATACGTAGATCTAATAACAGATTATTAAAGCCAGAAGAGTCAAGTGTTTGAGACATGTATGTAGAACTGGATGTTATATTTAAATTAATATTGGGAAGTAAACATTATGAGGTTAAGTTATGTAGGTAGGAAATAACACTGTGAGGTTTATTTTAATATTGTTTAGTTGTTTCTTCACTCACCTCATACTTCTTAACTCCCAAGCAGACTCGAGTTTGGACATCAGTTGTGAACGTAATACGTCATTGAGAATGTCACAAATGAAATGAAGAAACTCGAGTCTGCTTGGGAGTTAAGAAGTATGAGGTGAGTTAAGAAACAACTAAACAATATTATGAGGTTAATTCATTAATAGTGAGTGGAGAACATATTTTTAATGACTCATATAATTTCAAATTTCTTTGATACTGGCGGTTTCAGACAATATCTTGTCCCTCTTCAGTCATGACTTCCACTCAGTGGAAACTTGAAATTATATGAGGTGAGTTGTTAAAAATATGTTCTCCACTCACTATTAAAGAACTGGATGTATTGATTCCACTGAACTCACTCCACTTTTCTGATAATAACAGGACTAACTTAGTGTTAATTACTTGTTTTTCTAGGATGGTAATTCTCCAATCCACATTGCGTCACGTGAAGGCCTGGTGACCGCAGCCCAGACTTTGTGTGCCTTTGGTTGTAATGTTGATGTTTGTAATAAACAAGGACTGTACCCGCTGCACCTTGCAGCGAGGCACGGACACACAGAAATTGTCAGGTATGTACTCTTAGTCACCTGCTCCAAAATATTCTTGTGGATGTTTTGCTTGAAATACTTTATATCAGATAATATTGTTTATTTTTTATCATTTCACTCACCTCATACTTCATAATTTATAGCAGACCCAGGGTTTCTTCACGTAATTCGTGACATTGTCAATGCTGCGTCATGTTCACAAGCAAGTTCAGTTGTGAACATGACGCAGCATTGACAATGTCACGAATTACGTGAAGAAACCCTGGGTCTGCTATAAATTATGAAGTATGAGGTGAGTGAAATGATAAAAAATAAACAATATTAAAGAATATTTAATTTTAGGAAGTTATATTTTGAGGTTATTTTAATTATATTATTTTTGGTCTGGACATCTTACCTCAATATTAATGTTGATTTGTTCTTGGACATGTTTCAAAACAATTCTCTGTTTTATCGTCAGCTTTCCCAGACTGGTTTTATTTATGTTGCATTATGTTGCACCACCTGGATGTCGATGTCAGCTCCATCCTGTGGTTGGCCAAAGAACCTCCAAACAAGGTCACCCTCCATCGGAATATCAAAATTCATAACTCTGTTTCTGTTTTTCTGAATATAAAATTTTTTCCCAAATAGTCAGCTCGTTTGTATTTTCTAACTGTTTTAATAATTTAGTGTCTGAATTTATATTATGTTTTTCAGACCAAACATGAGCAGCAACTGCAGATTTTTCAATTTCTCCATTTTTAATATTTCTTATGTGTTCTTTTGGTTCTAATTTTTAGGTTTCTTTTTGTTTTCCCTATATACATCTTTTCACAACCCATGCATTCAATTTGATATATTCCTGACTTTTTATTTTTATCAGTTTTTTTCATTTTTGTTGGTTTTTATTAGTTTTATTTAAACTGTAGTTATTTTTTGGTGCTAATTTAATATTAAACTTGTCAAATATATTTTGAAATGTACTATGTACCCAGGGGTGATATGTGAATTTCCTATATTTTTTCATAGGTGATTCTTCTTTTTTCAAGATTACTTCTGTTTATCATTTTTTTGTTTTTTTATACTTTTCTATCCTTTTATGTACAATTTTTTCATCAAACCCATTTTTCTCTTGCTACTTTGATTATGTGTTTTTTCTCATGTTTGAAATCTTCTTTGTTTAAGGGTAAGTTTACCAATCTATGAGTTAAACTATTAAATGCTGCTAATTTATGTCCAATTGGATTGAACCCTGTTGATTTTATAAAATTTTCCGTATGAGTTTCTTTCCTATGAATCCTGAATTCAATTTTTCTTTTTTCTTCGTTTCTGACCAATTTAAGATCCAAAAAAGGTATTTGTTTATTGTCTTCTATTTCTTTGGTGAATTTAATGTTTGTACTCTGTAAATTTAATAGTTTTAGGGAATCTTCTACATGTTTTTCTTAACAATACAAATTATATCATCAACATATCTACTCCAAAATTTAAACATTGTGGGATGTGCTTTAGTGATTTTACATTCAAAATCGCTCATAAATAAATTTGCCAGAAAAGGTGATAATGGGTTTCCCATTGAGAGCCCTGATTTTTGTCTATAGAAACTCCCATTGAATGTAAAAAACATTTGATCAATGCATAACGCAGTTAATTTCAAATAATCTTCTTTGATCTCTCTGTCTATGTTGTTTTTTTCTTAACCAATTGTTCAATATCTCCAAAGTTTTTTGTTTCGGTACATTTGTGAATAGTGAAACTACATCAAACGAAACCAACCTATCTGTGGGTTCAATTTCCACTTTTTCTAATTTCTTAACTAATTCCAATGAATTTTCAATCTGCAGACTTTTGAAAGTTATTTTTTGAAAGTCTGCAGATTGAAAATTCATTGGAATTAGTTAAGAAATTAGAAAAAGTGGAAATTGAACCCACAGATAGGTTGGTTTCGTTTGATGTAGTTTCACTATTCACAAATGTACCGAAACAAAAAACTTTGGAGATATTGAACAATTGGTTAAGAAAAACAACATAGACAGAGAGATCAAAGAAGATTATTTGAAATTAACTGCGTTATGCATTGATCAAATGTTTTTTACATTCAATGGGAGTTTCTATAGACAAAAATCAGGGCTCTCAATGGGAAACCCATTATCACCTTTTCTGGCAAATTTATTTATGAGCGATTTTGAATGTAAAATCACTAAAGCACATCCCACAATGTTTAAATTTTGGAGTAGATATGTTGATGATATAATTTGTATTGTTAAAGAAAAACATGTAGAAGATTCCCTAAAACTATTAAATTTACAGAGTACAAACATTAAATTCACCAAAGAAATAGAAGACAATAAACAAATACCTTTTTTGGATCTTAAATTGGTCAGAAACGAAGAAAAAGAAAAATTGAATTCAGGATTCATAGGAAAGAAACTCATACGGAAAATTTTATAAAATCAACAGGGTTCAATCCAATTGGACATAAATTAGCAGCATTTAATAGTTTAACTCATAGATTGGTAAACTTACCCTTAAACGAAGAAGATTTTAAACATGAGAAAAAACACATAATCAAAGTAGCAAGAGAAAATGGGTTTGATGAAAAAATGGTACAAAAAAGGATAGAAAAGTATAAAAAACAAAAAATGATAAACAGAAGTAATCTTGAAAAAGAAGAACCACCTATGAAAAAATATAGGAAATTCACATATCACCCCTGGGTACATAATAAATTTCAAAATATATTTGAGAAGTTTAATATTAAATTAGCACCAAAAAATAACTACAGTTTAAATAAACTAATAAAAACCAACAAAAATGAAAAAACTGATAAAAATAAAAAGTCAGGAATATATCAAATTGAATGCATGGGTTGTGAAAAGATATATATAGGGAAAACAAAAAGAAACCTAAAAATTAGAACCAAAGAACACATAAGAAATATTAAAAATGGAGAAATTGAAAAATCTGCAGTTGCTGCTCATGTTTGGTCTGAAAAACATAATATAAATTCAGACACTAAATTATTAAAACAGTTAGAAAATACAAACGAGCTGACTATTTGGGAAAAAATTTATATTCAGAAGAACAGAAACAGAGTTATGAATTTTGATATTCCGATGGAGGGTGACCTTGTTTGGAGGTTCTTTGGCCAACCACAGGATGGAGCTGACATCGACATCCAGGTGGTGCAACATAATGCAACATAAATGGGACCAGTCTGGGAAAGCTGAAGATAAAACAGAGAATTGTTTTGAAACATGTTCAAGAACAAATCAACATTAATATTGAGGTAAGATGTCCAGACCAAAAATAATATAATTAATATTAAAGAACCTCATAGTGTTATTTCCTATCTACATAACTTAAATCAGATAATATGTTTGATTTTATTTTGTTCAGACGGCAATCTAATTTGTTCTACTGCCATTTCATTACCAAATATATCTATTTGAGATGGTACCTAATTCACTGGCAATATTGAATCCTTTGCTTCATGGCCACATGGACATAAGGGCAATTTTGAGGAAGTGACTGAATTCGAATACCTAGGAACAATAATCACAAATAGGAATGAGATGCACAAAGAAATTAAACATAAGCTCAATTCTGGAAATGCATGCCATCGTGCATTACAGCGACTCTTGTCGTCCCAACTCCTTTCAAAAAATGTTAAACTGAAAATGTATAAAACTGTTATTCTACCATTTGTATTATATGGATGTGAAACATGGACTCTTACTTTTAGCGAGGAGAAAAGATTATGAATATTTGTGGCCAAAAAGAGATGAACAGACAGCCGAATGCAGAAGACTACATAACAGTGAACTACATGATCTTTATAGAAAACCAGATATGGTAAGAACAAAAAAAAATGTTTTCTCTCCAAATATAATTTATCCTTCAGTGAGAAGTGTTAAATTAATAATGAAAACATCAATAGAAGCCCTACTGGCTTTATAAAGTAATGTTCAATTCCCAATTAATGTCTTCTTAACTAAGAAGCCGCCATTTGCAAAATAGAAGCAAAGGTTTCAAAGCATTTGGCGCGAGGGAATTACAATGTATATAAGAGAAAAATTTGCATCTAGATTGCAACTCGCTTCGGTAGCTCAGTTGGCCCGGCAAGCCAAAGGTCCCTGGTTCGAGTCTCGATCTAGGCGAAATTTTTTCTCTCCAAATATGATAAGAACAGTTAAGTCTCATAGACTGTGATGGGCAGGACATGTGGCATGAATCTAGAATGGAAGAGGGGCATGGAAACTTCATGTAGTATGATCAAAGGGAAAATATCAAGTAGGTAGACCAAGAATGAGATGAGAGAATAACATCAACTATGATTTGAGGTTATACAGGGAATGATCAGAAGATAGGGAGAGCTTATGTCCCTGTAGCCATGAAGCTATGGGTTCGATAAGGCCAATGAGTTAGTTAACTAGAGCAAGTAGCTGTAATATATGTGGGACATGTTAATGTGGATGTGAGGCCAGCAGGACGAGAATGCAGAGTAAAGTGGTGTGATGTTGCAGATGTCTGTGCCTCGCTGGATGTAATATTGAACAGAAGAATGGAGAGGGGATAAAGGCAGAGATCACAGCACTGAAACACGGCTACAACGACATCGGTGACTTGCTGAACCGACTGAGGAATGTGAGTATAGTGACAGACAGGCAGGTGGTGATGTGGCAGTGCGGACGTGTTGTTACAAGGTTGGTTGCTTGCAGGTCTCTCATCGCGAGGAGTTCATCAGACAGCTGATCCCCACATCCCAGCCTCTCACCAGAATCAACGTCAAGTTGTTTGGACACTCCGGAGTTGGCAAGTCCACGCTCGTCGAGTCTCTGAGAGCCGGATACTTTGCGAGCTTCTTCAGGAAAAGTAAACCGGTGCCAGGGACCAGCAATGCAACCAGTAAGTGCTTCCACACCACTTTTAAATTTTTTAATTTTTGAAGAGAATAGTTTTTGCCCAAACTGACATGTCACCTAACTAACTCACTGGTACTATCGAACTGTAGGTTCATGGCTGCACGGACATAAGCTTTCCATACATCCCTATCCTGAGCCAATGTTTTCCAATCATTCCCTGTATAATCTACTTCCCTCAAATCATAGTTAATATTATTCTCCCACCTCATAGAATGTTAAGGCTCCCACTTTTTCTAGATTATAATGTCTAGATGTCAGCTTTGTGTGACGACTGCTTTTACCCCCAGAACAAGTGTCTGGTACTCATTTACATTTCCTTCAGTGACAAGTGTTAAATTAATAATAAAAACGTTAATAGAAGCCCTACTGGCTTTATAAAGAAGTGTTAAATTCCCAATAAATGTCTTCTTAACTAAGAAGCCGCCATTTGCAAAGATAGAAGCTATGGTTTCAAGCATTTGGCGCAAGGGAATTACAACGTATAAAGAGAAAAATTTGCATCTGGATCAGAACTCGCCTCGGTAGCTCAGTTGGTAGAGCATTTGGCCCGGAAAGCCAAATGTCCCGGGTTCGAGTCTCGGTCTAGGAGAACATTTTTTCTCTTCAAATATATTATTATTGGTGTTATATTATCATGTTGGTAGTGATATGAATGTGTTACAGATGGCTCGACGTCTCCCGGCAGTAAAATTCAAATAGAGATGGATGTTACATCGTCCCGCAGCTCCCTGAGCTTCGACACTTACAACTACCAGTACACCCGCGGCATCGACGTCCAGCAGGTGACAGCTCCTACTTTTCGTATCATTTAAATTTTTTTAACCAAACTGTGTAACAGCTAAGATCATTAGCATCAGTTGGTCATGAAAGCACTGATAAATTTTGTTTGGACATATTTTATTTAAGGCTTCAGGTCTTTTTATCCTCTGTAAGTCTAAAAGCTTTACTTCTCTTCTGAAGGAACCCAATGTCCTAAAACATGTCTAGCCCGGGTGCCATGTCATGTTTGAACTGTGACCAATTTGCATGGTTATAGGTACTTATTTCCACTATAATCACATAAATAAAAATATTTGTTTTCCCCTGTAATACAATAATAGGCATGCATTTTCCAAGAATTGAGCCTAGGTTTAATTTAGTTGTATAACTTATTCCTGTTTTGTATTAAATGGTTCCTAGGATTTGAAGCTGCTCGTCCCATTTTTGCAAAATTTCCCTCATGTGTCCATTAACTATCCCTGTCTCGTCATAATGTTATTTCTGTGGGTGAACATGTTATTTAGTTTTTAATTGATGTGTAAACACTTTCCAGCCCCAATTTTCTTAGTGTTTACTCAATCGTGGTGTGTGGTGTTGGTCCTTAGAGGTCTCTCTAATTATAATACATCATCAGCATAAACTAACAGCTTATTGATACCATTGAGTTATAGGTATTCTATATCCCATAAATATTTGATGACATGCTCTAGTGCAAAATTGAATAATAGAGGAGATGGTGCATCTCCTTGCTTTAACACATTGTGAATTTCAGAAGTATTCGAAAACTGTTTGTCTACACACACTCTACTGTTTGTCATTCAGATAGATTCAAATAGTTTACATTTTTAAGAATTAATTACTTTTTACTCCAAGCGCGACAGGCCTAGAAGGCCCTTGACTGACCAGCCGGCTGCTGGTCTCACATCCACATCTGTGTTAATCACAGAGGTAGACGATCATCTAGTCAGTGTAGGGGTGACATGTGGTCAGCATGTTGGGTTCCCCAGCCGTTATAGCTGGTCTTCTCAACCTGGAGTCGCTACTTATTGTAGCTACACAAATGCCTCACGATGCTGGGTCCCATACTGGCCGAAATACCATGAGAATATTTCTTCCCCCATGGAGACTCGAACCAGCGCAAGTCCCGTAGCTCTACGCCAAAGCATCTTGCATTAACCACTCGGCTATGGTGCGGGACTAGGAATTAACAGTATTTATTTAGGTAGAAAACCAGCTATAATGGCTGGGGGACCTGATATGCTGACCACATGTTACCCCTATACTGGCAGGATGATTGTCTACCTCTGTGATTAACACATGTAGATGTGAGGCCATCAGCCAGTTGGTAGGTCAAGGGCCTTCTAGGCCTGTCATGCGATGGAGTTCAACTTTTATCACTCTTTTTCTTCTTAAATTGTCCTGCGCTGTAGCCGTGTGGTTAAGGCAAGAAGCTTTGGCACAGAGCTACGGGACTTGCGCTGGTTCAAGTCTCCATGGGGAAAGAAATTGTCTCATGGAATTTTGGCGAGTATGGGACCGGTGCCCACCCAGCATCGTGAGGCATTTGTGTAGCTACAATAAGTAGCAACTCCAGGTTGAGAAGACCAGCTATAACGGCTGGGGGACCCGACATGCTGACAACATGTCACCCCTACACTGGCTGGATGATCATCTACCTCTGTGATTGACACATGTGGATGTGAGGCCAGCAGCCGGCTGGTCAGCCAAGGGCCTTCTGGGCTTGTCGTGCTTGGAGTTTCTTCTTAAACTAGTTTCAAAACCTTCGGTTCCATCTTCAATATTTTGACGACCGTTGTTTTTGCAATGGTCGTCAAAATACTGACACTGGAACTGAAGAAGGTTCTGAAACTAGTCTAAGAAGAAGAAGAAGAAAATGAGCTGAGTGATAAAAGTCAACCTAAATCCATTAAAATAAATCTAACTTTTTAGAATTCTGAAGTGCAGCAAGATACTATATAACTCTCTCTGTCTCTTATTTGAATTGTATACCTTTTTGAAGTCTTGTGAGGTCATAGCATAGAATAAATTATTATCAGTAAAAATATGTACAAATTAAAATGAATGAAGTCAGGGAAACAAACCATGTACAATCTGGTGTGTTTGCAGGTGTCAGTGTCGGGTGTGGGTGACCTCACTCTGTGGGAGTTCTCAGGTCAGGACACTTACTTCCTGGTGTACGACCACTTCATCGGCAGCACCAACTGTCTGAACATTGTGGTGTTGAACCTGGAGGACCCGCCCAGCGTGCAGTTGCAACAGTGCTGCTTCTGGCTGGCCTTCCTGCAGGCTCGCATACCGCCCACTGAGCCACTCGGTAATTAACTCATTTTATTGTTTGTTCATGTTCCCTTGGGGTCTCTTACCCCTTAAGTCATCAGCTGTTGTGCTGTCACCTACATTCATCCATTTTATAAACCTACTAGCTGTACCCAGCTGTGGCTCGGTCTGGTTAAATGGAAAATAATTTTATATGTTTAATTTCACAAAGCTTGTGGGTATACAATATTTTTTGTTGTTCCATTGCCAGTACTGACATAGAGATTGGAGGGTTTCATATAATGAAGTTGGGAATGCCGTAGCATAGTGGTTAAGGCACTGCGCTACAAGCCAGAAAGTCGAGGGTTCAAGTTCTGGTGGGGTCAGGATTTTTAAACTGACCCAACCCTTCTGGCAGCATTATGGCCCTGGGGTCGACTCAGCCTCTAACGGAAATGAGTACTAGACACTTGTTCTGGGGGTAAAGGCAGCCATCATGCAGGGCTGACATCAAGTGCCGATTGTCCAGAAAAAGTGGGAGCCTTAACCTCCTACTACCCGAAGGGCCTCCTGAGGCCTGTAGTGGGATTTAAAAAAATATTTACATTATGAGGTTTTCTTAATAAAAATCAAATGAATCGTGGATTCTTCTTACCTTAAACATTTATGTTATTTTAAAACAGAACATCGGTATTGGTAAACATCATTCCCATCCTCAGCTGTTGTCATGCCTGTCGATTCTTCATTATGCCAGTCATTTTCTAAACTGCCATCTGGTATTGATTTGAAGAACTTTGTAGTCAAATTAGGTTTGTCCAAAACTCAAAATTCATGGTCCTACTATGGTTTTTTTTGGATGTATATCTTTTCCCAAACTGTTAATTCCAAAGGTTTAGATAGATGTTTCAAAAGTTTAGCTTCTTTTTCAATTCTATGATTCTCTAATAAACTGTCTGCTGCTATTGCTGATTTTTCAGTTTGACCATTTTTATATTTCTAAATTGTTCTTTTTTGCGAGGGTCTAAATTCCTTTTTGTTTTTCCTATATATACTTTATGTTCTTCAAAAGTACACCAGATGGCAGTTTAGAAAATTACAGTCATAATGAAAAAATTAACCGTCGTGAAAACAGCTGAAGATGTTTCCCAATACTGCAGTTCTGTGTTAAAAAACATAGATGTATGAGGTAAGAAGAATTCATGATTCATTTGATTCTTATTAAGAAAATCTCATAATGTAAAAATTCTCAAATTTATGTTGCTTTTAGGTCCAATAGATGACACTATTTTTCATTTATAAAAGAAAGCATCTTTTTATCTCTCACAGGTGTGACATCTATATAATAGATATAAACATGCAAATATTCGAATGCAACTTTGTGTGAAATTTCAAATCAATCGGTGAAGAACTTTTAGGGTCGTATCTATGAATGCATTAGACCGTAAAAGTTGTTCTCTGTTGAGAAAGTTGCATCCATAGACTTTTTGCATACTCAAAAGTCTGTTCATGTGATAATAATTGTCAAAATTCCTAAGCTACCTGGTGAGGTGACTTTGCAGAGAACGAATCGTGAGCAATCCAAAGTACTTAGAAACCTTGCTGCTTAATCCAAGATATCAGACCTTGAAGGCTTTGATCATGTTTTCGGTATACGCGGAGAAGAGGAATTTGATAGAGTCTACCAAAGAATTCAACTGGAAGAACAGGAGAATCGGCGTAATATCACGCGATGCAGACATCATCGTATATGGTATTATTTGCGGGACGCAAGCGTAAATGCGTTCCTCTAGCAGACGAAAATAACAGAAGTGGTTTTACCTGAGAATTCTGAGTAATTTCTTGGCAATATTACGAAAAAAACTACTTTCATGAATGACCAGGCAGCAACTCGCTAATTCGAACTTTGCACGTGCTCATGGAAAACTCAACTCACCAGAGACTAATGTATTTACATGCGGCCCTTAGAGATTTAAGGTTTTGTACAAACGCAAACATTTTTTCAATCAAGTTTTTTTGAATCTGGAAACATCTGGACAAACTGAAGATGATATAGAAGATTATATCAAAACATGTTCGAGAACAAATCAACATTAAATTGAGGTAAGATGTCTCCAGATTAAAAAAAAACTTGATTAAAAGAACTTCAAAATATTACTTCCTAAAGTAAACCATTTTTTTCAATGTTTTTATTTCAAATAATATTTTCCAATCCTGGTTAGAATCTAATTTAAGAAAGAAAATTAACTATTAAGTTATGTAGATAGGAAATAACACTATGAGGTTTTTTAATATTGTTTATTTTTTATTTCACTCACCTCATACTTCATAACTCCTCGCAAACCCAGGGTTTCGTCACATCATTTGTGACATTCTCAATGCAGGGTTTGCGAGGAGTTATGAAGTATGAGGTGAGTGAAATAAATAATAAACAATACTATGAGGTTTATTTTAATTTTGTTTACTTGTTTCTTGACTCAAGAAACTTGAGTCAAGAAACAACTAAAAAAAAAAAATTAATGCCTAAACCGGGACTTGAACTCGTATGGAGAATGAAAGGTCCACGGTTCAAGTCCTAGTCCAGGTGTTATTTTTTTTCTTAAAGTACAAACTTTTTTATATTTAAATTAATATTGGGAAGTAAACATTATGAGGTTATATCATTAATAGTGAGTGGAGAACATATTTTAATCGACTCACCTCATACATTTTCAAACTTCTTTGATACCGACGGTTTCAGACAATATCATGCCCTTCATCAGTCATGGCGTCCACTGATGAAATTCTCTGGTTGTTGATTTCTCTAAGGACATCACCTCTTGTGCTGCCATCTTTCGTTACAAAGTTTATAATCCCAATGAAAGATGGCAGCACAAGAGGTGATATCACTAAAGAAATCAACAATCACGGAATTTCATCAGTGGACGCCATGACTGATGAAGGACATGATATTGTCTGAAACCGTCGGTATCAAAGAAGTCGATTAAAATATGTTCTCCACTCAGTATTAATAATACAAACTTTTTATTGATACAGATGATAACAGTTGCACCACGAGAATCAAGACCGATTCCTTTAAGTCTAAACATGAGATCTCCTTCTGTAGCCACTTGTTCATTTAAATTTGTGATGTTGTAGCATGTGGTATGTTGTAGGTGACTGTGGGGTGGCCAGCAGAGTGGCGCGGGTGTTACTAGTGGCGACACACCCTGACACATCACGTACACCCCGCACGCCGCAGGGACAGTACGTGAGCTCGCAGGCAGAGAGACTGCTGTCCCAGCTGACTGACAAGTACGGCACATTATTTGAGCTGCACGACCAGATTCTAATTGTAGATGCACACGTCGCCAGTTCCCCGGGCATCAAGGCCGTCAAGTCATACCTGTCCGACGCCAAACACAAAGTGCTGCAGGTGAGTGAGTTGTACAGGATCATCAACAAAACAATCTCCCTGCACAACACCTGGTTCTCTTGAAAAGATTTTTGAAAATATTTTACAAATCTTCGATTCTAACCAGTTTTACACCTAAAATGATCAAGATAAACATTTATTTATATATCTGTTAATGTTCTAATGACACCAATTTTTGTTTTTTCAGAACTAAAGGCATATAATATGAAATCAATTAAGAAAAGTAATTTTCGATGTTTATTATTCTTTCAATTCTACTTTCTCACCTAGTAAAGCTTATATTTTTTTATGTTTTTATTTCAAATTTGCCACTTACATTGAAGGACAAATTAATATTCTAGGAAAAAAATGTATGTCATTCAATGAGAAATGTTAAATTTATAATAAAAACATTGAAAGAAAGTAAAAAGTTAGAGTAAAAGTTAAATAAACATTGACTGACTTTATAAAGTAATGTTAAGTCTTCTTAAATAAGAAGCTTATCGAGCTATTAGCACTCTTGAGAATTATATAAGAGGCCTAGGATAGTTCAGTAGAATAGCAGAGGATAGTGTATAAAACTAGAGGTCCTGCATTTAATCTGGTAAATTCCTGATTTGTTTTGTTCTTCAATTTTGTCATTTTTGTTGGTTTTAATTATCCTATTGGGGATACATTATTTAAAACTTTAAATTAAATCTGATATTTCTTATATTAGTTAAAAATAAATACAGTTTTATTTTAAAGCTTTGAGGTTAAAAATCACTTAAAAAACTATTTTTTATACAAACGGTATTAAATGGAGCTGTATTTTTAATATTTTTTATATAAATTCTCATTGTTACATGTGGACCTTCTGATTGGTGCAACGTCTGTTCTTTAATGAACAAGTACAATCCATTAAACTGCAGCTATCAGACGTATAATTACTGCATGGTTCTACATAAATGGTGTAATTTCATACACTCAGAGTGATTACCTAAATTATTTTTCTCTTTAAAAAATATATAAACAGTGTGTGGTGCAGGGAGATGTGTAGAGCATAGTGATTGGATAATTATGTTCAAGTGTGATATCTCGCACATTTGTTGTCGAAAACATTAAAAAATACATATAAAACTTTTATTGTGAAACATGATTGTTACTTTAAAAAACAGAAAGATTTCAAGTATTTGAGAATAAAGAGCTTAGGAAAATTGTTTGATCAAAGAGAGATGCACAGATAAGTGAATGAAGAAAACTACATAACAATGAACTATGTGGTTTTCATATGATAGCAGATGTAATAAGAACAATTAAATCTCATAGCCTGTGGTGGGTAATGAAAGAGTGGCATAAAAACTTAATCAGTGGATAAAAATGAGGTGGAAGAATAACATTAGCTATAACCGCTGTGGTCTTTAGGTAGCGTGCTACCTTGTCAAGCAGCGGGCCCCAGTTCGATTCCCGGTTGGAACACGCTCCTGGGTGAGGTTTTTTTTCGGGGTTTTTTCCTCACCTGTAAGACAAATGTCAGGAAGCTTAGGGCCCAACGGTACCCGAAAATCATCTGGCCATCACCATCATCCTTCACCGGTGTGGAAAGCATCGGGAAGCTACCACACCTAAAATTCCCTAGTAAATAATATTTAATTTTAGGAAGTTATATTTTGAGGTTATTTTAATTGGGAAAGCTGACGATAAAACAGAATTGTTTTGAAACATGTCCAAGAACAAATCAATATAATTCCCTAGTAAAGCTGCAAAGCATAGCATGAAAATGCTATGATTGCAGTGAAAGACCTGCCCTCGGGCAGAATTACTATGGATGGATGGATATGATTTGAAGGGTGAGAATTAAACAGGAAAAGATTGGAAAATATAGTTCAGGATAGCAATGTATGGAGAGCTTATGTTGACAAAGCCATGAGCTTCTGGGTTTGAAAGTGTCCGTGAATGAATTAGTTAGTTAGTTTATATAGCAGTTGGCACCATCGAATGGAAGGTTGTTTGTTATGCTGGTCTCGAGTTTCAAAGCTTGCAGATTGAATATCATCTGGAGTAAAGTAAATCCATGTAAAACACTTCAACCGTTCATCATGACACCTTGTAAGTCTAGCTTTGAATTAAGACACGATTTGTTAAATGCATTGTTGTATAATAAAGTAGTTTTTTTTTCATGGCATGACAGACCTAGAAGATAGCCTACCTGCCTCGTGCAGGTCCCACATTTATATGTGCCAATGACATTCACCCAGCCAGTATAGGGGTGTTATGTGGTCAGCATGTCAAATCCCCCACCCATTGTAACTGGTTTTCTCAACTTTGAGTTGCTACTTATCATAACTACCCAAATTCCTTATGATGCTGGGTTGAATCCATTCCATACTGCAGAAAATTTATGAGAAAATTTCTTCCCCCATAGAGTGTCGAGGGTCCCAAGTTTTGATATTTTCAGGCTCATAAAAGAAGCTTAATCCTGAAAAAGATGACTCAAAGCAAGATTTACAAACCTTCATCATCCATGTATTACCTTAAAATCCTTATTAGATGTCTGTATGCTAACCATTTGCCATTCATGACATCTGTAGGCAAATAAGCATAACTAAATTCAATTTATAAATGAGTTGAATAAAATATTTTTTGCAACCAACTCATAAAGTTTTGTGTTTATGGGGTGAGATGTAAAAACATTTTATCCAATTCATTTATTAATTGTAAATTACCTCATGGTATTACTTCCCACTGTAATTTGATTAAATAACTGAATTTGTCTGGTTAGAAACTTGCCACTCACGTCTCTGCAGGGATCAATCATGGAGACTTGAACTAGGCACCTGATTAAGTTATGTAGGTAGGAAATAACACTATGAGGTTTATTTTAATTTTGTTGAGTTGTTTCTTGACTCACCTCATACTTCTTAACTCTCTTGTAAATCCAGATTTCGTCACTGTATTTGTGACATTCTCAATGCTGTTCAAGTTCACAATTCTATGTGAACGTGAACAGCAATGTCACAAATACAGTGACGAAATCTGGATTTGCAAGAGAGTTAAGAAGTATGAGGCGAGTCAAGAAACAACTAAACAAAATTAGGCACCTGATATTAAAATAATAATATTTAATTTTTACCTAATGTTATCTTTAACACTTCAGATCATTAAAGTTGCAATTCAGAACTGCAGATATTCCTTCACTTGCCATAAATGTATTATATGGGACCCCTTCCAAAGGAATCCATGCTGAGAATTTTTATCCCCATAAAAAATCAATTATCACCGGCTGGCACGGATCCATGGATCTTGTAATCAGATGAAAACTGATCCTCTGACATCAGACATAGCTCTCGGCAGAAGTTACGTGCATCATAGAGTTAGTAGAAATGTTATTTTGATGTGAACATAATGTCCAATCACTGTGACTTACCGAATGAACAACTGTGGTAATAGAATCTTACCACTTAACAGTAATCTTATTTTATTGACATAGGAAAATGATTTTGTCAAATGCTGACCATTAGATGCATACATTTTATTAAACAAGGGAACTATCAACCATTGCATGTGGAAATCTACCTTGAAATTTCTTCGAGAGAACCATTGTGATATATCAAGGCCATGTCCAAACAAAAATCTGCCGTTTTTATCTGTAAGGCACTAAAATCCAGTGCCCAGTAATACAACTCCTGACTTGGTGGTTTGGATAATCCTCACAATCTGCCATCTGTGATGTGTCGTGCCTCGGGCCACTCTGCTCTATTCAAGCAGGGATGTCCATCTGCTTTGTACAATTTGTTGCCTTTGCTGGATTCGTCCTTTGATTTCTTTAGATTGCAGTTAAAAGGGCAGATAATTTTTCGGACACAACCTTGGGTACATCACAATGCTTCTTTGCGAGAAATTTGAAGCTACGTTTAGGCATGCATTGGTTGAGAGTTCCCTTGTTAGTAAACAAAATATCAACTTCACATGTGGCAATTACCATTTTGTAAAAAGTAGCAAAACCCAATACAAGGTAAAATGTCATTCTGGAAAGAGTCAGTAAATTTAAATTAATATTGGGAAGTAAACATTATGAGGTTATATCATTAATAGTGAGTGGGGAACATATTTTTAACGACTCACCTCATATCATTTCAAATTTCTTTGATACCGACGGTTTCAGACAATATCTTGTCCCTCTTCAGTCATGGCTTCCACTGATGAAATTCTCTGGTTGTTGATTTCTCTAAGGACATCACCTCTTGTGCTGCCATCTTTGGTGGACAAAAATTTAATTACAAAGTTTATAATCCCAACCAAAGATGCAGCACAAGAGGTGATGTCCTTAGAGAAATCAACAACCAGAGAATTTCATCAGTGGAAGCCATAACTGAAGAGGGACAAGATATTGTCTGAAACTGCCGGTATCAAAGAAATTTGAAATTATATGAGGTGAGTCGTTAAAAATATGTTCTCCACTCACTATTAAATTTATTATGTCTCTAGAAACTATCAAAATCAGACGCCACTTTTGTTTAAATGAAACACTCTGACACATGAGTAGAACAACACCACAACTTCCACAGTTAGAAGAATCCCTAGTTTTCCAGAATAATTTTTTATCACCGTTGAGATAAATCTCTCCTTAATACGACAGGCTTAGAAAGCTCTTGACTTCCCAGTCAGCTGCTGGCATCATACCCAAATGTGTTAATCACAGAGGTGTGTGATCATCTTGCCAGTATAGGGGTGACATGTTGTCAGCATATCGGATCCCTCAGCCGTTACAGCTAGTCTTCTCAATGTGGAGCCACTGCTTTATTGCAGGTATCAAAATTTCTCACGATGCTTGATGGACACTGGTCCCATACTAGCCAAAACTTTGTAACAAAATTTGTTCCCCCATGGAGACTCAAATCATGCAAGTTCCATAGCACTGTGCCTTAAGCCATTCGACTATGGCACAGAAGTATTCAACTTGAAAATGTACAAATATACATGAGTCTATACTGCAGCCACTGATTCTCCGGCCTTGACGTTTTCATGACAGTGTTGCCAATATGGATATTCAGTGGGAGTGGCCACTTTATGTATGCGGTTAGCAGACATACAGCTGACAACATCTCAGCAATTTCAAACGTTACCAGTGCGCTATACCTGCATCAAGAGCAGTGATTGGTTGTGGCAGATATGTACTCCTACTACAACCATATCCTTATTGGCAGTAGAGGGTGAATTCTACCTTTACCCCTCATATAACCTAAACTTCAAAGCCAGAGATGTGACGGCTCGGATATAAGTATGTATTTTCTCTTCAAATAAAATTTTACCTTCAATGAGAAATGTTAAAATCATTAAACATCTTCTTAAATAAGAAGCTCGGGAATTGAAATGTATAAGAGAAAAATTTGTACTTAGATTGGAGGCCTTGGATTGCTCAGTGGCAGAACATTAGCGTATAAAGCTAAAGGCCCTAGGTTCAAAATTAGAGTATTCGTGGCCGAAGGGTTTCAATTCTGTCTTTCCTATACCTCTTTCTTTTAACCTCGTGGACACTCACCTTGAATAAGCTGCATGTTCAAATGTAGCCCCATTGCAACTTATAGCATAAGTATGTAATAGATTCGTGTCATCAGCTACGGCTGGATACACATAATGAAGTAGTAAACCACAGTCTAGGCATATATATATATATATATATATTTATTTATTTATTTATTATTAATTTAACACTTCTCACTGAAGGATAAATTATATTTGAAGAAAAAAATTTTTTGCCTAGACCGAGACTCGAACCCGGGACCCTTGGCTTTCTGGGCCAAGTGCTCTACCAACTGAGCTACTGAGGCGAGTTGCAATCTAGATGCAAATTTTTCTCTTATATACGTTGTAATTCCCTCACGCCAAACGCTTGAAATCTTTTGCTTCTATCTTTGCAAATGGTGGCTTCTTAGTTAAGAAGACATTTATTGGGAATTTAACACTACTTTATAAAGCCAGTAGGGCGTCTATTGATGTTTTTATTATTAATTTAACACTTCTCATTGAAGGATAAATTATATTTGAAGAGAAACTTTTTTTTACAACGTATATATGAGAAAAAATTGCATCTAGATCGCAACTTGCCTCGGTAGCTTAGTTGGTAGAGCAGTTGGCCCGGAAAGCCAAGAGTCCCGGGTTCGAGTCTCGGTCTAGGCAAAAACTTTTCTCTTCAAATATAATTTATGCTTCAGTGAGAAGTGTTAAATTAATAATAAAAATGTCAATATACTTTTCTCTTCAAATAAAATACAAGATATTTCCAGTTGTCTTTAACTATTGTTTTAAACTATGGAGATGTCTCGGACTGTGTTTGCTTCTTATGAGTATTTTGTGGTTAATGAATACATTTTCATTTAACGAACTCCTATTTCAAGTTTATTTCAAAATGGCCATTTCTTCCCAAAAAAAATCTTATTTTGCATTCTACAGTACACATAAAAATCTTGAGTATGTATTCCTTTGATAGGGAAGTCGGTCTCATGTCATAGATTTATAACACATAAAAGAACATTAAGCCTGAAAAAAGGGTTCTGAGCAAAATTTGTTGGCCCTTTCACATCCAGATTTGAATTCTGATGCCAATGACATTAGATGTTAAAAAAAAGTCATTAAATGAAATAACATATAAGAAAAATCACAGTTGTTCATTCAGATATTTTAAATTCATTTTGTAAACATTGAGGCTTTGCATTGTACATAGAGAGCTTCTCTGCAAACTAATATGAAAACATTTTTAAAGCAAGTTATTTTGAAATAATTAGTTGTTGTATAATGATGCATGTTTACTTTGAGCAGGTGAGACTCTTTTCTAATTTAATGATGATTGAGAAGCTTATTGAAACCAATAGTTAATATTGTATCTCCACTCTAGTACTCTTCAACAGTTCTATTTCCACCACTTCCTTCCATTCCACTCACTTCAAGTAATGCTACAATTCCTTCCACTTCACCTCAAAAATGCCACACTTCCTTCCATTCCACTTGCTCCAACGAATGCTACAATTCCTTCCACTTCACCTCAAAAATGCCACACTTCCTTCCATTCCACTTGCTCCAACGAATGCTACAATTCCTTCCACTTCACCTCAAAAATGCCACACTTCCTTCCATTCCACTTGCTCCAACGAATGCTACAATTCCTTCCACTTCACCTCAAAAATGCCACACTTCCTTCCATTCCACTTGCTCCAACGAATGCTACAATTCCTTCCACTTCACCTCAAAAATGCCACACTTCCTTCATTTCAACTCACTCTTCATTTTACTGCACTTCAAGATGCTACACTTCCTTCCACTCCACTTCAAGAATGCCACACTTCCTTCAATTCCACTCACTTCAACAAATGCTACAATTCCTTCCACCTCAATATTAATGTTGATTTGTTCTTGGACATGTTTCAAAACAATTCTGTTTTATCGTCAGCTTGTCCAGGGTGTGCAACATAATGCAACATAAATCAAACCAGTCTGGACAAGCTGACGATAAAACAGAATTGTTTTGAAATATGTCCAAGAACAAATCAACATTAATATTGAGGTAAGATGATCAGACTGAAAATAATATAATACCTCATAATGTTTACTTCCTATTGTAATTGATCAATGCCACTCCACTTCAAGAATGGCACACTTCATACTTATACAGTACAATCCTCTTCACACCAATTTCCTTCACTCTTTTCACAATTTGATTCCACATGGACTTTTGTTCCTTCGACTCCACCCCTGCTTCACATCCACTCCAATTTGTACCAACATTAATATTGAGGTAAGATGTCCAGACCAAAAATAATATAATTAAAATAACCTCAAAATATAACTTCCTAAAATTAAATATTGTACCAACTTTTTTCCTCTCCATTTCTGCACTTCCTTCCACTCCAGTTGAGTTCATCTTGATGTAATGTTACAATAAGCTTGTCAGTCGTTGTGATAGCTTACATTGGATGCAGGGTGGAGGTGTGGGGCGGGTAAAGACCCGCGGTGCAAGCCACAAGGAATATAACCTTCTGCTGTCGGATGCGGGCGGCCAGTTAAGTAACAAGACTCTTGTTCTGTTGCAGTGTGCAGCCTTCTCTTCTGTCGCACTCCGCTCGCACACAGCATGTTTCATTCAACACTTAATTATTATATCAACTCCCGTACAACGTTCATTATTTATATTCTTCATTAATAAACTAAATTATAAAAATATATAGTTTTCGAAAGAATGGTGTTGAGTGAAACATGTGATGTGTGAGCAGCTTACACTGTTACCACGCCCACAGAAACACACACACACTCGGCTTCTGTTGCACAATGCAACACACTGTGTCTTGTGATTCTCTTGTCTTGTCAGCTGGAGCACCAATAAACATAAGTTATGGAAACACATTATGACAGGAAATAATTCTTTAAAAACATCAAGTATCTAGCATCACATGAAGGAATTAAATACCAACTTGAACTAAAAAATTCAGCTCAGTAAAATTGATAAAATTATGATATGTTTAAAACATTGTTTCTTATGAAAATGATTCTGAAATGAGTTCCATTTTTCTTTCAGAAAACACTCTGTTGTGAATGTTTGTTACAAACAAGTGGAAAGTACACATTTAAATTATTTTTCAACATAATTTTCATTTACATTCAAACATTTGTCATAATGCTTCACATGCTTTGAAATCCTTTCTACATAAAACTCTATCACCTGTGACACTTTCCTTGAGGTCCTTGTCTGTTTGAAATTATGAAACGGTGATTCTGTCTGACCACTGTCGCAACAAGATCACATCCTGAACATTAGTGCATCCACCTCGAAATTCACGATCCCAATGTCAAACAACATTACTACTTTTGTTGAGTTGTTTCTTGACTCACCTCATACTTCTTAACTCCCTCACAGATCTAGATTTTGTCACTGTATTTGTGACTTCACAGTTGTGAACGTGAACAGCATTGAGAATGTCACAAATACAGTGATGAAATCTGGATCTACGAGAGAGTTAAGAAGTATGAGGTGAGTCAAGAAACAACTCAACAAAATTAAAATAAACCTCATAGTGTTATTTTCTACCTACATAACTTAGCACCACTATTCATAATGTCCCCGTATACTATGGATTTCTTGAGATAGTTATCGTGTCCAGTTGGTGAGATTAGAATGTTGTAAATGAATGTGTGCTCCACCTGACAATTCTGTGTGAGTGTTAATGATGAATATACTTGAGTGCACAGACACATGTCCTGTCGCAGGATCTGTTTACAAATTCACATACAGCTTGGGAGGGTAAGTACAACACTCCATGGAAAGGAGTGATGGCTGTACACGTTATGACATCTTCACCTGCACTTAGACATGCTTCTGTGCACTAAACTCTGCAATGTGTTTGATGTTAAGGGCTGCAAAATTCACAAATAACTGACCTAAGGCAGACAAATTTATCATAAGTAATGTCACGAGTGATTTCCAAATCATCAATAAATTCACAATGTCACGAAGTGACAAGAGAATTTATCTAGAGAGGATTTGGAAATCATGAGTGGCATTTATTAGACTATTTAATGAATAAAGTGAAGCTGTTTGCTCACAAATCTTTATTTAAATAAAGTTATTTTAAAATATTTATATATTTAATGTAAACGTCAATGTTTGAAAACAAATCAGAATTGTGTCGTTATGTTTCATTTGTTAATGCAGTGCAACTTGATCATATAATATTTTTTATTCCAATCTGGCATGGGAAACTTGAAATAGGATCACAATATTGTAAGAATGCACCCTAGTGAAGAAAAAGAAAATGAAACACATCAAACTGTATATTATAACCGACATTATAGGTTATTAATTAACTTTTTGGGAAACAACTCAGTAAAATCATCATTTAAAAACACAATTATCAAATGTTTAGCTCAAAGGAATCTGTTCAATATTTGCTATATTCAATGTATTTGTTGGAGAGTCAGTCACTGCAAAATAATGCTCTGACCTGTTCAGAATATTAAAAAAGAGGAGCTCCATTATCACAAAAGCAAGAGGTAAAGAGAATTCGATAAAGAATGAGTGAAACACAGCTGTCATTGGTTTTAAAACAAAATACATTGAAACATGATTGGTCATTGAGTCCCTTTTGGGGCTTGAGTTAGGTCATCTTAATTTCAGGTTATGTTCTTGAAAGATATGTTCTTACGAGATACAAAAACTGGGGATTCTATGCCACCTGCATAAATTCAAATAAAAAAATGGAAAAACACAAATTTATTATTCTGTAAGTGAATAATTACCCGAGAGAAGTATATATTATGTTGATTTTTCCCAAAACAAATGTGAGAATTGCCTTAAAATAAAGTGAGAAGTTGAGCTCAAAGTAACCTAAAATCACCATATTTACAATGTAAAATGTGTGTTATCATTACTCAGACAGTGTAGCCAACTTATCACAAAAACCCACTAACAAACAAGTGAATGCTAAAAAATTTTAATTCATCGGAGAACATTTTGTTTAAACAACTCACCTCGGAGTTATGACTAAGGATGAACACGACTCTGTTTGAAACTGTGGTATCATGGAAGCATGAATCCTATGAGGTGAGTTGTTTAAACAAAATGTTCTCCAATGAATTTTAATGATTATACCTCATAATGTTTACTTCCCAACATTAATTTAATATAAGTGAATGCTAAACTAATCTGGTGTACATTAACTTGCCCATTTTCTTACCCTAACTTGTCCACTAATGTAGGTGGACTCCTGGGATAGAATTCCCTTACATGTGAGTAAATATGTTGGAAATTAGTTCTAGTGGGAACATGTGTTATCACATTGTCCATTGTGATGCTAGCAGTCACTTGTTCTTCAATTGAACATTGACAGGTGGCACAGAATAACCATCTCTTCCTAGAGTGCTTTCATATCTGCCATATGTTTCAAGGACATACAAGTGTTGTGATGTTCACAGCTGGCAACCTTCCACTCATTATAACATAATTCCTTACAACATTAACTGGTCTCCATGCAGTTGAGGGTGTATAGTGGGAGATACAGTGACTTGACCTTGAAACCTCTGGTGAATATAGAAGCACTATAGGCCATCCCAACAATGTTGGTTGGTAATTATTAAGGTAGAATTTTTTATCACTCACCTCATATATGAGGTACCTTAATGAATATACCTCATAGTGAGAATTCCTAAAATAAGTAATTTGGTTGGTAAGAATTAAATGAATCGTAAATTCTTCTTACTTTATACTTCTATGTTTTTTTAAACACAGCACTGCAGTATCAGCGACTATCGTCACCATCCTCAGCTGTTTTCACGATTGTCAATTTTTTGTTTTGCCAGTAATTATCCAAACTGCCATCTGGTGTTCTTTTGAATGAATTTGGAAAATTACCGGCAAAAGAAAAAATTGACAGTCGTGAAAACAGCTGAGGATGGTGACGATGGTCGCTGATACTGCAGTGCTGTATTAAAGAACATAGAAGTATGAGGTAAGAAGAATTCACGATTCATTTAATTCTTATTAATAAAACCTCATAATGTTAAAAATTCCCAATTTATTATATAACTATTTGGTTGGTACTTTAATATTGTCTTAACACATCCGGTACCACCATTTAAATGCCACGTACCAACTGTTTTAAATCTAAACTGCTAAATGCTTGAAAACTTTAAAAAGATCACATTGCATAGTAGCATTTAAATTGTGCAGGTGACAGCAGGAGTAGGGATAGCTCATTGTTTAGTGGATGGAAAAATCATGAGTTGATGACTGGTGAGTTGTCTATGCTAGCTCATCTGTAAATTCTGCTGATATTTTCAACACATCCTCAACGGCTAATGTAGGATATTTTTCATTAAACTGTTTGAAAACTTTCAAAATTATTTGTTTCTCTTTAATTTCAAAAAACTTTCCTTTCCAATGTTTGATAATTATACAGAAGCAGCCATTTTAAAAAACAACTGAAATTTCAATGTATTGTGCATTGCACATGCACAACAATAAAACAATGCTTATTTATTCTACTAAAATTAAAAGAGATTCTCTCATAGAACTTATGTAGACATGTGCTAGAAAATGCATATATTATTATTTTATTTATTTCGAGTGTTAGTGAGAGATTTACATTTTCTTACACACTCATAGGTAAAATGATTTGACCAATGAAAATTGCCATACATCTGCTTTGTTTACACTACAACTGGAACCGAGCTCGGAAGAGGCATTGCATAAAAACGGACTTGCCTTTCGATTGCCGATCAAATTCTACGTCTAAAGCTGTACGTAAAAAAATTATGTCAATAAATTATTAATTTAGGAACTAGTAGTGGAAAAAATATTGTATATCAGAAATGTGATTTTATTTCCTTGTGTAATTTATGAGCTTCAGCTTGGCACTCTCTATTTGTTACAAAACACAGAAAAGTGTAGTGATGTACTGAGTCCAGGTTGTATGGTGTGTGTTGTTTCTACAGGGTGTGCCCAAGTGGACTGGGTTCCTGGAGGGAGTTGTCAACTGGCTGCCAGCATTGAGAAGGAACTCTGCGAGTTTCCCTGTGGTGCCGTGGTTTATATTTGTCGAGTTGGTACACTGCAATGTGAATCCACTCGCAGGGGAGGAACACATGAAGGAACTGATTCAGCAGCTGCAGCTCATGGGGGAGGTAAGTCTGTCAGGTGTCGAGCAGCTGCAGCGCATGGGGGAGGTACATCTCTCAGGTGTCGAGCAGCTGCAGCACATGGGGGAGGTACGTCTCTCAGGTGTCGAGCAGCTGCAGCGCATGGGGGAGGTATGTCTCTCAGGTGTCGAGCAGCTGCAGCGCATGGGGGAGGTATGTCTCTCAGGTATCGAGCAGCTGCAGCGCATGAGGGAGGTACGCCTCTCAGGTGTCGAGCAGCTGCAGCGCATGGGGGAGGTACGTCTCTCAGGTGTCGAGCAGCTGCAGCGCATGGGGGAGGTACGTCTCTCAGGTGTCGAGCAGCTGCAGCGCATGAGGGGAGGTACGTCTCTCAGGTGTCGCAGCTGCAGCGTATGGGGGAGGTACGTCTCTCAGGTGTCGAGCAGCTGCAGCACATGGGGGAGGTACGTCTCTCAGGTGTCGAGCAGCTGCAGCGCATGGTGGAGGTACGTCTCTCAGGTGTCGAGCAGCTGCAGCGCATGGCAGAGGTACGTCTCTCAGGTGTCGAGCAGCTGCAGCACATGGGGAGGTACGTCTCTCAGGTGTTGAGCAGCTGCAGCGCATGGGGGAGGTACGTCTCTCAGGTGTTGAGCAGCTGCAGCACATGGGGAGGTAAGTCTCTCAGGTGTCGAGCAGCTGCAGCACATCGGGAGGTACGTCTCTCAGGCATCGAGCAGCTGCAGTTCATGGGGAGGTATGTCTCTCAGGTGTCGAGCAGCTGCAGCGCATGGGGGAGGTACGTCTCTCAGGTGTCGAGCAGCTGCAGCTCATGGGGGAGGTAAGTCTCTCAGGTGTCGAGCAACTGCAGCGCATGGGGGAGGTAAGTCTCTTAGGTGTCGGCAAGTAATTTAGGTGGGGTCCAGATACTTTAGAAAAAATGTATCATTTTCATTTTCATAAACAAAATTATTCATTCTTCATGATGTGTTTCCAGCCGTAGCTGATGACATGATTGCACTATTTAAGAGTTGATTGGTGATTTTTCACAAAATTATATGAAATACAAAAGATAGGCATAATGTGTATTAAAAAATCAATGAGAGAAATTACATTTGCGATCTTGAACCAGTTTTAATTAAAGTTAAATTCACGCAGGAGCAGCTTATGTGAAGACTGTCTTCAAGGTGTGGTTGTTCTCATTAAAGGAGACCAAAGATCAATTTATAAAATTTCTTATTTCATTAAATAAAATGTTTGTGTTGCATTGTACAGAGCTTTTATGTTGAGCGACATAACATAATATGCTGTGCTGGCCACTTAGCTCCTCCCTTCTGGCCCTGCTCTCCAGCCGCTCTCCTGCTCTGCATCTACAATGTGTAACAAAATTGTTATCATGTTTTGAAACGTTGAAAGAATATAACAATTTAAATAAATATTGTTTGTTTTAACTTAATTGGAAATTTTATTTGTATGTTTTAGTTTTAATTTTATATATTTTTGTGAGTTGAGTATGAGGTGATTTTTGGTGACCAGTTTTTGACCTTCTGTGGTTCGGACTTGGACCGTGGTCCGCCAGTTGCCAACCGTTGCGCTACAGTATTATGAAGCCATCTTTAGTACAAAAGAACATAAGAATACGAATTAATTAAAACATCTTGTCTGTTCATTCTTACCTCTTAGAGACTCTGTAATCGCTGACGATGGGGCTAAGAAGCTCTGAAATATATGTTCGATTAAAACAACTCTAAGAGGTAAGAATGAACAGACAAAATGTTTTAATTATTATTCAAACCTCTTAATGTTACTTCTTGTTGTATTTTAAAAATAAAAATACAACATTACAAGGTTCTTGCAAGACCAGTATTAAGATATAGTAGTGAAGCATGGACAATACGAAGAGAATAACAGGCTATACAAAGTGGGACCATAAAAGAAAAGAGGATATTATGGAAGAGTTAGTTCACCACTGTGGGCTCAAGGTAGCATGCTGCCTTGTCACACAGTGGGCCTGGGTTCAATTCCCGGTCGGGACAGGCTCCTGGCTGAGTTTTTTTTTTGGGGTAAGACAAGTGTCACGAAGCTTAGGGCCCAATGGTCACCGAAAATCATCATCATCCTTATCATTATCATCACCATCCTTCACCAGTGTGGAACGGGAAGCTACCACACCTATAATTCCCTAGTAAAGCTGCAAAGCATAGCATGAAAATTCTATAATTGCAGTGAAAGACCTGCCCTCGGGCAGAATTATTATGGATGGATGATGGAAGAGTTGGATGTAGAACCCATTCTCCATCATATACAAAACTACCAGAACATCTTCAACGAATGTCATCTCACAGAATTCCAAAAGCTATGCTTCGTTACTGCCCCCAAGGCAAAAGATCGCTGGGACGTCCAAAAAAGTGCTGGATGGAAAATTCCTCTTTGAGACTGTAACAGGTCACACAGCCTAGTACTTGCATGGATGATGAAATATGCGTCTATTGTTGTGTGGGGTATTATATATTTAGCACTAGCTACGCCTAAATATATTAAATGTGTTTTTATGTTTAGTTGAATAAGTAAAAGAAAAAATTATTAAAAATTAATATGGTAATTATTTTTAGATATCTCGTGAATTGCCCGATCAATGAGCTGAAAGACAAAAATGGTTATTGTGAGTTATCTGTAAGAGATAAACATGTGCTGTTGCAGACATTTTTGTAGAATTTTTTGAGATATTCAATTGTGTGTACATTAATTTTGGCAGCATAACCCACAAAGTAACAGAACAACGGGTGAAGGGGTTGAGTATTACAACTCTCCCGGGAAACTGCTGAATGTTTTGCTTCAAGCCCTATCACAATCGGATGAATGGTATGGTAAAGGTATCCCACTACAGGCCTCAGGAGGCCCTTCGGGTAGTAGGAGGTTAAGGCTCCCACTTTTCTTGACAATCGGCACTTGATGTCAGCCCTGTGTGACGGCCGTCTTTACCCCCAGAACAAGCGTCTGGTACTCATTTCCGTTAGAGGCTGAGTCGACCCCAGGGCCATAGTGCCGCCAGAAGGTTTGGGTCAGTTTAAAAATCCTGACCCCACCGGGACTCGAACCCTCGACCTTCCGGCTAGTAGCACAGTGCCTTAACCACTATGCTACGGCGTGCCCCCATGGCAGCGCATAAAATACAAACAAACATTGATTTTTATATATTAGATTTATGGAAAGAAACCATCTCCTCCGTTGTCCAGCTTTTATAGAAGAGACCAGCCTTTCTGCTAAATATTGGAGTGCAAGAGAGCGAATTATCAAGTGCTCGACATTAGATATATTAGATATGTAGTGCAAGAACAGGTGTTCATAAAGATTGTGGTCTGCATAATTCTTACGTCATATCATTTTTTTTGTTAGACATATAAATAGTATGACATATGGTATATATCATAAAAATGTGCAGACTGTGATAAGATATACGTAGGGAAAACAAAGAGAAATATAGCCATTAGAACTAAACAACACATAAGAAATGAAAAAAAGGGAAGTAAAAAAATGTACAGTAGTTGCTCATCTTTGGTCAGAAAAACACAAAATAGATGTAAACACAAAATTATTAAAACAGTTAGAAAACACAAATGAACTCACCATTTGGGAAAAAATCTACACACAGAAGAACAAGGAGAGAATTATGAATTTTGAAATTCCGAGAGAAAGGAACCTCATTAGCAAGTTCTTTGGACCACAGAAAGAGGGAGCAGGAGTCGAGATCCAGAGCCAACAACTTGAGAAAAACCAGTCTGTAAGTACTGAAGATGGGGCTAACAAGCCTTGAAACATATGTCTTACAGAAACAACACACACAACACTTATTATAACCTCATAATGTTACTTTTTATTGTATTTTCAAATTCATTTTTGTTGTTGTTATCCATTAGATTGAGATGATATGTTCTTCTTTGCAAAATAATATCATCGTTAAATTCCACATGGTGGGATAAACATATTTGGAAAGACACAAAAAAATATATTGATAAAACATTGGTTGCAATGTATGTAAGTGAGGTATGGACAATCAATAAGTACTACAAGAATAGACTAATAGCTCTAGAAATGGATTATTTACGCAGAAGTGCCAGAAAGTCTAAATTAGAACATGTCACAAATAAGGAAATTAGAAACATAATGGAAGCAGAAGAAAGCATAATTGAAAGAATTGAGGAGAAGGAATTAAAGTGGTTAGGACATGTTTTAAGAATGGAAGATGAGCGATGGCCAAAGCAACTATATCAATGGCATCCGAACAGAAGGAGGAAGAGAGGGAGACCAAAGTTAACATGGAAGGAAAACATGAAGACATTAATGCAAACAAGAGGGCTAAGCATTGAAGATGCCCAAGATCATAGGCTTTGGAGGTTTGGCACGGGAAGACGGCAGCAGCTGTAAAAACCCAATGTTGTTCTCAGTAGAGTGTGAGATAGACTTGTGTTGTGTTTTGTTTAGGTTGTGTACCTGAAGTCGCAGTTCCAGGACCTGGTGTGTCTGGCGCCGCGCTGGCTGTGCAGCAATGTGATTGGTCAACTGCTCTCACTTGACTTTGTGGCTCAGGCAAGAGTGACTGGATGCTACACAGTGGACGACTTCCAAGTTGCATTTTCAGAGTGCGACGCTCTGGATGTTCTGCAGGTGCTCGAAGCTCTTCAGATGTGCACCCAGGTGAGTGCTGACACTAGCTCCACTTCCTCCTCGGCTGCTGATGTTACATCTACATGTGGTCAGCCATTACACCTAGTACAACTGCTATTTATCTCTACTCCACACATCCCAATGCTAACTCACTGGCTCTATCGAACCTGTAGGTTCATGGCCGCATGGACATAAGCTCTCCATACATCCCTATCCTGAGCTGATGTTTTTCAGTCATCTCCTGTATAATCTATTTCCCTCAAATCATGGTTAATGTTATTCTCTCACCTCATTCTTGGTCTACCAACCAGGTGTTTTCCCTCTAGTTTTCCTACAATATGCTTCCATGCACCTCTTTCATCTCCCATATATGTCACATGTCCTGCCCATCACAGTCTATGAGACTTAACTGTTATTATATCTGGTTTCCTATACATATCATGTAGCTCACTATTAAATAGTCTTCTCCATTCACCTGTCTGTTCATCTCTTTTTTTGCCCAAAAATGTTCCTAAGAACTTTATTCTCAAATACTCCTTTCCTCCCTTAAAGTAAGAGTCCATGTTTCGCATCTACATAATATAACTGGTAGAATAATAGTTTTATATATTTTCAGTTTAACGGTTTTTTAAAGGAGTTGGGACGTCAAGAGTCTCTGCAATGCATAATAGCACGCATTTCCAGAATTGAGCCTATGTTTAATTTCATTGTGCATCTCATTCCTGTTTGTAATTATTGTTCCTAGATACTTGAAATCAGCACTTGTTCAAAATGCTGTATAATTGGTTACCAGCAGACGTGTTTGTGTTACAGTGTGAGAATGACGACGAGCTGGAGTTTGAGTTCCCGTGTTATAACTTTGTGGAGACTCTGGATGGACTGTGGGACGCATCGGATCCTCGCTACCACGACCCAGACAGCTGTTATGGTGGAGTGAAGCTGAGAACACCTCCCGACACTTTCCATCTCATCCATAGCATCTTCCCCAGGATACAGGTAAACATAAAGCCATGGATCAAACACTTTATTTTAAGGGTCGTATGCAAATACATTAGTCTCTACTCAAATTACTTCCAATCACTGGTGAGCTGACTCACCGTGAGCAATTGCTGAGATCAAATTAACGGCCGACTTACCGGTCATGCATGAAAGTTGACGTTTTCGTAATATTGGCAACGAATTACCCAGAATTCTCAGCGATAAAACCACTTCCATTATTTTCATCTGCTATAGAGGAATGCATTTATGCTTGCATCCCACAAATAATACCGTATACAATGACGTCTGCATTGTGCAATATGACGCCGATTCTCCTGTTCTTCCAGTTGAATTCTTTGGTAGACTCTATCAAATTCCTCTTCTCCGCATATACCGTAAACATGATCTAAGTCTTCAAGGTCCGACATCTTGGATAAAGCTGCAAAGGTTTCAAACTACATCGGTTCCCTTCGAGATTTTCACGATAAGTTTCTATCTTGAGCTAAGGTACCTCGTCAGGTAGCTTACAATTATTATCACATGAATAGATTTCTGAGTAAGCAAAATGTATTTGGATAAAACTTTCTCAGCAGAGAACGCCTTTTACTGTCTAATGCGTTCAAACATTCGACCCTAAGTTAAGAAGTATGAGGTGAGTCAAGAAACAACTCAACAAAATTAAAATAAACCTCATAGTATTATTTCCTACCTACATAACTTAATAAATATACAACTCAATTATAATTATTATTTGATATTTAAAGAAAGTCACACTGTAAGGTTTATTTTAAATAATAGGAGTAAAATATGCACGACTCACCTCATATTTGTAGCTTTATTGAAGACCCTCAGTTCTGATGCTTTGAGCATTGTTGTTAATTCTTACTAAGTCTTTAATTTACTTATTACTTTAACTAACGGAATATCAAAGAACTTCTATTTTATGAGAAAGTTGGTAACTTAAACAATTTTTAATTCTGAGATTCCCTCAGGGGTGCTCATCTAGGGGATATGTGGATGGCGACTACAAGGTGCCCAAGCTGAGTAAAACATTTCTTCCACTTACTTGTGTTTTGCACTCTTCTAACTTTACTATCTAACCTCTCTTGGTTAACTCTTGTTTTTTCAACCCCGACGCTATTAGGGCATCCGAGGGCTAGGGAGTCTTTCCTTTCTTCCATTTCTTCTTTCCTTTATTTTCTTTTTTTCTCCACAAAAGCCTGACCAGAGGCTATAAGATGGCAGCGCCATCATTGGTCTTGCCTTCCTTTGGCCAGCAACCAATCGAAGGGACTATTATTATGCTTTCAAGTCTTATACGAGAATTTCCCGGAAGGATCACACTGGAGGGAAAATTTTCTATAGGATTGTAACAGGCCTTGGCCTAATACATGGAAGGAAGAAGAAGAAGAGGAATTCTGAGCTTTTACACATTTCTGTTGTTTGATTCTTTGTACAGAAAGTGACTTGGTTCACAGATGGCATAAAATTGTAGATGGTACTTCAGGAGACGGAGTGATACTTGTATAACATTAACAGACATATTCCAAATTTTGAGGATTGGTTGCTTTTTGCAATTGTACTTTTTATGCACTAGACAGATATGTGGCTTTAATTTGATGTATTTTCAATTTATGCATCACTTCAGCAGATCATGTTTTGTTGGTACCAGGTGCAGCTGCGTCGCACAATGCAGAATGTAGCAGACCCTGACAGTGACCTGTACCAGTGGTTCGAGGGCTCGAAGCTGTGTTCTGGGCTCATAGAGAGCCTCGTGACATTGGAAGATGACGGAGAGTCGATAGAGATGAAAGTGAGAGGACCCCCGGGTTCAGAACTCACTTGTTTCTACTTCATGGAGGAGCTGCTCGGCATCGTAGACCAGGTAACTACATTGTGTGGGGTCAGCATGAGCAGGGCTGCTACACAACTTCAACCTTTTATAAACCAATAGCTTCTTTTTGTACCTGGACGCAGTTTACTCTGTCATGGCCACTATCAATATGAATACAAAGTACTGTATGTTATAATTCCAGCACATTGACAAGTTTTCCTATAACAAGTTTCCATGTCCCTATTTGATTCCCCATTTGTGCCATATGTCCTGCCCATCACACTCTATGAGACTTAACTGTTCTTATTATATTTGGTTTTCCATAAAGACCATGTAGCTCACTGTTATGTAGTCGTCTCAATTCGCTTGTGTGTTCATCTCTCTTTGGTCCAAAAATGTTTCTAAGAAATTTATTCTCAAACACTCATAATCTTTTCTCCTCACTTAAAGTAAGAATTCATGCTTTACATCCATATAATATAACTGGTAGAATAACAGTTTTATATATTTTCAGTTTAATGCTTTTTTGAAAGGAGTTGGGACAACAAGAGTCCCTGCAGTGCATAATAGCACGTATTTCCACAATTTAGCCTATGTTTATTATCCTTCTGCACCTCATTTCTGTTTGTAATTACTGTTCCTAGGTATTTGAATTCAGCCACTTCCTCAAAATTTCCTTCATTCATCATTAACTCTCCATTTCCAATATATAATGTATTTGTATGTGTGAACATATATTTAGTTTTTCTGATGTTTATTTCCAGCCCCTATTTCTTAGTGTTACTCAATAGAGTTTGCATGTTGGCCCTAAGTATCTCCTCGCTATCACAGTAATGTTTATTTACTCTAAAATTCCCTTTTGATGGTTCACTTGAAACACTAGATAAGAAACACTACATGAGGTTTTTAATAAAAAATTACAGTGGAAAGTAACATTATGAGGTAATTTATAAATTGTGTTGGATAAAATCTTTATCCATCTCACTTCATAAAGTTGCATGTTTTCACAATACCGGTTTCAAAAGCCTTTGCCTTCATCATCAATCAAACTGCAACTAAATGAAGTGTTTGTGTTTGTGTTAGGTGCTGTTGGAGATGAGCCCAGGGCTGCCAATAGAGAAACATGTGTTGAGCGCAGAACAGCTGAGGCTGCACAGCGACTTGGTGCACTGCTGGTCTCCTGACGAGCTGATGGAGACCATCCTGCAGCCATCTTGTCTCAACGCTAAGCTGTTAAACCCTCTGACAGGCAACTACGAGTCTGTCTTGGACCTGGTCGGCTTCGGAGCATCCGAGGTAGTAAGTGTACTTTCTGCTCTCACTGGATAAAATTGTCTTTTTTCTGTTCAGCATCAAAACCTCATAAGTCCATAATTTAAAAAAAAAATTGAGGAGAAAGAAGAAACCTTATACTTGGGTTGTAACTTTAGTTTTATATAATAAATTTGGGAATTTTTAACATTATCAGGTTTAATTGATAAGAATTAAATGAATCGTGTTACCTCATACTTCTATGTTTTTTTAAACACAGCACTGCAGTATCAGCGACCATCGTCACCATCCTCAGCTGTTTTCACAACTGTCCATTTTTTCTTTTGCCGGTAATTATCCAAACTGCCATCTGGTGTTCTTTTAAAGAAATTATTTTCTAAACTGCCATCTGTGTTCTTTTAAAGAAATTATTTTCTAAACTGCCATCTGTGTTCTTTTGAATGAATCATTTTCTAAACTGCCATCTGTTGTATTTTTGAAGAACTTTGTAATCAATCTCAGTTTGTCTGGAATCTCGAAGTTCATGGTTCTAGTATGGTTTTTTTGAATATGTATTTTTTCCCAAACTGTTAAATCCAAAGGTTTGGATAGATGTTTCAAAAGTTTTGCTTCTTTTTCAATTCTATGATGCTGTAATAAACTATGTGCTGCTATAGCTGATTTTTCAATTTCTCCATTCTTTATGTTTCTGAAGTGTTATTTTTTTTTATGAGTTTCCAAGTTCCTTTTTGTTTTTCCTATATATATCCTGTTGCAATCATTGCAATCAATTTGATAAATTACAGATTTTTTGTTGTCTGGGGTGTTAACTTTATTATTAGTTAACAGAAGATTGAATATAATCATATTGTACATGTTGCTAAAATGTATGATTTTAATGAAGACATAATAAAGAATAAATTAAAGAAATTTAAACAACAGAAAAGGTTACAGGAATACACCATCCTACAACACGATTCCATGAAAGATGTAAAATTCAAGAAATTTACTTACCATCCTGAAGTTCATAATAAGTTTTAGAAAAATTTCAGAAAATTTTATGTAACATTGGCTCCAATTAACAAGTTCAGCCTGGGTAATCTTCTGTTAACGTGAATGTGAACAGCATTGAGAATGTCACAAATACAGTGACGAAATCTGGATTTGCAAGGGAGTTAAGAAGTATGAGGTGAGTCAAGAAACAACTCAACAAAATTAAAATGCCTTTATTTATTGAATAATGTAAAATGCAAATTTTACTCTTGAATGGAGTTACTAGGTTTTGATCGCCAGCAGCAGCCAGTTGGTAGGCCTGTCACACCTCTGTGTGTTGCAGATGAGTGAGATAGTGCTGAGTGGGGATGAGCTGCCAGTTACTGCTCTGTCCACAGTGTGTCGCCAGCAGCTCAGCAAGCTCCTGGACCCACCCGACCCCCTCGGCAAGGACTGGTGTCTGCTCGCTGTGCAGCTTGGACTGGCTGATAAGATCGCAGCCCTCGACGCAGCTGGTAACTCTGTGAGCAGGTGCGCCAGACTGCTGGACGAGTGGGCTAAGGACAAAGCTTCAAGCATTGGTAAGAACAAATCTGTCTTCCCTCATTCTGTGTTTGCTAGGATCATCCACCTTCCCCAAGGTTTGCATTTCAGACTATAGATGAGGTCAGAGCAGGAATCAAATCTGGGACCTCAGAAGCTCTAACGATATGGTCTACACTTTTGCGTAAGAATGGTGATTGAGATGTTTTCCTCGCACGCTCCTAATTAAAGGTGTTGGGGCTGACCCTCATTTTGAGACTAATTGAGATATCAACATTTCTCAGGTCAAAAAGGATATTTCAAATTAATAGAAACCTAAAAATAGACTCCTTGCTTCTTGCAGATGATTTGGTATTAATACCTCCAACAGAAACAGATTTACAGTATATGTTTTTATTATTAATTTAACACTTCTCACTGAAGGATAAATTATATTTGAAGAGAAAAATTTTCGCATAGACTGAGACTCGAACCCGGGACCTTTGGTTTTCCGGGCCAAATGCTCTACCAACTGAGCAACCGAGACGAGTTTTGATTGAGATGCAAATTTTTCTCTTTATACGTTGTAATTCCCTTGCGCCAAATGCTTTGAAACCATTGCTTCTATCTTTGCATATGGCGGCTTCTTAGTTAAGAAGACATTTATTGGGAATTTAACATTACTTTATAAAGCCAGTAGGGCTTCTATTGATGTTTTTATTATTAATTTCACACTTCTCACTGAAGGACAAATTATATTTAAAGCAGAAGGTCCCGGGTTCGAGTCTCGGTCTAGGCGAAAATTTTTCTCTTCAAATATAAAATTTACAGTATTCTATACACAATTTTAATATAATTGCAAAAAAGTACAACATGGAAATCAATACAAAGAAAATTAAAGTGATGGTCTTTTATGGGAAGTACCCTATACCTAGCAAAATTGTTTTGGATGATGACATTTTAGAACATTCGACACAGTCAAGAGATCAAAACTCTTAAATATATTGGAAGACAGAAATATACCAAATTTACTTCGGCAGAACATACAAAATATTTACAAAGACAACACCATAAAGATTAAATTAAATAACAGATTTTCTGAAGAAGGAATTATAAATCGTGGTGTGAGACAAGGCTGCCCCCTATCCCCAACACTCTTTGCAATTTATATCAATGAAGTAATATGTTGCTGGAACAAAACATATAAATTTGGAATAAGAATATCAGAAAATAGAAAATTAAACACCCTATTGTTTGCAGATGACCAAATAATAATAGCAAATTCCGAAGATAATCTACAGAAAGGTCTGTATGAACTTAACAAAATTACAGAAGAATATGGATTAAAGATATCTACAGAAAAAACAAAAATTATGGCATTTCAAGGTGTAGATCCTGTCAGAAGTAAAATTGTACTGGACAATAAAATTTTGGAGCAGGTGAATAATTTTACATATCTAGGATGCAATATCTCATATGAAGAAGAAAAGGATGTAAATGCAAAAATATCTAAATTTTTAAGAATTTTAGGGTTAATAAATTCTATCTTCAAGCCACAGTTAGTCCAAAAGCATTCAAGACTGAAAGTGTACAAAACACTGGCTCTTCCAACTCTTTTGTATGGTAGCGAAGTATGGACGTTGAAACAGAAGGATATACAGAGACTTAGATCTGCTGAAATGAGATATCTTCGGAGGACTGCAGGATACACACTACTAGATCACAAAAAAAATGAAGACATCTTAGAAGAATTACACATGGAATCTTTAGAAAACAAAATTTCTGATTATAAGTCAAGATGGATACAACATGTTCATCGAATGGAAGATCACAGAATACCCAAACTAATGTTAAGATATCAACCTGCAGGAAGAAGAAGACCAGGACGTCCACTCAAAAGACTTCTGGATGGTGTTTCTCTTGAGGCCGAAACAGGTCAACAAATGGCCTAAATTCGTGAATGTACTATGATGATGATGATGATGACATTTTAGAACGAGTAAATGAATTTAATTATTTGGGTTATAATTTAACATTTCAAGATGAAGCTGATATATCAAAGAAAATAAAAAAATTCACAAAAAACAATGGAGATAATTAACAGTATAATGAAAGCATCTTTGGTACAAAAGAACACAAGATTACGGCTTTATAAGGTTCTTGCAAGACCAGTATTAAGATATGGTAGTGAAGCATGGACAATACAAAGAAAAGATGAAAAATGAATAACAGCAAATGAGATGTGATATGCGCTGTACAGCAGGCTACACAAAGTGGGACCATAAAAGAAATGAGGAAATTATGGAAGAGTTGGATGTAGAACCCATTCTCCACCATATACAAAACTACCAGAACAACTGGAAAGCCCATCTTCAACGAATGCCACCTAATAGAATTCCAAGAACCATGCTTCATTACTGACCCAAGGCAAAAGATCGCTGCGACGTCCAAAAAGCACAGGATGGAAATTTCCTCTTTGAGACCGTAACAGGCCACATGACCTAATACTTGCATGGATGATGATGATGAGAAATAAAAAGTAAACGTGATATCTTGTTTTTAATTAAATAACATATCAATCTACATCGAGAAGCATTAAAAAAATATAAAAAAATAATCTGGTTTCTAGATTTTTTAAAGTTTAAAAATGGTATAGCTCAGAAGTATGAAAATGAGGGTTAGCATAGTTCAATTGAACTAAAACTCTCAGGGATCCACTGTAAAACAATAAGCATTTTGCTTACAAAGGAACTGTCAACTATTGCTTACCAAAAAGTACCTTAAAGTTTCTTCCAGAGAAGCATTGTGATGTGTCCAAAAAATTATCTTCCTTTTTAACTGCATGGCACTAAAATCCAGCACCAATCTCTCATTTAAACTGCAGGGAAGTACTATATTTGAAGAGAAAAATATACTAAGTTATGTAGATAGGAAATAACACAAAGTTTATTTTAATTTTGTTGAGTTGTTTCTTGACTCAACTCATACTTGCAGATCTAGATTTCGTCACTGTATTTGTGACATTCTCAATGCCAAAAAAAAAATAAACAATATTAAAAACCTCATAGTGTTATTTCCTATCAACATAACTTAATTCTCAATGCTGTTCATGTTCACAACTGACGTCCAATGGCTCTCATAGTCTGCAGAAGAGGAGACCATTGGACGTCAGTTGTGAACGTGAACAGCATTGAGAATGTCACAAATACAGTGACGAAATCTAGATCTGCGAGGGAGTTAAGAAGTATGAGGTGAGTCAAGAAACAACTCAACAAAATTAAAAAAGAAAAATATATGCTCAGACTGAGGTTTGAACCCAAGACCTTTTGTTTTCTATGTGAATGTTCAATAAATATAATTTATCCTTCATTGAGATGTATCAAATGAAGAGGTAATACAACTCCTGACTTGGTGAAATGAATAACCCTCACAACCTGTCTGCATGCCAATTCCCGTCACACTCCATTAGGATTTACTAATGCAGGGAGTCCACCTGCTTCAGATAGTAATGGGTTGCCATAGCTGGATTCTGGCTTTGATTTCTGTGCCCTGCAGTTAAAAATGGCAAATAATTTTTTGGACATGGTCTTGGTACATCACAAGGTAGGTTGACAGTTTCCTTGTCTTGAGTTGTTTGAGTGATGTGTTGACAGGGATCCTGATCCGGAAGCTGCAGGAGTTGGGGAGAGAGGATGTGGCACGGGTGCTCCTTAGAAGTGCTCCACTGTACCGCATTGTGCCGATCCAGGTGCAGCACGACTCTCCAAGCAACACCTCCTGTTCTAACCTCTCGCGATGATGTCACACACTGAGTGATTCACTCCTTGACTTGTTCCAGGGTCATTAACATATATGGCAGGTTGAGCATCAAACCTACTCATTTCTTAGCCAAATGCTCTAAATTGGCTCAAGTTTCGTCCAATTATTTTGTCGTGTGTTACAAATTTATTTACTAATCTCTGCATATCGCAGTCAGCTGTGAAAACAGATGGAATTAAAACAAAATTTACAGTGGTTAAGTTATGTAGTTAGGAAATAACACTATGAGGTTTATTTTAATTTTGTTTAGTTGTTTCTTGACTCACCTCATACTTCTTAACTCCCTCGCAGATCCAGATTTCATCACTGTATTTGTGACATTCTCAATGCTGTTCTCGTTCACATTGAGCAATGTCACAAATACAGTCACGAAATCTAGATATGCGAGGGAGTTAGGAAGTATGAGGTGAGTCAAGAAACAACTAAACAAAATTTACATGCTGCCATTATGATTCTCAGGTTCGTAGGTTCAAAACCTGTCAGAGTCGATGGATTTTTCAGGGTTTAAGAGTCCAGAGTGTGAGTTCCATCAGAAGGGAACTCAAGCCATGTATCCTAAGTCATACATTTACAGCACATAAAAGAACCTCAAGCCTGAAAAAAAGCCTCTGAGCAAAATTTGTCATCCATTTCATGGACAGATCTGAATTATGACACTTATGACCTAAGATATTAAAAAGCATTGTTAAAAAAACAAAGAATAATTTATAAATGAGTTGGATAATATCTTTGTACATCTCACCTCATAAAGTTCAGTGTTTTCACGGTACTGAGTTTGACTGATGATGAAGGCAAATGGCCTTTGAAATCGGTATCGTGAAAACATGTAACTTTATGAAGTGAGATGTAAAAACATTTTCTCCAACCAACTCATTTATAAATTAAAAATTACCTCATAGTGTTACTTCCCGCTGTAATTTTGATTTAAAAAAAACAACATAAATTTTAGAATGATGAGTGGAAAAACAAAGAGAATTAAAAAAAAATAAAGTAATACAGTAAAACCTGTCTTAGCTGGAACCTTTATAAGAAGGAAACCTGTAGAGACAGATAAAAATGTCCAGAACAGTACGATTTTATATGTAAAATCCGTCCTGTATAAGCCGGAAACCTTCATAACACAGAAACAGAACAGTTTTTAAAGTACCAATAGTTAATTTGTACCTCAGTAAGACGGAAAATTATTCTTAAGCACGTTCTAATTACAGTATTAATGACCACACGTGAAAATTCTGCATATGACGCTTTCTGCATTATATCATTTTACCTTCTTGTGTTGCCATTGTATTGCGGGGATACCCCTGCTTATGTGTGACAGCAGGGAATCCTCGCTTTTCCTTGCTTGCTTACGTTACCTGCGAGGGAGTTGGGAAACTCTTCAGTCTTCCTGTAGTTGAGTTCCTTCTCGCTTTTGTGTAATAAAGTTTTGTATTGCCGTGCAAACTGTGCTGTGTTACATACACTATTTTGTCTATATTTCAGTCAATATGTTATGTCTTTAAAGCGTGCATATAAAACTCTTACACTGCATGAGAAAATTCAAGCTTGTAATTTGGGAACCCTTTATAAGAAGGAAAACTGCCAAGACGGAAATATATTTAAGGAACCGTCATGTTCCTTCATAGACAGGTTTTACTGTATAACAGAAAATTGATGTATAAGTAAATTAGACGATAAAACTGAATTTTTAATCATGTTTACTAAAATAATGTACATGTCAAGGTCAAGGGGAGTCTGCTCGCCCAGTGAATGCATATATTTTAATGACTCTGTAGATATCTATTTACAATATTGAGATGCAATCCTTCTTGGGTAAAAATTTTGATTTACCAGAATCAACACACAACAAAAATTAATTTATAAGAATTAAATGAATCGTGATTTCTTCTTATCTCATACTTCTATGTTTTTTTAAACACAGCACTGCAGTATCAGCGACCATCGTCACCATCCTCAGCTGTTTTCACGACTGTCAATTGTTTCTTTTGCTGGTAATTATCCAAACTGTTATCTGGTGTTCCTTTGAAAGAATTATTTTCTAAACTGCCATCTGGTGTTCTTTTGAAGGAATCATTTTCAAAAAAACCATAATAGAACCATGAACTTCGAGATTCTAGATGAACCGAGCTTGATTACAAAGTTCTTCAAAAATACAACAGATGGCAGTTTCGAAAATGATTCCTTCAAAAGAACACCAGATGGCAGTTTAGAAAATAATTCTTTCAAAAGAATACCAGATGGCAGTTTGGATAATTACTGGCAAAAGAAAAAATTGACAGTCGTGAAAACAGGCTGAGATGGTGACGATGGTCGCTGATACTGCAGTGCTGTGTTTAAAAAAACATAGAAGTATGAGGTAAGAAGAAATCACGATTCATTTAATTCTTCTTATAATTTGTTGTGTTGATTAAGTTTACATAAAACATAGTTATATGTTGAGTGACCTCATAATTGTAGATTTCTTGATACTTTGTATGATTTTCAATTCCATCTAATTGACTGCATTGTCTTCAAGAAATGTACAGTTATGAGGTGAGTTGTTAAATCTAACTCAATCTATTAATTAAAATAAACCTCATAGCGTGACTTTCTTTAAATAATAATAGTTATATATTTTTAGATATCTTAAAACACGCAGTCTAAATAATTTCTAAATATGTTAAAATCAAATGTTTCCTATCTCTCCTCATACAAATCTTCTAAGTAGATTGCGATTTTGAGATCATAACGGTCTCATCTTCAGTACTATTTTGGTGACTCATGTTATGTCGATTGGAAGAAACTCTTCTTCTTCCCTCTGTTGGTGGACCGATGAACTTTGGGATCAGGTCAGAATTTGCAGGAATTTCGAAGTTCATAAGTTTTCCCTTGTTTTTCTGAATGTGGATTTTTTCCCAAATCGTGAGTTCCTTTTGTTTGTCTATTTGTTTAATTAGACTGGCTTTTGATTCAATTAAATGTTTTTCAGACCAAGCATGAGCAGCTACTGCTGACTTTTCCACTTCTCCATTTTTGACATTTCTAAGATGTTCTTTCACCCTTGTTTTCAAATTTCTTTTTGTTTTTCTATATAAACTTTGTCACAATCCCTGCATTTGATCTGATAAATTCCTGATTTGTTTTCTTCTTCAATTCTTTTATTTTTATTGGTTTTAATTATCCTGTTAAGGCTGTATTTGTTCTTCGGTGCCAATCTTATATTAAATTTTTTGAAACTTATGAACTTTGAAATTCCCGCAAATTCTGACCTGATCCAGAGGTTCATCGGTCCACCAACAGAGGGAAGAAGAAGAGTTTTTTCCGATCGACATAACATCAGTCGCCAAAACAGTACTGAAGATGAGACCGTTATGGTCTTGAAATCGTAATCTACTTAGAAGATTTATATGAGGAGAGGTAGGAAACATTTGATTTTAATATAAATTAAACTCCATAGTGATTAATTCCTGTAAAAGTTAAATTTCTAAATAGTTGAAGTTTGACTATTTCTCATCTTCTATAATAAATAAGAAAATGAAATAAACTTAAGAATTAACAGCTCACCTTGTAATTTGTACAATTTTTAAGAACATATTTCAAAATATAGTAGGAATAATGTAATGATAAATGCAAGTATTCTGAAACATTTTAATTTTGTTGAGTGTTTCTTGACTCACCTCATACTTCTTAACTCCCTCACAGATCCAGATTTGGTCACTGTATTTGTGACATTCTCAATGCTGTTCACGTTCACAAATACAGTGACAAAATCTGGATCTGTGAGGGAGTTAAGAAGTATGAGGTGAGTCAAGAAACAGCTCAACAAAATTAAAATAAACCTCATAGTGTTATTTCCTACCTACATAACTTAATTCTGAAACATGTTCTACAATTTTTGAGGTGAGATGTTAATTTTCAGATTCTCTGGATCATTAAACAAACTTGATAGTGTTACTTCATAAAAATATTAATTAAGAAAGTGAAATTTTAACCACAAATAGCCGTTATATATAAAAATCTTCAATGTTTTAGTTTATAAATTGCCACTTACATTCAAGGACAAAGAATTACAAAACATAAAGCATTGATGATTCCCGACCACTCAACACTTACAGGGTGATTCAAAAGTTGTGCACTAACTTAAGGAGGTTATAGAGGAGTCAGAATACAGCTACTTTATGGTCGGAGTAATCCTGGGTCAGTTCAAGCCTGGGAATGTCACACTCTACCAAGTACATCAGATGCTACAACTATCCGGGTGTCATGTACACAAAGCTTTTGATATCCTCCACAAGAAAAAATTGAAGAGGTGTCAGATCAGGGGGTGGGGTGGACAATCCCTTCCAATCCAACACTGGGGATAAGTGTTGTCTAGTAAGTCATGTGTAGAGGCACCAATCAACGCTAGATGTTGAACATGCAGAATATTTATTAATAAAATGAGTCGATTCTTATCTTACCTCATACATCATGTTTTTCTATGAGGTAACATAAGAACCTCATAATAATGTTATTTCCCATAATTAACTTATGAAGAGTATGGATTGTTTGTAAATAGCATCAGAATGTAAAGAAGTACAGAATGTAACGTCCACATAAATGACCAGATTTATTCAAGTTTTATAAACACAACTCATTTTAATATAATAAATTTGGGAATTTTTACATTATGAGGTTTTCTTAATAAGAATCAAATGAATTATGAATTCTTCTTACTTCATACTTCTATGTTTCTTTAAAACAGACCGCGGTATCGGAAAACTATCGTTTCCATCCTCAGCTGTTTTCACGACTCCTTTTTACATTTTTATAATTTTGTTTTACGTTGCTTTGCTAAATATTACAAGGATAATAAAAACAGTTTTAAATTCCCAATGCAAATTCTTCTTGAATAATAAGTTGCTAGAACAAATGTTCTCAACTTCAAATGCACGGAATTGTATACATAAGAGAAACATTTCTGTCTAAATTAGGAGCCTAGATAGCTTAATGGATAAAGGACTGGAACAGATCCTGGTTTAGGTAAATTCTCTTAAAATATTAATTTGTCCTTTAATATAAGTGAAAAATTTAAATAAAAGCAGTAGCTTTTATCTCAGTTTATAACTATAATCTGTACGTCCTACCACTGAGTGTCGTTCAGTAGCAATGTGTTACAAGGTATATCTGCACTACCCTTCTAGCTGTTTACAAAACAATCTATACTCTGAGTACACAACACCCAGTGCTGGTGCATAATATGGTACATCATCTAACTTCCTGTACCTCACCACATTCAAACATGGAGGCATGAGGTATCTCCAAGCGTGTGCTCACCAATAATGCATTCCCAAGCTTCCACTGACTCAGGATTACTTCCTACACCATATGTTCCTGTTCACAATGACTGTATACACTCCTTAAATTTGTGCACAATCTTTTGAATCACTCTGTGTAAGGATTGAATTTTGCCGACGGTTTAAGGCAAAGAGTAGAGTACATACAAGTGACTTTCTCACAAGCACTCGCTGATGAAACAACGAAGAGAGAGTCCCGTCCCGAGGCTGTGTCACTCACTTAGAGCTCAAGGGTTGCCAACATTACATGTTCTAGTTAGGGTATTTGCTCTCCAGTTAAACTGTTGTATATTTTAATATAGACTGGAAAACAAGCTTCACGAGTTGGCAGCCCTGTACTTATATACAAATGACAACATACTTAACCTGAGTTTGTCTTTTTGCACATTTTAAAGCTTGTGTGCACGTTGCAATATTTTTATGTGATACGTCTGTCTGTACCACGACACATCGTTTGAGGTTATGTGTTTCTTCCATGTGGCATAGCATCATGCAAGATTCCTTAAAAAGTGGAATTTATGGCCAAGTTTTGGTGGTTTACAGATTATATCATTCTTTTGTTAATTAAATAAAATGTTTGATGAAATATTTTAAATTTAACACTGGATAATATTATTTTGAAAAGAAAAATTAATACTTGAATCGGGGACTTCTCATTCTCCGTACAAATGTGCTGTCCATTAAATCCAAACGATAATACAAACATTAAAACATTTCTTTCCACATATTCGGTTCTTGGATGATTTGAGAATTGTATATGTGGAAAGAAATGTTAACACTTCTATTATCAAGTTATGTAGGTAGGATATAATACTATGAGGTTTATTTTAATTTTGTTGAGTTGTTTCTTGACTCACCTCATACTTCTTAACTCCCTCGCAGATCCAGATTTCATCACTGTATTTGTGACATTCTCAATGCTGTTCATGTTCACAACTGACGTCCAATGGTCTCTTCTCCTGCAGACTGACCTCCGTGCCATCTGATGGTGCGGAGGTCGGTCTGTAGGAGACCATTGGACGTCAGTGTGAACATGAACAGCATTGAGAATGTCACAATTACAGTGACGAAATCTGGATCTGTGAGGGAGTTTAGAAGTATGAGGTGAGTCAAGAAACAACTCAACAAAATTTCTATTATCGTTTGAATGGACAGCACACTCATACAGAGAATGAGAGGTCCAGGGTTCAAATTTCAGTTTAAGCGTTAATTTTTCTTTCCAAAGTAAATAATGTGCATTATTCAGTTACATTGAAAGAAAGCAACTAGAGCCTTCAGGTAAATCCCTCTCCTAATGGTCCAATTTTGCTGATTTTTTGGACAATAGATTTCTCACTTCATTTCAATAGCATATACCAAGTTTCATTGTGAAAAACAAAAAATTAAGGATGCTGGAGCAATTTTTTAATTTTTGGTTCAAGTGATCTCTCCACTCCTATTGTTCCAATTTTGCTGGTTGACAAAGTCTACCTTTTTTCTTTTAGTTGATTGTTGTATACCAACTTTGATGCTAGGAAGGTAAATATTGCAGCCTTTAGAGGAATCATTGTCCGCTGCTGTAGCCAAGTGGTTGAGGCAAGATGCCTTGGTGCAGAGCTATGGTTTTTGCAGTGGTTCAGGTCTTCGTGGGGGAAAATATTTTCTCATGGAATTTCAACCAGTATGGGACTGATGCCCACCCAACATCATGCTACAATAAGTAGCAGCAGCAGGTTGTTGGCTGGAAACCCGACATGCTGAACACATGTCACCCCTTCACTGGCTGGATGTGGATGTGATGCCAGCAGGTAGCTGGTAGGCCAAGGGCCTTCTAGTCCTGTCGTGCCATTCCCATAGTGGACCCCCAGGAGTCGACCCTGACCTACAATGGGACAGTAAAAATGAGCAGCACCTTGTCAGCTGAACAATGTTGATGAATTTATAAATATCAATATTAGAAAAGCAGGAGTTGCGAACTGTCACCAGGTTGTCTTTTATAACATTTCTGGTTTTCTCCCTTGGCATTGGCAAAATTGTAATCCATTTCTTAGGTTGGGGCACCTGGAAGGCAGAGTATGTTACCCTGTTCATATTATTTCGTTTTTAAACATCTTAATGATGGACAAATTATATTTGAAAAGAAAAATATATGCCTAGACTGGGGTTTGAAACCAGGACCTTTGACTCTCTATGTCAATGCTCTATCCAACTGAGCTACCTAGGCCTCCAATCTAAACGAAAGAAGCACTACTAGTTTTATAAGTAATGTTTAAATTCCCAATAAAACATCTTCTTAATAAAGAAGCCGCCATTTGCAAAAATCGTAGCAACGGCTCGTAGCATTTGGGGTTAGGGAATTATCTATGTAGAAGGGAAAAATACGCATTTAGATTGGAGGCCTAGGTAGCTCACTTGGATAGAGCATTGACATAGATAGTGAAAGGTCCTGGGTTCAAACCCCAGTCTAGGCATATATTTTTCTTTTCAAATATATTATGTTACTCTGTTGATATGATGGGTGATAAATGATAATGAAGCACCAGGAGAATACATAACCTAAACTCCAGACCACGGGGAACCACAGGAATAATTCCCTTCAAGGAAAAATTCCTATGGTTTGACTGGGAATCAAACCTGGGACCTTATGACTAGCCCGTGAGGCAGGTCTTGGCAAGTGACAATTCAACAGATAGAAAGAGTTGGTGATAGTATGCAGCTATATCAAAACATGTTCTCAAGAATTCTAACAAATCATGAGGTAAGATGTCGCTGACTCAATTAAATTTATTAATTTTCATGTTTAAAATGTGTTGTTAACTGTGTCATGTTAATGTTGTAACTTGCTTTTTTTTGTTAATTTAATGTTTATAAAGTTTTGAGTTTGAAATATTTTAAAGTAGATAAAATATTTGATATAACTATGATAATGACATATCATGTTGTCGTGGTGAACAGACAGACTTGAGTGTTATTGTTGTTTTCTTGCCTAACACCGGTAACCACGGTCAATTCAATACAGCTTTAACTGTTATGTCATCTCAGGTTGGACCGCGAGCTGTTGTTCTTGCAGCATGAGTCTCAATAACACAGAGTGTGTGTCTGAATGCTATTTTATTCACAGCAACCAACCCTGTCACATTTAATGTGACTCTTACCTTGTAATTTGTTTGTGTTGTTACGAACATATTTCAATATGCATTCTTTCATCTGAAGATAATATGCCTTCATATTGAAACATGTTCTGAAGAACACAAATTATGAGATAAGATTTTTTAAGTAAATTTTTATCATATTTAAATTAATATTGGGAAGTAAACATTATGAGGTTATATCATTAATAGTGAGTGGAGAACATATTTTTAATGACTCACCTCATATAATTTCAAATGTCTTTGATACCAGCAGTTTCAGACAATATAATGAAATTTCATCAGTGGAAGCCATGACTGAAGAGGGACAAGATATTGTCTGAAACTGCCAGTATCAAAGAAATTTGAAATTATATGAGGTGAGTCGTTAAAAATATGTTCTCCACTCATTATTAATAAATTTTTATCACCTTATCTCATTCTTCTTCTTAGACCGGTTTCAGGACCTTATTCTGTTCCATCCCCAGTATTTTCACGACTGTTATGTCTTCTTGAAGAGCTGCCGACTGCTCCCTCTGGATTCACATGTCATCCATTGAAGCACCATAAGTTTCAAATCTTTTTTTTTAAATTTCAACATAGATTGGCACCAAAAAATGACTTCAGCATCATTTGTCAATAAGATCCAACAAAAATGAGAATATAGAAGAAGAAAACAAATCAGGGATTTATCAAATTAAATACAGGAATGTGATAAAAGGAAAAACAAAGAGAAATTTAAAAACCATAGTGAAAGATCATCTCAGGAATGTCAAGAAAGGGGAAGTAGAAAAATCTGCTATAGCAGCCCATACTGGTCAGAAAAATATCAAATTGAGAGAAAGGGCTAAATTAATAAAGCAAATAAAAAAACCTAAATAGCTCACATTTTGGGGAAAAAAATCTACATTCAAAGAAACGAAAAGGAGAAATTATTGAAAATGAGTCGTATTTCTCTTGATAAATTGTGTTCAAGCACAGAAACTGCAGTTTTTAAGAGGAATTGTTCCCATCTTCAGCCAACATCATGACTTGTGAAGATGGGAGGAATTCCTCTTGAAAACTGCAGTTTCAATGCTTGAAGAACACGATGTATGAGGAGAGATGGACTCATTTTATTAATTGAAACACCTCATAATGTTATTTCCCATAATTAATTTATAAAGATATTATTGAACTTTGAAATTCCTGGGAAACAGAGGGAACAAGAGGCAGCTATTGAAGATGATAAAATGGTTGAGAAAGAACCAAATAAGGTCCCGAAATTGGTCTAATAGGAAGAAGTGATATAATTTTTCTTAAATAAATAATACTTCATATTGTTTATTTTTTATTATTTCACTCACCTCATACTTCATAATTCATAGCAGACCCTGGGTTTCTTCACGTAATTTGTGACATTGTCAATGCTGCGTCACGTTCACAACTGACGTCCAACGGCCTTCTATCCTGCAGACTGACCTCCGCGCCATCTGGTGGCCGACCGAAGAATTTCCAAATCAGTCCTCTTTCTTTATAACCGGGTATTTCAAAATTCATAGTTGTATTTTCATTCTTGCATATGTAAATTTTTTCCCAAATTGTGAGTTCCTTCGGTTTTTCCAATTGTTTAAGTAATTTTGTTTTGGTTTCTATTCTATGTTTTTCTGACCAGGCATGTGCAGCTATTGCAGATTTTTCGGTTTCTCCATTTTTAACATTTCTGAGGTGTTCTTTTAATCTTGTATTTAGATTCCTTTTTGTTTTTCCTATGTATATCTTTTCACAATCTTTACAATTAATTGCAAAAATCGGGAATTTATCAAATTAATTGTAAAGATTGTGAAAAGATATACATAGGAAAAACAAAAAGGAATCTAAATACAAGATTAAAGAACACCTCAGAAATGTTAAAAATGGAGAACCGAAAAATCTGCAATAGCTGCACATGCCTGGTCAGAAAAACATAGAATAGAAACCAAAACAAAATTACTTAAACAATTGGAAAAACCGAAGGAACTCACAATTTGGGAAAAAATTTACATATGTAAGAATGAAAATACAACTATGAAATTTGAAATACCCGGTTATAAAGAAAGAGGACTGATTTGGAAATTCTTCAGTCGGCCACCAGATGGCGCGGAGGTCAGTCTGCAGGATAGAAGGCCGTTGGACGTCAGTTGTGAACGTGACGCAGCATTGACAATGTCACAAATTACGTGAAGAAACCCAGGGTCTGCTATGAATTATGAAGTATGAGGTGAGTGAAATAATAAAAAATAAACAATATTAAAGAACCTCATAGTGTTATTTCCTATCTACATAACTTAATACTTCATATTGTTAATTCCTCAATATGAGGAAAGATGTTAAAGCCTCTCATTGATATTAAAAAGAACCTCAATATGTTACTTCCTATTAAAATGTATTAATATAATTATATTATTAGAATTTAAATCAGATATTTATGCTTCATCTCATATTTTGCTCTCTCACCTGCGAGCATGTGTTTTCAATTACATTTCACCATCCTCAGCCAGAAAGCCATCTTGTATTCTGTAGACAAACCTCATAATTAAATATTTTTTTCTAAGAACTTAAAATCATTGTTCTGGAAGTAAATGGTGTGAGGTGTGCTCTAGTGTTGTTTAGACTCGGTCTGACTTGTATTGTCCGTCCCACATGTGATACTCCCAGCGATGTCACATTTATATTTCTAAAATTTAAAGATTCCGGAAGCCTTTACAAGTGAGTAACATATTTAAGAATTTTTACAAAGAGTTATTTTCTATCAAGTCCTGCCAACATAACTGAAATATAGGGTGTGCTGAATAACAGTGAGCCAAACTTGAGGTACGGATTTCACGTATGTAGAGAAGGAATGGAGGTTATATGGACATGGGTGTAAAATGCTTGGGTCTGCAAGGAAAATACACTCGCAGGTGAATTCTCTGTGTTTTTATTTACCCAAGTTCATGAATTTTGTCTGGAATGACACATCCGGATGTTAGTGAAATGACTGTACTCAGGCAGGAGGTAGAGAGGGACCTATTTTGAATGGCAGTGGCAGCCATTCTCCTTTCAGTGACTTATGTTGGGAAGCATAGCCAACCCGGGTTCTATTTGCCCAGTAATTTTAAATTGATGTGCTGAAATATAAATTGGAATTTTGTGAACAATGCTTTAATTATTTTTTTTATTAATGTGGAATTCTTATTCTTATTTTAGTCTTTTGAGCTCTGGTGTTTTTTTTTTGGGAACTGTTATAACATTTGTTCTTTGTATCTTGGGCAACTAGTGGCAGGAGGTGGGCATTTTGAACAGTTCTTGTGAACAAGGATACATATTTAATACAACTAAAGGTAAAGTGACCTCACTAAAGGCCTTAGGAGTCCCTTGGGGCAATAGCAAGTTACGGCTCCCACTTTTATAGACAATTGGCTCTTGATGTCAGCTGTCTTTACCCCCAGAACAAGTGTCTGGAACTCATTTTGGTTACAGGATGAGTTGACCCCAGGGACATAGTGCTGCCAGAAGTTTGAGTCAGTTTAAAAATCCTGACCCTACCAGAAGTTTGGGTCAGTTTAAAAATCCTGACCCTACCAGAACTTGAATCCTTGACCTTCTGGGTTATAGCATATTACCTTAAGCAACTTGCCTCCTTTTAACACAGCTAAAGAGAAACATTTTCTATGTAAACCAGAACCAAAAGCTTAATATGCTACCGTTGACCTATTAAAGCAAGATCGGAAGCGAGCACAAAAAAAAAATCTCTGTTTAATCCTTGTGTCCCAGAAGTAGGAAACTTTATTCACAATACATTAGGGTAACTCAAATTTTTTTGAGACGGGGAAACATTTTACCTCAAATTATTGTTGATTTATTCTCGAACATGTTTCGATATAATCTTCTATATCATCATCAGCTGAGTTTTATGTTGTGGAGCCTGGATGTTGATATGAGCTCCCTCCTCCGGCTGGCCGAAGAATCTCCAAACTAAGAGAAGGGAGCTGATATCGACATCCAGGGTTCACAACATAAAATGCAACAGTGTGGGCAAGCTGATGATGATATAGATTATATCAAAACATGTTCGAGAATAAATCAACAATAATTTGAGGTAAAATATTTTCCAATCTCAAAAAGCTTGATTAAAAGAGCCTCAAAATATTAATATTGTTTAATTGTTTCTTGACTCACCTCATACTTCTTAACTCCCAAGCAGACTCAAATTTCTTCACTTGATTTGTGACATTCTCAATGCTGTATTACGTTCACAACTGATGTCCAACGGCCTTCTATCCTGCAGACTGACCTCTGCACCATCTGATGGCTGACCTACGAACTTCCAAATCAATCCCCTCTCCTTCTCACCGGGTATTTCAAAATTCATAGTTGTGTTTTTATTCTTGCATATGTAAATTTTTTCCCAAATTGTGAACTCACATATGCAAGAATAAAAACACAACTATGAATTTTGAAATACCCGGTGAGAAGGAGAGGGGATTGATTTGGAAGTTCGTAGGTCAGCCATCAGATGGTGTGGAGGTCAGTCTGCAGGACATCAGTTGTGAACGTAATACAGCATTGAGAATGTCACAAATGAAGTGAAGAAACTCGAGTATGTGTGAGAGTTAAGAAGTATGAGGTGAGTCAAGAAACAACTAAACAATATTAAAATAAACCTCACAGTGTTATTTCCTACCTACATAACTCAAAATATTACTTCCTAAAATAAACCAGTAGGGTAGACAAGACATCATGATGTGATAAGCTAAATAAGCCATCTGTAGGCAACTAAAGATACTGAAACTAACTCACTAGCTCTGTTGAACCTGCAAATTCATGGTCACATGGCTCTCTGTCCTGAGCTAATGTTTTCCAATTACCTCCCATATAATTACTTCACCTAATTCTTGGCCTAAGTACTTGCCGTTTTCCCTTCTGTTTTTCCTACAGCAAGTTTCCATGTCCTTCTTTCATTTACCATTCTTGCCACTTCATACAGAAAATTTTAACTCAGGGAGCCCATGTCCCATGATTCATGATGGCTGTCAGTCTTTTGGCCAAGGTACTTTTTTCACCTTTGACCTGTCCGGCATGGGCAGCAATGCTACTGCCAGTGTAGCTCTCACTAAAGAGACTGAAAATTGAGTAAAGTAATTTTAAACATTGGTGACAAGCAAACCCATGTTCATATGGCAATTATTTTAAATGTATGCATACGTCAAGTTTGGCTGCTGTTCTTTGTTGCGCGCTGTATTTAATTTAATATTAATTTACAACTTGTTGTGGTCCAACCTGAGAGATAGAGTGAGGATGTTAAATTATTAATAATGGTATTAATTTCATCGACAAACCAAATGACAACCTGCCTGTGTTAAACATTATACCAGTTGGTGAACCTTGTAAGCAGAAGTTATTCATCAATAACTTTAAAATTCTGCATGAAATAACCACAACGTTAACACGAAATGCACATCATAATCTTTATGGTCATATGTGCAGCTTATTATTATTATTGTTATTATTTTTAATTGTCAGTGTATGAAGTTTGAGTTTGTTTTGGATGTACATTTTATCATCATCATCATTATAGCACATTCACGAATTTAGGTCATTTGTTGACCTGTTTCGTCCTCAAGAGAAACACCATCCAGAAGTCTTTTGAGTGGACGTCCTGGTCTTCTTCTTCCTGCAGGTTGATATCTTAACATTTTAATTTTGTTGAGTTGTTTCTTGACTCACCTCATACTTCTTAACTCCTCGCATATCTAGATTTCATCACTGTATTTGTGACATTCTCAATGCTGTTCACATTCGAACATGAACAGCATTGAGAATGTCACAAATACATTGATGAAATCTAGATATGCGAGGGAGTTAAGAAGTATGAGGTGAGTCAAGAAACAACTCAACAAAATTAAAATAAACCTCATAGTCTTATTTCCTACCTACATAACGTAATCTTAACATTTGTTTGTGTATCCTGTGATCTTCCATTCGATGAACATGTTGCATCCATCTTGACTTATAATCAGAAATTTTGTTTTCTAAAGGTTCCATGTGTAATATTCTTCTAAGATGTCTTCATTTTTTTGTGATCTAGTAGTGTGTATCCTGCAGTCCTCCAAAGGTATCTCATTTCAGCAGATCTAAGTCTCTGTATATCATTCTATTTCAATGTCCATGCTTTGCTACCATACAAAAGAGTTGGAAGAGCCAGTGTTTTATACACTTTTAGTCTTGAATGTTTTTGGACTAACTGTGGCTTGAAGATAGAATTTATTAACCGTAAAATTCTTAAAAATTTAGATCATTTTATTATTATTGTTATTATTATTATTATTATTATTATTATTATATTATTATTATCATCATCATCATCATTATCATTATTAGATAGGATTTACAATGCAGTAGGGATCTTCTTATGCCCAAAATTGTTTAAATTATATTTTCTTGATGCAAGTAGACAAGAGAATTGAGTATATTAAATTTGGGAATTTTTAACATTATGAGGTTCAATTAATAATAATTAAATGAATCGTGATTTCTTCTTACCTCATACTTCTATGTTTTTTTAAACACAGCACTGCAGTATCGGCGACACGTTGTCGTCATAATCAGCTGTTTTCACGACTCAATTTTTTCCCTTTTGCCGGTAATTCTCTAGACTGCCATCTGGTGTTAGAGCACTTCAGAAACATAAAGAATGGAGAAATTGAAAAATCAGCTATAGCAGCACATAGTTTATTAGAGCATCATAGAATTGAAAAAGAAGCAAAACTTTTAAAACATCTATCTAAACCTTTGGATTTAACAGTTTGGGAAAAAATATATATTCAAAAAAACCATACTAGAACTATGAACTTTGAAATTCCGGATGAACCGAGGTTGATTACAAAGTTCTTCAAAAATACAACACATAGCAGTTTAGAAAATGATTCATTCAAAATAACACCAGATGGCAGTCTAGAGAATTACTGGCAAAAGGGAAAAAATTGACAGTCATGAAAACAGATGATGATGACGACAACGTGTCGCCGATACTGCAGTGCTGTGTTTAAAAAAACATAGAAGTATGAGGTAAGAAGAAATCACGATTCATTTAATTATTATTAAGAGAATTGAGGTCTATAAGATGTGAATGTACACATTATAAATTGTTTCAGTACATTATTATCTTAAACAATTGCAGAGAAAAGGGACTTAACGTTATCAGTTGAATTAATAATGAAACACAAAGTGAAGTGTGTTCTCTCCTCGAATCTGAAAGTTGTGTGTGATTTGGTTTGTCATGAAAGTAAGAACATGCTGTATAACTATTGTTACGTAGCGTCTAGTCATATGGGTGTTGCTGTATTGTATTACATATGCTATAACTATAATTTTCAATCAAAATTTTTATTATTTTTAAGGTTATCCAGGACACCCTATATCACTGATGTTGAAATACAGCTTTTAAACTGCACATGTATTCATAGAACCAAGTTTTGATTGTAATTTAACACAGGGATTTTTGTTTTATTACAATTGGCAGTATGTTTATACAGCTGTAGTTTATTCAGCCACAGCTAATCTGTACAGATACAATATATTAAGGCTGAAACTTTAATAGTGGCAACACTGCTGTAGAGACATCATGCGACAGAACGTAATGATAGCACATGTCAGTTACATACCTACCTTAACTCATAAGAAATAAACTTTCCCTTTCCACATCATGCGCATACGAACTGGCAAGAGGAACAGAGCCTCATGTACAATGTAATGTTGTCATGATGTTTTCAAAACAGGAACAACACAGTTGGATAAAGATAAAGGTAGTGTCCTCAAGAGACCAGCAGGGAATCTACACTGCCATATAGAAGAGTGGCAAAGTGGGTAAAAGCCACCCACCATGCCTCTGTTCTGTAAGGCAATACACATCCCTGCAAGCCTCTTGATGACAGTGCTGTGCTTTGTCCAGCACCGCTGTTCCTTTTTTGAAAACATCATAACTAGAGTCCGGATGTTAGATACTTAAATAAATATGAAATTATTGTATTGTCACGGGTCCTTTATACGTATACAAAGTTTCAAGGCGATCCAATGTTTCTAAGTGGGTGAAAGTCGTGTTCAAAAATTCCGTTACATAGATACAAATACACTTTTTTTTTATTTTCTGATGATTCTGGCCATGATTTTAGAAACAAAATATGAAATTATTGTATTGTCACGAGTCTTTTACAATTATACAAAGTTTCAATTCGATCCAATGATTTTAAGTGGGTGAAAATAACGTTAAAAGAGTCAGTTACATAGATAGATACAGATCAAGCTAATATAAAGCATGTAAAAATAAATATGAAATTATTGTATTGTCATGGGTTCTTTATATGTATACAAAGTTTCAAGGCGATCCAATGTTTCTAAGTGGGTGAAAGTCGTGTTCAAAAATTCCGTTACATAGATACAAATACACTTTTTTTTTATTTTCTGATGATTCTGACCATGATTTTAGAAACAAAATATGAAATTATTGTATTGTCACGAGTCTTTTACAATTATACAAAGTTTCAATTCGATCCAATGATTTTAAGTGGGTGAAAATCACGTTAAAAGAGTCAGTTACATAGATAGATACAGATCAAGCTAATATAAAGCATGTAAAAATAAATATGAAATTATTGTATTGTCATGGGTTCTTTATACGTATACAAAGTTTCAAGTCGATCCAATGTCTCTTAGTGGATGAAAATCTTGTTCAAAAATTCCGTTACATAAATACAAAGACACTTTTTTTTGATTTTCTGATGATTCTGGCCAGGATTTTAGAAAACGAATATGAAATTATTGTATTGTCACGGGTCCTTTATACGTATACAAAGTTTCAAGTCGATCCAATGTCTCTTAGTGGATGAAAATTGTGTTCAAAAATTCCGTTACATAAATACAAAGATACTTTTTTTTGATTTTCTGATGATTCTGGCCAGGATTTTAGAAAATGAATATGAAATTATTGTATTGTCACGGGTTCTTTATACGTATACAAAGTTTCAAGTCGATCCAATGTCTCTTAGTGGATGAAAATCGTGTTTAAAAATTCCGTTACATAAATACAAAGACACTTTTTTTTATTTTGTGATGATTCTGGCCAGGATTTTAGAAAATGAATATGAAATTATTGTATTGTCACGGGTCCTTTACAAGTGTACAAAATTTCAACTCGATCCAATTATTTTAAGTGGGTGAAAAACGCATTGAAAGATTCAGTTACATAGATAGATAGATAGATACAGGTCAAGCTAATATAAAGTGTGTAAAAATGCAAAATAGGCAGGCAAAAAGGCATTAATATAGGCTCTAAAAATTCAAAATAGGCTCTTACAAAAAATGGACAACAACATAACTTTTTACAGTCTTACGTTAAGAATATAAACATATGCTATCAATAGCATGCGAAGATATCAGAGATGCTATTAGAATTTGTTTTGCCTTTTTACAAAGAGCAGAACTGTCACTTGAGAATCTTTCTGTACCAAATTCTTTCACAAAATTGGACAGTTTGCCTTTTTCTGTTGTCCGCTCTTTAGGTATCTTAAAAAAACTGTCCTAAAGGTAAAAAAAAAAAGCCACATACACTTTGTCTTAGAAGCACCTGTCTGTGAATGAGGACTGCAGACTGAATTCAGTGTTACCAAGATCAAAAATAATATTTCCAGTCACCTAAAGATTTCAGTTTCAGGTGTTGGACAGAGAAAGAAAGCTTGAGCCATCTATCCTCTTTGTCACTCAGCAATGTTTGTATTCAAAAGAAGCAAAGAACTTTTCTCCAAGCCTTAGAGCCGGAGCATAATACAAGTCTGTCATAGGACTATTTCGCTTAATGGCAATGCATGAGGTGGAAATATACAATATTCACCTAACAGGAGTGCATTGAGGGGGAAACCATCTACCTGCTAGGTTATTGCCTCCGTTATACTAAAATATTCTAAGGAAATTTATAAAAATAACACTTGAAAAGTTCTATGAAATGATTTGTGCCATGAAATTTGTCCATTTCAATTGATTTCATTGAAATACTGAGTTAATTTCGAGAAAAAATTCCAAATAGGCATTTATAGGCATTATAAGCTGAAATAGGCATTTATAGGCAAAATGAATTTAATGGAAAACAACTCTAGGGTCGTTGGTATGAACTTATATGAAGTCACTTTTACAATATCTATAATAAATAACTATAGGCATTTTCCCTAACATCCGGTCTCTAATCATGACAAGACTACATTAGACCACCAGCTAACACGAAGCTCTGTTCCTTTTGCCGTTTGCATGCATGTGATTGGGAAGGGAGAGTACATATGTTCTGAGGTAATGTAGGTATGTAACTGACTTGCTATCAGCAACAACATCTTTACAGCAGTGTTGCCACTATTGAAGTTATAATAAATCATCGTGATCTTCCAGTTGTGGAACCAAACCGAGTAATCAAATTGCTTGTGTTAAATTATAATTAATAATAATTATGCAATGAAAATGTGAAGCAAATGTATTGAGCAGATGAAGATGCAGTTTGTAAGCAATAATTGAAGATCAGTGATACAGGGTGTGCTGTAAATTCACACAAATGTATTTTGCACATGTATTTTTTATATTTGTTACTGACTTCTTATTATTTAATACTTGAACATTCCATTGTGAGAATACAGAGTATAACTCAAGCAGTTGTGTACTGTGTGACGACTGCCAGGCCCATAGCTTCCAGTTCTCTCTCAATCTCATTGAATTCTGCTTCAAGAAGACGTTTCAGCGCAGCTCGTCGCACCTGCACAAACACATCATGCTTTACTCGCCATTGCACGCCAAAACCTACCTAGAAATTTCTCCCAGAGAAGCGTTGTGATGTAACAAGCCCGTGTCCAAAATATGAACTGCCATTTTTAACTGCAAGGCACAGAAATCAAAGCTAGAATCCAGCAATGTCAACCGACTGTGCGAAGCAGATGGACTTCCTGCTTGAATAAAGCAGAATGGATTGAGGCAGGACAGGCGTGGACAGCAGGTTGTGAAGGTTATCCAATCCACCAAATCAGGAGTTGTATTACTTCCCTGTAGTTTAAATGAGAGATTTGATGTTGGATTTAGTGTCTTGCAGTTAAAAGTAGCAAGTAAGTTTTTTGGATTTGGCCTTGGTATATAATGCTTCTGGGAGAAGTATCAAGATACATTTTGACATGCAATGGTAGAAAGTTAATTGTTAGATGCTCTTTGCATCACCAAAATAATTGAAGTGTTGTTTAAAGTCATTTGTGGTTTAATCAACCAAAGTATTTCTGCTGGGCAGAGAGATGTCATTAATGTGGTCTAATTTCAATTTATCCACCACTTCATGTAGATGATGCATTCTTGTTTCCTTTTTAGCGGGCAGGTAGAGGAATTGCCCTAACATAGTTCATGTGTGTCATAGAAGGCAACTAAAATGAATACCCAGTGTCTGGGGTTATAATCAGACCATCCTAACTCCGGGGATAGAAACTGTAGTCCTGGTCCTCCAGTTGGGGGTTTGGCATAGGGCTGACAACAGTATCATGTATGAAATCCATTGCTGAGAAACTGAGCCAAACGTCTCACTGGACAACAAACTTCTTCTTCTTGTATAAGCCCATGTTTCCCTTAACAGAGATTTAGGCGCTCTCCCTCTACAGGGAAGAATTTGAACATGCTAATTTAGTTATACTTGTTTTCGTATAGATGCCATTTGAGTGGTCTGTGGTCAGCGTTCTGCCTCATACTGACATCTAGGAAACCAACATAATACTAGGACAGGAAAATTCAGTAAATTTTGCTTAGAGGCCTTTCATTCAGGCTTAAGGGTCTTTTACGAGCCTGAAAATCTTCAGACTCGGGACCCATGGCTTAAAGTCCTTCCCGGAGGACTTGCTCCTTGGATTTTTCCATCCTAAAAAAATCCATCGACCCCGGCCGGGTTTGAACCCGCGACCCTCGGGACCAGAGGCAAGGAGCATAACCACTAGTCCACCGTGGCCGATCTGCAAGAAAAATATGGAGAAGGAAGTTAACCAGTAGACCACCAAGGCAGGAGATAATGTCAGCAGTCTGGTAGCACCCGACAAAAAAAAATATTTGTGTTAATATTTTATTTTTTTCGATGTGAAAAGAAGAATCGTGAATTTTGAAATTCCCAGGGAAAGGGATTTAATTTGGAAGTTCATTGGTCAATAATCAGAGAGAGTAGTAAGCAACCTACAGGATTGTCAACCACCACCAACTCAGCAGTTAGATGGAACTCAAGATAATGTGCAGAAGTATTGAAACATGTCTTGGAGAAATGTGAGGTGAAGTGTCCAATTATTAATTAAAATAAACCTGTCCCTTAAATATGAAAATAAATAAATGCTTAATTAAAGTGAAATTTGTCTCTTTCGAGGCCATGTGGGGTAGTAAAATTTTCTCATACAAGAAGGCAACAAATCAGGGATTTATCAAATTGATTGTAAAGATCGTGAAAAAATACAATAGGAAAAAACAAAAAAGGAATTTAAATAAAAATGTTAAAAATGGGGAAATAGAAAAATCTGCAATAGCTGCACATGCATGGTCAGAAAAACACAGAATTGAAACTAAGGCCAAATTACTAAAACAGTTAGAAAAATCTAAGTAACTCACAATTTGGGAGAAAATTTACATCTGCAAGAATAAAAAGAAAACCATGAATTTTGAAATTCCAGGTCGAAAGGAAAAAAAAAAAAAAAATTCATTTGGAAATTCATCGGTCAGCCAACAGAAGGTGCAGAAATCAATTTGCAGGAAGGACAACTGTAAGACAACAGTTGTGAAGCATCGAGAATGTTGCACAGTTAGCGATGAAACCGGTCTCCATAAAAATCAAGAAATATGAAGTGAGTCAAAATACACAACTCAAATATAATTAATTTCTCATACAATTTCGGTTGTTGAATGGGAGAATTGTAATGAATTTGGGTTGCGACAATAAGCATGTGAGGTGTGTTGTACCAAGCAGAGTTACTTTACCACAAGGTTTTCCATCTTGGCAGTCTGTAGTTCACTCTGAATCCACAGGTGTTCAGGTCTCATGCCGATGCTTCTTTTGGCATCTCTCCAAATGTTCAGCCGTGGGTTCAGCAAGTTCAGCTGCCACTGCCTGAAAAACAAACACTCCCTAACATCAAGTAGGTAGGAAATAACACTTTGAGGTTTATTTTAATTTTGTTTGGTTGTTTCTTGCTTCACCTCATACTTCTTGCATATCTAGATTTTGTCACTGTATTTGTGACATTCTCAATGTTGTGAACTTGAACAGCATTGAGAATGTCACAAATACAGTGACGAAATCTAGATATGCAAGGAAGTTAATGATTCAAGAAACAACATGTCTTCTGACACTATCGAGGTTCTCGACTGCCCAGACATCTCTATCCTATGCTAAAGTTTTCTAAAATTTTCCTACATAATTCTTGTAACAAGATCACAAAGAGCAGCATTCAACTACAAGCCAAGAGGTTCAAGGAATGTAGGTAGGCCAGTGAAAAGATGGACAGAACAACTGTGAAGCAGAACAGGCAATTTTTGCCTAGCCCGTGAAGTGAAGAAGAAGAAGAATTCATCTCCCTCAAATCATTATTTGTCATTCTCCCAATTCATTCTTCTGGTTTTCCTACAAGAAGTTTTCATGCCCGTTTGTGTCGCATGTTCTGCCCATCACAATCTAAGAGACTTAATTGTTCTTATTATATCTGGTTTCCCATGAAGAGCATGTAGATAACTGTTACATAGTCTTCTCCATTTACCTGTCTGTTCATCTCTCTTTGGTCCAAAAATTTTTCCACAATTTTATTCTCAAATATTTGTTTAGCAAGTTTGGTTCTGATAAAACATAAATTGCATTTGCTAGAGCATTGGCATATACACATACATCGTCTACTAGATGGGTCTGGTGACGATCTTTAAATTTTTTTCAAAAAGTTAATAAAATTAATATAACATCTAGTGACAAATTTTGTAACATTTGTAGTCTGTGACGTGAGGGAGATGTATTGATACTTACAGCTCTACACACATCTTCATGGGGAGCATTCTGCAATTTAGTAAAATAAATTTTGATTTTGGTGACTATAGAAACATCAACAAGAATTGATGCTTTACAATTAACAATTATGAATGTTGAATTGTCAAGTTTGATGGAAATTTTGAAGAAGTGGGAGAATTCAAATACGATATCAAACCCATAAGTTCATGCCTGCTTGGACATAAGCTCTCCATATATCCCCATCCTTAGCTAATATTTTCAAATCATCCCCTATATAATCTACTTCCCTCAAATCATGGCTAATAATATTCTTCTATCTCATTTTTAGCCTGCCTACTGCTTGCTTTCCCTCTGGTTTTCCTACAAGGAGCTTTCATTGCCCATTTGTGCCATATGACCTGCTCATCCAGTCTACAAGACTTAGCTATTCTTATCACATCTGATCACGTACCTCACTGTTGTGTAGTCTTTTCCATTCGGCTGTCTGTTTCTCTGTCTTCAGTCTAAAAAAATTCCCAAAATCTATTACTGTACCTAGGAACAATAATTACAAACAGCAATGAGATGCAGAAAGAAATTAAACATAGGCTCAATTCTGGAAACCATGCAATTATGCATTATAGGCACTTTTGTCATCCCAACTTCTCTGAAAAATAAAATTGAACTAAAAATATATAAAGCTATTATTCTCCCAGTTACATTATATGGATGCAAAACATGGACTCTTACTTCAACAGAGAAGAAAAAATTACGAGTATTTGAGAATAAAGTTCTTAGGAAAATTTTTGGACCAAAGAGAGATGAACAGACAGGTGAATGGAGAAAACTACATACATGAGCTACTGATTTTAATGGGAAACCAGATGTGATAATGAAATTTAAGACTCGTAGACTGCGATGGACAGGACATGTGGCATGAATGCAACTGAAAGAGGGGCATGGAAACTGCTTGCAAGAAAACATCCAGTAGGTTGGCCAAAGAATAAGATTAACCATGATTTGAGCGAGGAAGGCAAATTATACAGGGGGTGATTGAAAAACATTAGCTCGGAAATATAATGTATGGGGAGCTTATGTTTGCATTGCCATGAACCTATGGCTTCAATAGTAGCAGTGAGTTAGATAGTTAACCATTGGTGCAAGGATAGTAACGTTGGTGGACAATGAAAACCTCGTAACTTCAAGCTCCTTGTGAGTGCTTTAAATTGTGTCCACTGTAAAACAAATTGGTGTCACCATCTGGTGATAGAAATGGAAGTTTGTTCTATGAATTCATGTGTAATTTCTGTCCTGTAAAATTTGTTGAAATACATTTAAGAGATTTTCGTTGCTACGCCATGGTATTTGGATGGATCTTAGGTAAGTAGATATTGGAGATAGCACAAATTGTGAATTTATGAATTATATAAGGAACCTGGATTAGTGAAGTATTATACAGACAATAATAGAAAGTATACTTACATATGGATCAGAAAGTTGGACAATAAATGAATGAATGCAGAAAAGAATCTTGGTGACAGAAATGGATGGATTACGGAGAAGTATGAGAATATCCAGGCTACAACATATTCGAAATACATATATCAGACAAGAATTGGATGCACAAGAAACTGTTATCGATAGGATAACAAAGAGAGCTCTACAGTGGTATGGACATGTACAACGGATGTCGGAAGACCAGTGGCCTAAACAGGTGTTGGATTGGATGGTACCAGGCAGAAGGAAGAGGTGGAGAAGTAGAAGAACATGGTATGAGGGAATATATGATGCCATGATGAAGAGGGGTATGGAAGATGGACAATGGGAAGATAGGAATCTCTGGAAAGCAGGAATCAAAGGCAAACTGCTGTAAAGTGGAAAGCCTGTATTAAGTAAGTATATAAAAATCAATAGATTGACCTGAGCTCGATATTTGATACGTACAGACAATAATAAAGATGTATATGGCACAACCATTACAAACCAGGAAAGTTGGAAGAACAAAATTAAGATGTGAGGATGATGTCTTTCAGGATATTAGAATTAGTAAAATTAGAAATTGCAAGAATTTAGCAACAAATAGACAAGTCTGGAAGAACATTCTGAGGAAAGCTAGGGCCGTCATGCCATATATTATAATTGATTCAGTTGGCTATGGATGAGAGAATGTGGTATTGGGTCCCCAGAGATAGCAATGAGGGCACATTGTTACAACTATAAACTGATGGGACTCCCAAGACAATATCATAATGATACATTTGTGTCAGTGGCAGATATTCAGGAAAATCCATTTCACCTCTTTTTTATACTATTTTTAATTACTGATTTGTCTTGTTTTGTACTTTGTTCACCTTTATCTTGCACATTTGTATTCCTGCATGCCGCTCCATTGTGTTGAACTGCTGGTGCTGGTGAAAACAAAGAGGCTACCAGTATTAACCAATACTATAGCAACCAGTTCTCCAAGGTATGGTTTCAACCTCTTGAGCTTGTTCAGTGATATTTTTTAAAGAAAGCCACAGTGGTTGTAACATCTTGGCTTTTAGAAAATTATATATTTTTTTCAACATATATTTGTGAGTAGAATGGTTGTACATTTGATAATTTCCATCAATATTTTTTTTATCCAATGCCACCATGTTGTCATTCTGGTATTCCCTTCTGGCCTGGTGTTATAGTAACCCACTTCTGAGGTTGGGGTGCCTAGAAGGCAGAGTTACACTGCCGTCTTACAGGTGAGGAAAAACCCAGAAAAAAAATCACCCAGGAAACTTGTCGAATCCGGGCCCATTATGTGACAAGGCAACATGCTACCTCGGGACCATAGTGGTGGACTTTCCATCAATAAAATTATAAAATGAAGAATAATCATTTTTTGCATCTTACCTTAGTTTATGTTCTCTTAACCACAGGAACTGCAGTTTTCAAGAGGAAACATCCCTCACATTTTAAACCGAGGGATGTTCTCTTTAAAACTACAGTTCTCGTGTTTAAGAGAACATAAACTACGAGGTAAGATGTAAAAAAAAATTACTCATTCATCATGAATAAGAACCTCATAATGTTATTTCCCATATTTAATTATGAATAATTATAGAAAATTATTTCATGACAAACACGTGTATGCAATAGAAATTATTTGAACAGAGCTACTTAGTTTTCTAGAGTTAATTTGGGTCGCAAACCACCTCTGATCTTTAGTTAGAATGGATAAGTACCAGGAAAATGGTATGAAGACTTCAATTAAAAAAACTAAACAAGCCAGTGCCAATAGCTTTGAAAGGTTGGAAAATCTCAGAAGACTTTTTGAGACCAATATGTAAAAAAAGTAATGACCTTTCCTATAAAAAAAAAATCAATCCTAAGATATATTGGCAGCATAATTAATATTATATGCTTATTTTTATGCGAAAATCACAAGAGAAATGTATGAACGGCAAGTTACGTCCTTTAGCATAAAGTATTTGTAAAGCTTTATTTTGAAAAGTATAAATAAATGAGATGAGAGCATTTTGTTTGGGAAGTTATTTTGCAGCATAGAGAACCGCAGAGTGTGCTGGGGTTGACGCTACGAAAATCAATACCGCTGTCGAGAATTTTTGTTCTGTAATTTTGGTAAATATGTTCATAGGTCATAGTTTTTCTTTAATCTGTGTTGCATATAATTACAAATGGCGGTAGATGCGGTATGAAATGTTTTATTTTGGTTAATGAATGTTTATTACTTTTAATTTTTATACAAATGAATGTTTATTTTTAAGTTTTATGCGCTCGTTACACAGATTGATTTGTTACTTCCCCTTTCTTCCAAAGAAGAGTAAGTTTTTATATGATTTTTGAAGAAAACAAATACAGCACGAGTTATAGTAGGTCACGTTTTTCTGTAGAAAATAGTAAAGTAGGTAGTGAAGATTTTGCTTCCAGTGACGAAAGTGAACCCTGTAGCGATGTGAGTTTTGGATGGTTAAAAGATGAATTAACAAGTTCTAGCGATGAGAACGAAGAGAGAAATGTAAGGTTTGGATGGATAGAAGTAACACGTTTTGACGACGACTTCGGATGGGTACGTTCTGGGGCTGAGAGTGAAACTTGTCAGGTATTAATCCCTGAAACTTGTAATGACGTGAACATAGAAACCAAAAGTTCTTCGGATGAGAGTAGTGTGAACTTTGAATGTGTAAAGGTTACAAATACTGAAAATATGGCATTAGATTCAGATAGTGATTCAAGCAGTAGCAAAGACAGTGAACGCACAGACGATAAGATTAAAATAGAAGTGAAAGAGGAGATTGACTCTGAAAGTGAAGAATCGAATACAGATGATACCGGTTCATCTAGCGATGAAGCAGATCCTCCAAATGCGGACGTCAGAATAAAGAAAACTGAAGTTGCTGAAGATAGACCTCCAGAGGGTGAAGTGCAGGAATATTTAAAAGTAAGTTTGATAATTATTTATGAAGGGTATTCTGAATAATGCTACCTCTACTTTCCTAACCTAACAAATAACCTTTGCTAGAAATGTAGTTTAGCATTAAACTGATAAAAGTAATTCAGGCTGTGCTTTCCTTCAGGTCGTAAAAATTTTTCAATTTAATATCTTATTCCACTGATGCACTAAACACTTTTAAACACGTTTAAAACATTTTGCAACACTTTTAAACACATTTTAAACATCTTCCAATGTTGCAACGAGTTTTTTTTATATTTATATATTTGCGTAAAACACGGTCGTGCTACATTGCTTACTTCCTACTCTTTGTTATTTTCCCTCCACTTCCTATGTTGTTCCAGCGTTGCCACCATCAACAACCCGAACTTGCTTTTTAAATGTGATTCCACGTTCCCTGGATTTCACCTACGTTAGAATAATTGATTTGTGTTACAGTAATTGATTTAGGTTTGGTTAGCTTTTAGGTTCCTTGCTTTTTAAAAGTGATTTGATACGTAAAATAAATTATACATTTTTAGACAAGTTCTGGGAATTTTGTGTCAATGTTGGTCATACTGATTTCACATATATATATACTGCCAACTGCTGGAGGTTGCATTTATCTACCTGGGATAATTGGAGCACTAGCGCATGCGCACTGCGATTCTATAGAACTTAGAAAAATTTTCGTGTGACCCGAAGGAAAGCATACCCGTAATTCATCCTAACCTTATTGCGGCTGGAGTTTCCAATAGGTCGTGGAATATCACAAACAACTTTTGTCAAATTTTTGGGAAGTTCTACAAAACAGTATTGCACGTGTTCAAAGCTTATGAAGTTGTCAATATATGGAAAATCATGAGGCCTATCTGTGAAACTAGTGTAATCAATCTTAATAATATATTCCTAAACATGTTTTTAAGTGTAAAATATATCAATATAATTACAAACAGGAATGAGATCTCCGTAGTATAATGCAAAGCTTCCTGACTACCTTCTCCTGGCCATCTAACTTCCTGTAAAGCAATTATATCTAAAGGTGATTTATCTAATTCACGGGTTAATACCTCTAGTGCCCCACTATTGTATAAAGTCCTAACATTCCATGTTCGTAGGAACATGACCCTGTGTTTGAGCCTTTGGCATGGGTTTCCTGAAGTAGTCCCTGCCCAGAGAACTGAATGGGGGACTATTTGACCTCCGGAAAATTTTACCCCAGTTGAATCCATGTCCGCATTTCTTGACAGTTGTATTTTTACAATGAAAGATCATCACTCTTTCGACCAAGGTACTTTTTTCTTCTGTCTTATCACTTTTGACCAGTCCGGCATGGATAACCCTATCGGCAGCAATGCTACCGCCGGCATAGGTCTCGGGATCATTTAAGCATGCAAGCCACTCCACCACGACAAGGTAAAGATACCATGGAGGGAACAGGAATGAGTTGCACAAAGAAATTAAACATAGGCTCAATTCTGGAAATGCGTGCTATTATGCATTACAGGAACTCTTGTTGTCCTGACTTCTCTAAAAAATCAAACTAGAGGTAATTATAACCTATTTTATTTATTAGGTTGAGTTATGTTTGTTCGTGTTGTAATTATTATTGTTGTTAAGGTTCCAGAAAATTACAATCCAGTGAAAACAACGAAAGGACTTGTTGCTGAAGATATAACGGAGGACGATGAAGTGTGGATGGTCCAGTATCCTATTTCTGTGAGTAATTATTAAATCTAAATTAGTCTTTTTTTTTTATTGAACTGTAAGCTGCATCTAGGGTGACAACCTCAGGGTCAAGAGTATCAGAAAAGAGAGACTTTGAGGGACAGCATGAATTTAAATCAGTAATTACATTGTTCTCTTATTAAGGGGAATACACAAGTTTCAGTAAATATGTGATATTCATTTTTTGATAAGTCAGTAACTCTCTCCTCTCTTGTCATGTGAAGAATATTCACTACTTCTGCAAATTAAATGTATTTTTAGAACTATTAAAACTTTTACCAGGAAACACCGCTAGTTTATAGCGTGAAATATTTTCAAAGTCCTATAGAATAACATTGCGCATGCACCATAGTTTATAGAGCCAGCGATAACCCACAATCGAACCACATATCGATTATCATCCTCGATTACTATCCTTCGCTATGAAATTTAAATGACCAATATTTGCAATAAATCCCCAAATCTATGTTAATAAATGTATTAATAATATTAAAATCAGCATGAAAGCAGAATAACGGCTTGTGAAATGAGATTCATGTGCAGAACAGCGGGTTACACCAGATGGGATCGGAAAAGGAACACCGATATCTTAAAAGAATTGAAGACTACGCCAATTTTGGAATATATTAAACAGTACCAACTAAATTGGAAACACCATCTTGAAAGAATGAGTTCAAATCGGATCCCCAAAGCTGTTTATAATTATATACCAAGAGGACGAAGATCACTGGGCCGTCCTATGAAACGCTGGAGGGAAAATTTTCTATAGGATCGTAACAGGCCTTGGCCTAATACTTGGAAGGAAGAAGAAGAAGAAGAATATTAAAATTACCAAACGTTTATTAAAAATGGGTGTACATTTACTTATCACTCCGTAACGCTGATCCAACCAGCGATAACCCAAAACAGCAATAGAAAAATCATAGACTAAGTAATATACTCTGTGGAGAAAATAGCAGTTAGCATCACAATATTGTCTAACAGTGTCATAATATTGTGATTTGCATATTTAAATAAATACTTCAAAATTGTCTAATAATGTTATAAAAATTGTTTGAAAAAGTTTAAAATATTAAATAATGTTAGTAAATACAGAAGAAGAGCTACAGTTTACAACAATATAAATGAAAAATCAAGCGCTAGTAGAAGTGCAGTTGAGCCCTTTTACCATTATTCATAGTTATAAAAATGGCAATTTTTGAGCATTGGTGTGCAGTGTTTTGACATTATTAATATTTTTTTTTAACAATTATTTTTTCTATCTGTTCTTCAACCCATATCCTTGTTTTTTGACAGTTGTATTTTTTATTAATATTGGAAAAAGTTAGATTACTTTGACCAATGAATTTTTCTAAGTTCTACACAACGATAATTTACATGTACGACCACTTAAAGAAACTTATGCTAGATGGCAGACATACGCTTGAAATAGATTTGACCAACCTTCATAATAAATTCCCAAACATGTTTATAAGAAATGGATATACACCAACTTGCCCCTTCCTAACCTAACAAAATAAATTACATGCATATTAAGTTTTTTAAGACGGAAACATCTTACCTGAATTTAATGTTGATTTGTTCTCGAACATGTTTCGATATAATCTTCTATATCATCTTCAGCTTGCCCAGACACTTGCCCAGTGTGGCTGAAGATTATATTGAAACATGTTCGAGAACAAATCAACATTAAATTGAGGTAAGATGTTTCCGTCTCAAAAAAAAAAAACTTGATTAAAAGAACCTCAAAATATTACTTGCTAAATAAATCATTACATGCATATGATTTAATGAAGTGTAAACTAATAGCTTGTCCCATTGGAACCTAACAAAATGAAGTGAGTGAACATCTCTTCTTTAACAATTTGAGTCCGGCGGTAGTACTAGTACCACAGCATTTAAATGACACTGAAGCCGGAGAAAATTAAATCTCTCGGCATGCCTGTGCTGGCAGATGTACAGGGGTGTTTTTCTGAACCAGAAAACACCCCTATAAATCCATTGGCACAGGCATGCCGAGGGATTTAATTTTCTCCGGCTTCAGTGTCATTTAAATGCTGTGGTACTAGTACCACTGCAGGACTCAAATTATTAAAATATATTTTTGAATTAATTGTGAATGTTGGTCATTCCAATTTCACAGATAACTCTACCGTCTAGCAGAAGTTTGTTTAAGTGTTCACATATGTTGACAAGAATTCTGTAGTACTTTGAAAATAATCATTTGAGATAAATGCAACTTTGCATATGTAGATAAATATTTGAATAGTTGCCCTGAAAAGAGATGTATCCCACAAAATTTTGAAACTTGAGTTTCAGTGGATTAGTGATCTATCCGGAGAGTATCACGGCATGGTGGATGTAAAACTATCCCTGCTCTTTTCCAGGTATGTTTTATTTATTTTTAAAAGTTGTCATTCAAGTGCATAGTGATCTATATGCAACAAAATGGCAGAAGAAGTTTATGGATTAGGTCTGTTTTCATGACAGCTATTCATTTAATAATTGTAAAAAAAGTTATAAGTAAAGTTGCAAAACATTTAAAATAGTAGGAAATGTTAGTAAAGATGGAAAAAGTAGATAGAGCAACAGTATTACAAGAACGTAGTGTGGGTCGAAGTATTCTAAGTTGATGTTTTGAGGAAGCAACACAATGAACATTAAGAAACAGAAAATTGTCACCTCACTTCAGAATTCATTAGAACATGTTTCAGAAGGCAAGCTGTCAGCGTTTATGTAATTTGCCTCATAGTGTTACCTGCCATAGTAATTTTATTATACCCGAGCCGCCATATCTCCGGCTCTCAAGTTTAGGTTATGCGAGGGGTAAAGGGAGAATTCGCCTTCTACTGCCAATAAGGATATGGTTGTAGTGAGAGTAGATGTCTGCCACAACCAATCACTGCTGTTGACGCAGCTATAGCGCGCTAGTAAGGTTTGAAATTGCTGAGATGTTGTCAGCTGTATGTCTGCTAACCGCATACATAAAGCGGCCACTCCCACTGAATATCCATATCGGCAACACTGTCGTGAAAACGTCAAGGCCGGAGAATCAGTGGCTGGGGTATAGGTTGCATTAATTGTTGTTAATGGAAGTGTTAAAGGGAGAATGAGTTGGGGACGTGAACTGCATGGAATTAGTTAACAAATTATGGGTTATTTTTCAGATGTGTCCTAAAGACTTGGAAGGTAAGGACTTGATGTTTGGGGGAGCCTCTGAATTTGCTGTTAAACAGAAGACTGGAGAGGAGATGTTATACGAGATGACGACATGCACCGACATCAAACCTCTGTGTTGTGTTGTGCCGACGAGGAACTTGGCCAAGTTTGTCACCAGTAAGTACGACAGCCCATTGTAATGTCCACAGCCTCACCCAGTGCTTCAATACAAGTATCCAGACTCATAGCTTGGTTATAATTCTTGAAGAGCTGCTGATGTAAGCCATTTCACTGCGTGTAGGTAAGGTTGAAAAGAACAGTTTTCTAAAGAATTTGAAAGATTAGCATTATCAGTAGGGCTTAGAAGTTGACCTATAAAATGCCTTTAAAAAGACCTAAAAATATCGTATGAAAGACCTAAAAACTGGAAAAAGGACGTAAAAAGTGTTGCAGTTGCTAACAAGTGGATAAAGACAATCTCGCTGTCTTTACCCTCTGATGAGGTAATTTTCACAAAGTTGCAACTTATTAGAAAATTGAAGTCGAAATACAATAGTTCAGGTGGTCAGTAGGCTGGTGGTTAAAGATAATTGATATTTTGTGAAGGTTCAATAGTTTTCTCGCGAAACAAAAGTGTTTAGAATGTGAAAAGTCTTTGGAATGTAAGACTAGATAGTGTTTTTAAAAGAAGTTGAGACTAGACTACGGATTCTTGAATTATATAAATGGTACAAATGTATTCAAAATAAGGTAAAGTTGCAAAAAAATCCGTTAAGATCTATAAAGAAGGCTATAAAAGGACCAATAAACCAAAAAAAGTAAAAAAGGAGAAATAAAACCCACCATTTTTTGGCCTACAATGACCCAAAATGTATATATATATTATGTACGGTTTCGTCTTAAGACATAAAATAAAACATAGATTTTTCCTCAACTTGTGAGCTCTAGTCATCATCAGCAGCAGCACTACAGCCCCCCCTCTTCCAGGTGTTTCTCTGTCTCCACCATCCCATGATTGTTAGCTTCGTCAGATCCTCCAAAATTCCATCCATCCAATGCAATCTCAGTCGTTACACATTCCTTTTTCTCTTTTTTTATCCCTGGTTGTGACAAGATTCCTGGGTGAGGTTTTTTCAACATTCTTCTTCACCTGTAAGACAAATGTCAGGAAACTTCAAGGCTCAAACGGACCCCGAATATCATCTGGCCATCAATATCATATTTGCCTCATTAGATTAAGTTTAGTTTAACACCTCTCCTGGTGCATCATCTTGTTTAATATCATCAGGACAGCGTATCTCCGCCTTCCAGGTGCCCCACCTCAGAAGTGGGTTACGAGTACTCCATTCCACAAATGCCATAATGACAGCATGGTGGCATTGATTAAAAACTATGTGTGTGTGTGTGTAACATTGTGATGGGGCTGCAATTTTTTTTTGGAAGCAAACTCGGCATATAACAACTAACAAAAGTAGGATTTCTTGATAAGCAAAATCAGAACATTAGGAATGTTTAAGTAAAAAAAAAAAATTATTTAAATCAGAAAAATCTTTTATTTTGTTTTGAATTTTACAAAAAAAAATATTTTTTATACTTGGTTATGACAAGAAAGAAAAATTTCTCCTTCTGTAAAGACAATTGATAATGTTTATGATTTTGTTTTGTAGAAGTTGTCCAACCTGTTGGTCTAATGGTCATTCAGGAGAAGATCTGCATCCCTGACGTGGAGGATGGTCCAGTTCCTAAAGAAAGAAACTTTAATATTCCCAACAACTTGAAGATGCGACAACCGCTCTTTGGATCAGGTATGTTCTATCTAATTAAATTTTCCTGTTCTCTGGTCATGGTGCTCATTTCTGCTTCAAACTTGGCCAGAGTTCTTGCATTTTTGTATGTATATCAATGTAGAAATGATGGCATTTTGTGAGTATACCCTGTCTTAAGTAAAATTTAAAAAATAAATTTTGTGAAAAAGTAAATTATTTTTCTTACCTTGGGTATAGATTGTCTCTTTTTTCAACTGATTAAATATCACTAAAACAATGGGAACAATTAATAAAATTACAAAATCTTAAGCAAATATACTTAAGAATAAGAGATATAAAGACTGTACTATGTTTCGGAAGTGAGGTATGAACAATGAACTTAAGATCTCATAGTTAAATATGGGAATAACATTATGAGGTTCTTAATTCAATGAATGAACGAGTCATTTTTTATATCTTACCTCATAGTTTGTTTTCTTAAACATGGGAACTGCAGTTTTTAAGAGGAACATCCTTCCCATTTTCAACCGATATTATGACTACAAGATTTTCATTGGAATCTCCATCTATAATGTTGCCATCTGGTGTTGATTTGATAAACTTCGAGATCAGGTATCAAAGAACAAATTTAGATCCATGAATTTCAAAAGTCCCGATGAACGGGACCTGATCTCAAAGTTCATCAAATCAACACCTGATGTCAATGTTATAGATGGAGATTCCAATGAAAATCTGGTATCATAATGTCGGTTGATGTCCACCGCTGTGGTCTCGAGGTAGCGTGCTGCCTTGTCATGCAGAGGGCCTGGGTTCGATCCCCTGTCAGGGCAGTTTTTCTGGGTGAGGTTTTTATCGGGGTTTTTCCTCACCTGTAAGACAAATGTCAGGAAAACTTTAAGGTCCAAATGGTCCCCGAAATCATATGGCCAACATCATCATCCTTCGCCAGTGTGGAAGGCAACGGTATGCTACCACACCTACAGTTCCCTAGTAAAGCTGCAAGCATAGCATGAAAATGCTATGACTGCAGTGAAAGACCTGCCTTCAGGCAGAATTACTATGGATGGATGGAATGTCGGTTGAAAATGGGAGGGATGTTCTCTTGAAAACTGCAGTTCTCGGGTTTAAGAAAACATAAACTGTGAGGTAAGATGTAAAAAATCACTCATTCATTCATTGAATTAAGATCTCTTTTACAGGACTTCGGTTTGAAGAGGTTTCACTGTAATAATTCATCGGAGAACATATTGTTTAAACAACTCACCTCATAGGATTCATGCTTCCATGATATCGCGATTTCAAACATAGTCATGTTCATCTTTAGCCATAACTCCGACTCAGTCGGAAGTATGAATCGTATGAGGTGAGTTGTTTAAACAATATGTTCTCCGATGAATTTTAATGATTATACCTCATAATGTTTACTTCCCAATATTAATTTAATATATTCACTGTAATAGTTTAGACTAAAAATACACGACAGTTGTTAAATCAATCAATTTTACATCTCACCTCATGTTTTGTATATTTTCCAGGATTACTATTTTCTTTATTCTCTCTCTCTTGATTTAAACCATCAGAACGCAATTTTTATTTTGAAATGTTAACTCACAAATACAATTGATTTTCATCCATCTTGGCTATCTACTGAATAGTTATAGATATTAAGTTATTTTGAAGAGAAAAATTTTCGCCTAGACCGAGACTCGAACCCGGGATCCTTGGCTTTCTGGGCCAAGTGCTTTACCAACTGAGCTACCGAGGCGAGTTGCGATCTAGATGCAAATTTTTCTCTTATATACGTTGTAATTCCCTCGTGCCAAATGCTTGAAACCTTCGCTTCTATCTTTGCAAATGGCGGCTTCTTAGTTAAAAAGACATTTATTGGGAATTTAACACTACTTTATAAAGCCAGTAGGGCTTCTATTGACGTTTTTATTATTATAGTGAATATTTTTCTCTTCAAATATAATTTATCCTTCAGTGAGAAGTGTTAAATTAATAATAAAAATGTCAATAGATATTAAGACTTAAAATATATTAAAATTAATGTTGGGAAGTAAACATTATGAGGTAATATTTGAAGAGAAAAATTATATGCTCAGACCGGGACTTGAACCCGGGACCCTTGATTTTCTAGTCCAAGTGCTCTACCATTTGGGCTACCTGAGCAAGTATTATGAGGTAATTTTGTTGAGTTGTTTCTTGACTCACCTCATACTTCTTAACTCCCTCGCATATCTAGATTTCATCACTGTATTTGTGACATTCTCAATGCTGTTCACGTTCAAACTAAACAAAATTAAAATAAACCTCATAGTGTTATTTCCTACCTAGGTATCCCACTACAGGCCTCAGGAGGCCCTTGGGGTAGTAGGAGGTTAAGGCTCCCACTTTCCTGGACAATCAGCGCTTGATGTCAGCCCTGCATGACAGTCGTCTTTACCCCAGAACAAGCGTCTGGTACTCATTTCCGTTAGAGGCTGAGTTGACCCCAGGGCCATAGTGCCGCCAGAAGGTTTGGGTCAGTTTTTAAAAATCCTGACCCCACCGGGACTCGAACCCTCGACCTTCCGGCTAGTAGCTACATAACTTAATTATGAGGTAATAATAATTTTAAATCATCAGAGAAAATTTGTTTAAAAACTCAATTCATAAGTTTTGTGCTTTTCGTGAGATGCGGTTTCAGACGACATCTCGCCCATCATCAGTCGCAACTCCAACTGATGAAATTTTCGGCCATCAACTATTCTATTGTCAAATTTTCTGTGCTGCCATCTATGATTGAATTTATAAACTTTAAAATTAAATTTTGTTTGCTAGGAATATCAAAATTCATTGATCAGTATTTATTTTTTTGAATGTATATCTTCTCTCAAACTGTCAATTCAAAAGGTTTATCTAATTGTTTTAAAAGTTTTGCTTCTTATCCAATTTTATGATGCTTTAGTAAACTATGTGCAGCAATTACAGATTTTTCAATTTCACAATTTTTAATATTTCTAAAATGTTCTTTAGTACGAGTTTATAAATTCCTTTTAGTTTTTCTTATATAAACTTTACATTAATCAGTCGGAATTGCGACTGATGATGGATGAGATGTCGTCTGAAACTGTGGTATCGTGAAAAGCACAAAATTTATGAGGTGAATTTTCAAAAAAAAAATTCTCCAATGAATTTAAATTAAAATTCTTTATACCTCACCTCATATCCAGTCTTTTATTATACCAGTTTCAAAACCTAGATAGTTCCATCATCAGTAATATCTTGACTGATGTTGTCATGTCATTCATAACATAATCATTGGTTGAGATATTACCGATGATGAAACTACCCAGGTTTTGAAACTGCAGTTTAATTAGAAGACTGGATATGAGGTGAGATATAAAGAATTTTAATTTAAGTCTTAAATTAAACCTCATAGTGATTTTTCCTATAAAAGTTCAAGTATGGGTATGATTGTATATAAAAATTAAATGAATCGTGATTTCTTTTACCTCATACTTCTATGTTTTTTTAAACACAGCACTGCAGTATCACGATTCATTTAATTATTATTAATTGAACCTCATAATGTTAAAAATTCCCAAATTTAATATATAAATGATTGTATATTTTTACATGCTGGTATTTTTGCTCCAATTCACTTTGTTTGCTGCTGATGCTTGGTCTGAAAAGCATGGAAATCAAGTAATGGCAAAAGTAATGAAACAATTAGAGAAATCTAAAGAGCTCCACCAACAGTAGGCCAAGTCAGATGCCAGTTTAAAATGTGGATTAAACATTTTCCTGAAACTGATCCTGGAAAAGATACAAAATGTGATATTGATTAAATAAATCCTTATAGTGTTATTTGATAAACATATTGAATACATGAACATTTTTAAAACTAAACTGAACAAAACTCCATGGTGCCTACCATCTGGCTGCTGGCCTCACATCTGCATGTGTTTAATCATCCTGCCAGTATAGGGGTCCCCCAGCCGTTACAGCTGGTTTTCTCAACCGGAGCCGCTACTTATTGCAGCTACCCAATTTTCTCACAATGCTGGGGTGAGTACCAGTCCCATACTGGCCGAAATTCCTTGAGAAAATTTCTTCCCCATGGAGAACCGAACCAGTGCAAGTTGCGTAGCTCTGTATCATACCTTAACCACTCAGCTACAACACGGGACCTTAATTCACTCAAGAAATTGTGATGATGTCTGTTAATTAGAATCGGAGATATCATTTTGGTTAATTATTTTTTACTGACTGCACTTTAAATAGTTGTGATAATGTTGTGTTACTTTCAGGTTATGAAGAAGAACTTAGAGCTCGGAAACATGAAGAAGAAAGCACAGTTAAGAAGAAAAAGAAAAGGAAACACAAACAGAAAAGAAGTGACGATGAGACAGAAAGCAAAAGGCAGAGGTTAGACGAAGAAGCAGAAAGTTGTAATACAGAAAACACGGACACACATACCAAGAAGAAGAAGAAAAAGAAATCTAAAAATAAAGACATGGAAATTGAGACTCCACTAGACTTTGAACAAAATGTTCCACTAAAAAAGAAAAAGAAATCCAAAAACAGGGACGTTGATATGGAAGAAACTGTTGTGAAAGTAGAGGCAGTTGAAGAGGAAAGTGAGCAGGAAGAAAATGTTTCAAAAAAGAAGAAAAACAAATCAAAACATAAAGAGACTGATAAGTTGAAAATAGAAGGAGATGAGGAGGAAGAAAATGTCACTAAGAAGAGGAAAAGTAGAGACGCTGATGTAAAAGTAGAGAGAGACGAGGAAATTGAATATGAAGAAATTTTGCCAAAGAAGAAGAAGAAACATAAGAAAAAATCAAGAGAAGTTGGAGAGGAAAGTGGCGAGTAGCAACGAAAAGTGTATCTTGGCATCTAGATGCACCAAGCTGTACAAATTAAAATAGAGAGACAAGATGCAAGCACTGTTTAATAAACAATCATTGAATTGTGAATTCTTCTTACCTCATATTTCTATGCTTTTTAAACACAGCACTGCAGTATCAGTGACCATCGTCACCATCCTCAGCTGTTCTCAGTGAAAACAGCTGAGGATGGTGACGATGGTCGTTGATACTGCAGTGCTGTGTTTAAAAAAACATAGAAATATGAGGTAAGAAGAATTCACAATTCAATTAATTCTCATTAATAAAACCTCATAATGTTAAAAATTCCCAAATTTATTATATTAAACAATAATTTTTTTTTAAACATACCTTTACTCTTATTTTAGAAAGAAAAATCAATGATTGAACCGGGACTCAAACTCCAGATCTCTGACTACACGTCAGTATGTTAACCGTTATATCATTCAAACTCTAATATGAATTTTGACAGGGAAAAATCACTATGAGGTTTAATTTAAGAATTAAATTAATATTTTTAATACAACGCTAATGGCTTCATTGCTGAGGCCCAGCATTTGAAAACAACATATTTTTAATATTTTTTTTCGCCTAGACCGGGACTCGAACCCGGGACCTTTGGCTTTCGGGCCAACTTTCATTGAGAAATGTTAAATTAATAATAAAAACATCATATTTTTAATACCTCACCTCATATCCTTTATTCTTCTAGACTGCAGTTTTGGAGCTATATCTCCATCATCAGTAGCCTCTTGTTGACCGGTGTTATGTCATTTCTTGGCAGTTGAAGAAGAAAACCAAAGTTTTGTGTGTTAAATTATGGTTGTAAAAAATAGTGAAGATTGTTTATTGAACAGTCCAGATGGTGTGGAGGGAATAAATACCTGTGCATTGTAATCAAATAATTTTATTATATCTCACAATGTTAGAACAACAACATTATAGAGAAAGAGTAAATTAATTTAATTATCTTGGCTTCAGAGCATAATTTTTGACAGAATTAGATGTCTGCAACAAGATTACAAATTTTAATAAATCCGTAAAAATAATAAATAATGCACAATTTAAATGTAGAATAAAACAAAAATTTATTACATAAAAACTAAAAAATATATATTAATTTGGAGATTTTTTCTACATGAAGAGCAATTCAAAAATGTTTTACAGCACCTCTATTACATTCCCAACTTGTCATCATTATTAGTCCTGGCATCCTTCACTTCATCGCTTTTTCCAATCTTGGGCAACCATTTTTCTATTCTTGCAGTATAAGATTTAAATTAAAATGCTTTGTACCTCGCCTCATATCCGGTCTTCTAATTATACTGGTTTCAAAGTTTAGGCAGCTTCATCTTCAGTAATTTCTTCCTCCCTCTGTTGGTGGACAGATGAACCTCCAGATCAAATCAAAATGCCCAGGAATTTCGAAATTCATAAGTTTTTCTTTGTTGTATTTTGAATGTGATTTTTTTCCCTAAACTCTGAGATCTTTTTTTTTTCTATTTGTTTGTTAAACTAGCTTTTGTATCAATTAGATGTTTTTCAGACCAAGCATGAGCAGCTACTGCTGACTTTTCCACTTCACCCTTTTGACATTTCTAAGATGTTTTTCACCCTAGTTTTCAAATTTCTTTTTGTTTTTCATATGTAAATTTTATCACAAACCCTGACTTTGATCTGATAAATTCCTGATTTGTTTGTTCTTCAATTTTTTCATTTTTGTTGGTTTTAATTATCCTATTGAGCCTGAATAACTTCTTCAGGTCATTCTGTGCTCCAACTAGCCATCTAAGTCTGGTCTGCCATGATGTCTAGCTGAACCTTTATTCATTATTTTCTTTGTTCTCCATCCTTATGTGACCTGTTCGTTTAAGTCTGTTTATTTTAATAAATCTAAATAAAGTGTTAATTTTGTTGAGTTGTTTCTTGACTCACCTCATACTTCTTAACTCCCTTGCAGATCCAGATTTCATCATTGTGACATTCTCAATGCTGTTCACGTTCACAACTGACGTCCAACGGTGAGAATGTCACAAATACAGTGACGAAATCTGGATCTGCGAGGGAGTTAAGAAGTATGAGGTGAGTCAAGAAACAACTCAACAAAATTAAAATAAACCTCATAGTATTAAGTTATGTAAAATAAACAAACCTCATAGTTAAGTTATGTAGATAGGAAATAACACTATGAGGTTTTTAATATTGTTTATTTTTTATTATTTCACTCACCTCATACTTCATAATTCCTAGCAGACTCAGGGTTTCTTCACATCATTTGTGACATTCTCAAATTCAACATTAAATTAGCACCGAAAAATGATTACAGCTTAGGTAATTTAATAAAAAAACAACAAAAATGAAAAGATTGAAGACTGCAAAAAATCGGGAATTTATCAAATTAATTGTAAAGATTGTGAAAAAGATATACATAGGAAAAACAAAAAGGAATCTAAATACAAGATTAAAAGAACACCTCAGAAATGTTAAAAATGGAGAAACCGAAAAATCTGCAATAGCTGCACATGCCTGGTCAGAAAAACATAGAATAGAAACCAAAACAAAATTACTTAAACAATTGGAAAAACCGAAGGAACTCACAATTTGGGAAAAAATTTACATATGCAAGAATGAAAATACAACTATGAATTTTGAAATACCCGGTTATAAGGAGAGGGGACTGATTTGGAAATTCGTCGGTCGGCCATCAGATGGCACGGAGGTCAGTCTGCAGGATAGAAGGTTGTTTGACGTCAGTTGTGAACGTGACACAGCATTGAGAATGTCAGAAATGATGTGAAGAAACCCTGGGTCTGCTAGGAATTATGAAGTATGAGGTGAGTGAAATAATAAAAAATAAACAAAACCTCATAGTGTTATTTCCTACCTACATAACCTAGTAAAGTGTTCTTCGATTAGAAGCACCCATCTCAATTACATTGTGAACACACTATGGGGAAACAGGGTTATACAGTACGAGAGAAAGAAAAATTTGTGTTTGAACAAGGCAGTCCATATAGCATAATGGTCAGTGTGCTGGTAAGTTTTGAGTTTAATTCTCAGTTCAGGCTAAAAATTGTTTCTTCAAAATATTATTTATCATTCAATCTGAGTGTAAAATTTACATATAATAACATCTTTATAGCTAAAACAGTAGTGTTAATAATGCTATCGGAGTTGTAAACGAAGGTTCATGCTAGAAATCATGATATGAGTTTCTGACTTGCATAATATAAACTAAGGTATTTGTTGGATGGGAAAGGCTCAGTTTTTTTTTCAAAACATGTTCCAGGCATACATCACTGATTCAATCTCTGGATGTTTATTTATGTTTAATATTTTTGCTTAGTGCTGTGAGGTTTGCAGGTCCTCCCCACAGTGGAGCGAAGATTCTCTTCTCGTGGGCAAGTGACTCTGAACAGCTGATAGTCGTTGCATTGAAACAGATGGCTTTGAGAGCTCTGATGACCTGAACATCGCCTCTAAACGAGACTTGAGCCACTCTTGTGCTTCTGCTAGATTGTTTGCCTCTCCGTCGCATAGTCCGATGTCCCGAGCTTCTTGTGCGGCCACCACGCGTCCGGTAAGCCATGAGGTCCAGTGCTCTGTTGTATCCGACGATACTGACTAGTCTGGTGCAACCTCCCCATGCAGGGACGATCCCCATGCGACTGTGAACAAACCCAATGCCTGCCGTGTTGTTTGCAAAAAGACGGAAGTCACACGACACGGCGATCTCGGACCCTCCTCCCAGAGCTCCTGAAACCACCAGAAACCCAATGTCCTGTCTTTAGTGTCGCCATATTGTGAGCCTAGTTTTTGGGTTTACTGGGGCATTCAGTAAGTAATGACAACACTGCTATAACATCACAAAAAATTCATTTAGGTTATTACTTTTGACATTATGAACTTCATTTATAGTCTCTTGCCAAAAGTCAACTATACATTGAAGAAGTAATTCTTCAAATTCCCGATGTAGTAACATTTTGAAGAAGGATTTGTGTCCCATAAAGAATTACTGGTTCAGGTAGGGTTTAATTTTCGGTAGAGCCGGATTCTCTTCTTAGGGTCAGAAGTTGGTACACTGGATAGGAAAACACTTAAAAATTACCAAAAAATATTTCTTGTAGAAATAATTGCAAATTTATTCACTTAATTTCCCAGCAGATTAAGTAAATGTAGGTGGTATTTTTCTTCACCGTCAATTAAAATTAAATTATTTTCTTTTCTTGAATCAATTATTCTTCTTGTATTAAATATTACATTTTAGCAGGAGATCTCTTCTTGCTTCTATCTTTGTTGAAAGTTGTATGCAGAATGACTAGTGTAATTCTTTTATAATTTTAAAGACCATTATTACATCACATAATGTTACTTTTAAATTCTATTGGTTAACCCATTGGAGACACGTTTAAAGTGCCTAGCATGTTCACTGGGAACCCATTTAAATCTCCGCGCCGCTACTCCGGCTGCGCTGGACTTTAAATACACATACTCTGTTCTATCACTTATGATTTCAGATATTTTGTTTACCCCTGAATTTCTTTTAGTATCTTGTACTTTTACGAATAGCAAAGGAATGTGGCCTACCTACCTGCTACCCTCTTTTGTGCATTGTAAACCGTTATGTTTTGTTATTTTCAAGGCTGTGAAAGTTGACAAACAATTCAGAAACCATCTTTTTGTAAAAGTTCTCGGACATTGCCTTGAAAGTAAACACAAATCATATGTTCAAACAAGACCGAAAAAAATAACAAACGCAATATAATACTGTACATAATAAAAATAAATATATGAAATAAAATAAGCATAGACCTATACATTATAAAATCAGGAAAAGTTCTTCGTATATTCTTTAATTATCATAGTTATATATCGACCTGTAAATTATAAAATACTATAGATAAAAACTGGACGAAACTCACCTAATATTTCTACCATCAGTAGCATGCACGGTTACGTTGTCACTGTATATTATTTCATCGTCCGAATCTTCGTTCCATAATAATTCACTACAATCACTGTCACATAATATTTCATCCACTACTTCACTTAGTTTCTCAAAAGCAATACGTTCTCTCCTTTCCTATTTACGCACATATTGCAAGAAAAAAAATTAATTTTAAAACTATGAATTTTAACAAATAAGCACTGAATTTATATTCACTTATATTTTACCGTAATAAATGCCTACAACTATAGTCTACTATTCTATAAATAATAACTAAAATAAACTATACAATACACTAGGCCTATACATATTTACTTTACATAAACAAACAACACATTTTACTGATGGTGAACCGAAAATGTAAACCACTAAAGAAACCTAACGTCTTACAGTGGGGGTTATAACACAACGAGTCTACCTCGTTGTGGGGCTGTTTGGACTTTCTACCTGCTCACGAGGGAGACTCGTTAAAAGTCTCCAATGGGTTAATAGTTCTTTAAATATAAGGTTTAATTTGATTTGTTAAAATAAGAAAGTTAATTATTTTAACATCCAATCAGAGTTTAGTTTACTTTCATTTAAGAATATGAAGTTATGCAGGTGTTCTTATTACAGTTATAACAGGAGGTTGTAATTAATATTTAATTTTAGGAAGTTATATTTTGAGGTTATTTTAATTATATTATTTTTAGTCTGGACATCTTACCTCAATACTAATGTTGATTTGGGAAAGCTGACGATAAAACAGAATTGTTTTGAAACATGTTCCAGAACAAAACATTAGTATTGAGGTAAGATGTCCAGACTAAAAATAATATAATTATAACAGGAGGATTTATAATTTTGACAATGACTTAAAACAATTTTTAAAAACATTATTTACAATGACCGTTATGTAGTGCAATTTCTTTAATTGTTACTGAGACATTTTTATTCAACAATTATCAACAATGAATTATTTAGATGTTTTTATTTATATAAGTTATATTTAAATATTAAAAGAATTTTAAAATACAAAATTATTAACTTTAATTTTTATATTCATTATAGTATTAAAATCCTGCTATAACATTATCACATATGCACTCCATCTGCAGCACCATTTCTGGATATTTCTCCTACTGATCAATCTAAAGCTTTCTGTATATCAACTCTTGATTGAAATTGAATACCTCAGAGGTTCTTTGATCTCTGAGAATAAGTTATAGTCACAAGGGCTCCTTCTCATAAATTTGGTGGATGTTCCAATTCCATCTTCTAAACAAATTCTACTGAACATCTTTTACTTACTGAATGTGAACATATTCACAACATATAGCTATTTCCAGACTTTCAATGTTACACATTTATACAACAAAGACTACTCAAAAGATTACAATTGTCACCACTAGGATCAGTAATTTACAACAGTGTTGTCATTACCTATTGAATGCCCTAAAGGCTATTAATTTCATGCTAATAAATCCATGCGGCATGAAAGAGGGGCATGGAAGCTTCTTCATAGGAAAACTAGAGGGAAAATGTGCAGTTGGTAGATCAAGAAAGAGGTGGGAAAATAACATTAATAATCATGATTTGAGAGAAGTAGATTATACATGTGATGATTGGAAAACATTAGCTCAGGATAGGAATGTATGGAGAGCTTATGTCAATGCAGCTATGGGTTTGATACTACCAGTTAGTCATAAATAACCCAACTTAACAAAAGAGGGAATTTTGAAGAATGGCTGAATTTAAATGCCTGACTAACTCCATCCCTATCCTGAGCTAATATTTTCCAATCATCCCCTGTACAATTCACGTCCCCTAAATCATGGTTAATATAATTCACCTACTGAACACTTCTACAAAAAAGTTTCATGCCCCTTTTTCATTCTCCATCCATGCCACATTACCTGAAAGTCCTGAGTCTGGAGATTTTTGAGCTCATAAAAGAACTTGAAACCTAAATTAAAGCCTCTGAGCAAAATTTAATGAGGTGTTTTTAATTTTGTTGAGTTGTTTCTTGACTCACCTCATACTTCTTAACTCCCTCGCAGATCCAGATTTTGTCACTGTATTTGTGACATTTTCAATGCTGTTCACGTTCACAACAGCATTGAGAATGTCACAAATACAGTGACAAAATCTAGATCTGTGAGGGAGTTAAGAAGTATGAGGTGAGTCAAGAAACAACTCAACAAAATTAAAATAAACCTCATAGTGTTATTTCCTACCTACATAACTTAATTTAATGAGGTGTTTTTATCAAACGTCCCACCCATACCCAAATGGTTTAAGGCATGATGCATGATGGAGAGCTAAAGGATTTGTGAAAAATGTCTTCCTCGAGGGGACTCGAGTTGGATTTGAACCAGAACTGAATAATGTTATGGTGAATGGAGTGTTGATGTTGGCACACCTGTTCCTTCTATGAGTGCTGCAGTTAGAAGTGGCAATCTCTGCAGCCGTCCGAGCACATGTTGCATGTATGTAGCCATCCGGAAACCATCGTCTGGATTGCAAAACATCCGAGCCATGTTTAAATCTCCACCTGAGCAAAATGTCTGTCCATTACCATACACAATCAGTCCTTTCCCTGATTCCCAGGTTTCTAGAGCGTTGATTGCATTTTCCAGGTCTACCATCATCTTCCCTACAAACATCACATATTGTTACTGTCGAGGACATACATTAAGAAAAGATCATGATTTGATTGAAAGACTTGCATTGGATTGGAACCCCCAAGGACACAGGGGAAGAGGCAGACCGAAACAGATATGGAAGAGAATGATCCTTGAAGAAATTGCAAAGGAGGGGTTAAAAAACCTGGAGGGAAGTGAAGAAGTTTACTCAGAACAGGATCTGTTGGCGACACTTTGTGGATGCTTATGCTCCTGATAGGAGATGTTGATGAACACTATCATGTTTTATGCTTCAAAGAAAACTTGATACACAGAAAAATAAATAGCTTCAGAAAAGAAAAAAATTAATCAAAGGAAGTATCCTTCAGATTGAAAAAGAATAAATAAGGAATGCCGAGTCATCTTACCTCATAACTCGTGTTCTGCAGTGGCTGCTCACATTTGGATGGAAAAAGCATAAAATCAATGTTGAAATTATTAAAACAGTTGGAAAATACACAAAAGAACTTGTCATTTGGGAGAAAATCTACATTCAAAAGAACAAAAAGAAGATTATGAATTTTGAAATTCCCAGGGAAAAAGATTTGATTTACAAGTTTTTCATCAGCCAAAAGATGGAGTGGAGCCTATATCCACGGCTGACAACATAAGTTGTTGACGGTATGCATGGCATATCAAAACATGTTGAAATGAAACGCAATAAACTATGAGGAAAGGAGATTACGAGTATTTGAGAATAAAGTTCTTAGGAAAATTTTTGGACCAAAGAGAGAAGAACAGACAGAAGAATGGAGAAGACTGCACAACAGTGAATTACATGGTCTTCATAGGAAGCCAGATATAATAAGAACAGTTAAGTCTCATAGACTGCAATGGGCAGGACATGTGGCACGAATGAGGAATAAAAGACATGCATGGAAGCTTCTTGTAGGAAAACCAGAGGGAAAATGCCCAGATGGTAGACCAAGAATGAGGTGGGAGAATAACATTAACTATGATTTGAGGGAAGTAGATTATAGAGGGGATGATTTGAAAACATTGGCTTGGGATAGGGATGTATGGAGAGCTTATGTCCGTTTGGCCATGAACCTACAGGTTCGATAGTGCCAGTGAGTAAGTTAGTTAGATTTTCAGTTTTTGTAACTGACTAGAATGTAAAGTTGTAAACTCGACCTCTAGAAGAGGTCCATGAGAAGAAGTAAATCCATAATTGAGATGTAATGAATAAGTAAAGTGGTAATCACCGCTGATTGCATTGCGTTTGTCTGGATGGTTGAGGCACAGAGTTGCGATCCCTGTGTCTTCATTCTGAATTAAATCCACTTGTCCTCCGGGCGAGCGAAGCAGCATTTTGCGAATCTCATCATGTGCAGTTTCTGGACCTGTGTAGTACGTAATGTGCCTGTGCTGCGTCTTCAGCAGACCCCACATTCTCACAAGACAACTCCTGCAACAACATGCTATCATTAGTGACCGGATGTTAGGGAAAATGCCTACAGTTATTTATTATAGATATTGTAAAAGTGACTTCATATACGAGGGCGGATCGGAAAGTAACGCACAATAATTTTTTTCTGCCTTGGTATTGCAGCTAGAATGTTGAAATTTCACAGAGATATAGTTTGAAGTTTTCACTACAGATGGTATTTTTTTTCTCAGGTGCACCTCTTGCGAGAGAAGCTTGAACTATGCAACAAAGATGGCGCGCATGCTACAGTCGTCCACCTGTGAGGAACACAGAAGTGTTGTTCGATTTTTGTGGGCCAAAGGGCATAAACCCAGTGAAATTCACAGGGACATGCGTGGCGTGTATGGGGATGATTGTATGGACCGTAGCAATGTCTCCAGGTGGTGCACATTCTTCCAAGAGGGACGCGTGAACCTTAGTGATTCGCCACGCTCCGGCCGGCCGACAACAGCAGCAATCCCGCAGAATGTCAGAGGCATTGAGGCGGCAATTCTGAACGACCGGCGTGTGCAACTGCGAGCCTTATTGCAGAAGTTCAACATTTCCTATGGTGCGGTGTACAATATTGTTAATGAAAATTTGAAATTCCGTAAAGTTAGTGCTCGCTGGGTGCCTAAGAACCTGACAGACGACCACAAGGGCCAGCGAATGATGGCAAGCTTGGACCACTTAACGCGGTACACCGCACAAGGACATGACTTTTTGGAAGGAATCGTCACAGGTGATGAGTCGTGGGCGTACCACTACACGCCCGAAACAAAGCAGGCATCAATGGAGTGGAAACATGCTAGTTCCCCAGTAAAGAAAAAATTCAAAGTGACTCAATCTGCCAGGAAAGTGCTTGTGACAGTGTTCTGGGATATGCATGGTGTTTTATTGGTGGACTTTGCTGAACACGGGACCACTGTGAATGCTGCGGCCTACATTAAAACTTTGGTGAAGTTGCGTCGTGACAAACGTCACAACATTAACGTTAAACTTCTTCATGACAATGCTTGCCCCCATGTTGCTGCTGTCGTTCGTCAGAAAATCGCCGAATTTAGTTGGGAGGTGCTCCAGCATCCACCATACAGTCCGGATCTTGCACCATCGGACTTTCATCTGTTTGGTCCCATGAAGAAATTCCTGGCCGGCAAACGCTTTGAGACAGATGTGGAAGTGAAATCAGCAGTGTGCAGATGGCTACACTCCAACCAAACGGACTTCTATGAACAGGGCATATTGAAACTGGTAACACGATGGGAAAAATGTGTTGAGAAAGTTGGTACTATGTCGAAAAGTAGGTAAAAGATGTAAGTTCATTTGTGATTTTTTTCCTTTTTTTTACTATTAAACTTTTTGAAAAAAAAATTATTGTGCGTTACTTTCCGATCCGCCCTCGTAACTTCATACCAACGACCCTAGAGTTGTTTTGCATTAAGTTAATTTTGCCTATAAATGCCTATTTCAGCTCACAATGCCTATTTAACATTTTCTCTCAAAATTAACTTAGTATTTCAATGAAATTGACTGAAATGGACAAACAACCTGACGCATATCATTGCATAGAAACTTTTAATTGACTGGCAATATTATTTTTGATGTTGATAACACTGAATTCAGTCTGTAGTCCTTGTTCACAGACAGGTGCTTCAAAGACAAAGTTGTGCAACAAGTGTATGTGGCTCTTTTTTTTACCTTTAGAACAGTAGTTTGACGATGCCTAAAGAATGGACAACAGTAAAAGGCAAATTGACCAATTTTGTGAAAGCATTTGGTGTGGAAATATTCTCAAGTGACATTGTTTTGCAAAGTGTGTAAAATTTCAGTGAATTGCGTGAAGAAGTGCCATGTTTCGCAGCACATACACACTGCAAAACATAAGTATGGTCTTTGTAAAAAGCAAATCAAGTTCCAAAATCATCTCTGATATCTTAATATGCTATTGATAGCATATGTTTATAATCTTTACATAAGACTGTAAAATTTTATGTTGTAGTCCATTTTTGTAAGAGCCTATTTTGAATTTTTAGTGCCTTTTTGCCTGCTTATTTTGCACTTTTTAAGTGCCTAACATCCGGACTCTAGTTATCATGATACAACAATCTTCCTTCTACTAAAATAATTAATTCAATAGCATTATTGAATACAGAGATATAGCTCTCCATACATCCTGTTTTCTAGTCATCCCCTGTTTAATTTACCTCCCCTCATATCATGGTTAATGTTATTCTCCAACCTACTGGACATTTACCCTCTGGTTTTCCAACAAGAAGTTTCCATGCCTCTCTTATTCCCCAGTTCTATCCATTGCAGTCTATGAGACTTAACTTTTCTTATGCTTTTTTATAAAGATTACATAGTTCACTATTATATTGTTTTCTCCATTTACCCGTCTGTTTGTCTCTCTTTGGTCCAAAATTTTATCTAAGAAGTTTATTCTCAAACACTTGTGATATTTTCTTCTCCCTTAGAGTAAGATTCCATGTTTTGCTTCCATATAATATAATTGGGAGAATAACTTCTTCTTCTTCATCACGGTTTAGGCTTATTTACTAGTCTGTTCCGGCTCCAAATTGCTGCTGTTTCCATCTTTTCTTTGGTCTTCCCAAACTTCTTCTTCCTCATGGTGAATAGCTGTATGCTGCTTTTGGTTTTCTATTCCCAGTCATCCTTGCCAAGTGTTCTTTCCAGTTTGTTATGTATTTCACTATTGTTGTGTTTAATTCATCTACTTTTAGTAGACGAATTGGGAGAATAACCATTTTGTATATTTTTAGGTTAAAGTATTTGTGATTGTGAAAGCATTACTCCCACTCCTTGGCACAAGAGGCCTTGGCGTACCAGCTGGCTGCTGGCCTCACATACATAGATATGTGTTAAGTCACATTCAGTACCAGGCACTGAGCAGGGCATTTAAACCCACAGGCCAGCCATTTAAATACCCCAGCTACCCTTTTCATGGCACTTCAGAAAATGGACCATTATTCACAAACTATTAGTCCTAGAAAATTCAAATTTTGTACATACCTAAAGGAGATATCCTAGTAGGATTTGATCATGAAAAACTTGGGTGATTGACATCACATGGTATCGACGTATCAATTTCAGGAAGTGGAAGTTCATCTTCACTTTCACTTTGTGAATCTTCTAATTCAGGAATCAGTTTGTCACCTGAATCATCATCATACAAAATATTCACTAATTCTTCTTCAGTGAGATATTTTTCTTCCGCTATGGTTTCACTCACGCACAAACAACAGCGCGATAATGAGAAACATATACGACTGCATTGGAGCAAGTTTGGGTGAATGAATTCCATGTGTTGTTTGTTTTAAAAATAAAAGGGGATTCACCAAGGTTAAATGTGTCAAACGGGAATAGAAAATGTACATTTACATGCCATCTATGATCTCCAAGACATACTAAGCCAACACGATATTTAGGCGCCGAATATAAACGTGGTTTGTTTGCACCCGCTCTAAAGCGAGTTAAGTGACCGACGGCCACATACACGATAGTCTCTTTAAACACCTTAACTGGTTTACGGTACTGAATGTGGCTTAATCATTGAAGTAGATCACCATATAGCCAGTATAGGGGTGACATGTGGTGAGCATATCCGATCCCCTAGTTGTTGTAGCAGGTTTTCTCAACCTGGAGCCTCTACTTATTGTAGCTACCAAATTCATTATGATTCTGGGTGGGCACCAGTCCCATTCTAGCCAAAATTCTACATGAAAAATTTCTTCCCCAATGGGAATTTGAAACAGCACAAGTCCCATAGCCCTGCACCAGGACATCATGTGTTAAACCACATGGCTCTGATGCAATACTGTGAATTAAATGAAGAAAATTGGAAATTTTTGTGTACAACCAATGGGGAGTTATTAAAGAAACATCACTGCTACTCTTAATTACAGAAGGTGTTATAAATGACATCCCTCTGCTGCAAACACATTGCTGACAGCTGGCATTTACACATGCAAATTCATGTGCTGTAATTCTCCTCACTTCTATACAATGCTCTCTTTTATTCATTGATTGCCTTTATATATATATTTATATATACACATTAATTTATAGATTTGGCTATAAATAAAAATTGTAGACTTACAAATTGGGGGAGGGGCTAGAGGACCATAATCCTCTACTAATATGTGACGATGTGCTACATACTTTAAGCCAGGATACAGAGACTGTAGTGTGCAAAATCAGCAGATCCTATATAATTGGGATGGCAAAGCCCTGCTATTGGTATGTGTTATTCTAATATTTTGTGCATTAATAATTCTGATTATGTGCTTATGATACCTTATAAAATGCATGAATATACTGCACATAGGTCGGATTGAGACAGTTGAAAGTCCGTTTTTTTTTTCTTCAAATCAAAACTTCCTTTATCTAGAAACAAAAAAGAAAAATCTTAAAATATCACAATAAAAAAATCACAGTTTTTTCTCTAATTTTATTGACAGAGGATAACTATAGGTTTAGTATTCCAGGAAATGTATGTATGCATTTGGCCCCCATGAAAATGAGTACTAGAATGTTGCTGACTCAAGCTCAGCATGCTTGACAAGTCAATAAAATGCTTTAAAATTGGTTGGCAATAATAATGGTAATAATTTTACGATCCAATTCTTTGCCTGCTGTACATATGCCATTTCTTGCACTACATAGTGCAAGAAATGTTACCAGACGATAGACTATAAAATTACGTTTAAAATTGAGTTAAGAATATGATCAATTTTATAAAAATGTTCTAAAAGCATGCTGTTCAGAACTACGAAACGAAATATATATTGCAACAAAAATTAATTTTGAAAATAAAAAATGATCACCGGTATAGTGATTTATCGTCTCATAAAAAAAATGTACGCGTGAATCGTCGAAATTATTTTACAGCTATTATTGATCTACTATTAATACTTAAAAAAAATACTCTTTGCATACCGGAATAGTATTTTAATACTATTACTGATGAATTACAACCATAATTACGATTATGCTGAGAAAACAAGATTGAAACATGAAAGAATGAAATTTAAGCTATCATTACATTTGTAAATTTACAGATTAATTCTAGTAAAATTTACAGAATATTTTTTGGTGTTATTAAATTATTATCCATCTATATTAACAATTTAAAACAGTCGATCATTTTTTAATAATAATAATAAAAAATAAAAACTCAGTAGTTGGCGGCACTGATTCAATCGTACGCGTAATTATGGTAAAAATGATGTAATATCGTGAACCATATTAGCCAATAGTTGTAAGTTAAAAATTAGGAAACTGTATTAAACTTTACGGTAAACTATATTTTTAATATCATGTAATATACATTTAAAATAGTATAGTCATTAATATTATTTATTCTTTGCCTTCTTTTGTTTAAATTTTTTTATAGAAACTCATGCTTTTTATTGCGACAGTTGTCAATATTGTAATGTAGGCCGGGTTGTGCCACATGGCAGGTATTTATTATAAACATTGTGGAATAAGAATTAAAATATTTAATGTAAAAAAGTGAGATAATATTACAGTATTTAAGTTTTTATCAAGTAAACATGGTGCAACCAGTGCCTGAAACAATCGATTTCCCTAAAGAGGAAGAGAAAATAATTGATCTTTGGAATAAATTAGATGTATTTAAAACATGCCTGAAACAATCAAAAGGTAAGCCTAGATATTCTTTTTATGATGGGCCACCTTTTGCAACGGGATTGCCTCACTATGGACACATTCTAGCTGGAACTATAAAAGATATAGTCACGAGATACGCCCACCAAAGAGGTTTTCACGTTGAACGAAGATTTGGTTGGGATTGTCATGGATTGCCCGTAGAATTTGAAATAGACAAGAATTTAGGAATTAAAGGACCTGAGGATGTTGCAAAGATGGGAATTGATAAATATAATAGCGAATGCCGGAAAATTGTAATGAGGTATGCTGCAGAATGGGAAAGAATTGTTGGACGTCTTGGCAGGTGGATTGATTTTCAGAATGATTACAAAACACTTTATCCCTGGTTCATGGAATCAATATGGTGGGTATTTAAGGAATTATTTATTAAAGGACTTGTTTATAAAGGTGTGAAGGTGATGCCATACTCTACTGCCTGCAATACACCACTGTCTAATTTTGAGTCTGGTCAGAACTACAAAGAAGTTGTAGACCCTGCAGTGATTGTCAGTTTTCCTATTGACGATGAGCCAGATGTCCTGCTGTTAGCGTGGACAACCACACCTTGGACATTGCCAAGTAATATATCACTGTGTGTGAATCCAAATTTAAATTATGTGAAAGTGAAGGATGTCGCATCAGGAGATATTTACATCCTCATGGAAGCTCGGCTTGAAGCTCTTTATAAGAAAGATGATCAGTACACAGTGTTAGAAACATTCAAAGGAGAAAAACTGAAAGGAAAAAGATATAAACCGCTATTTCCATACTTTACTCATCTGAAGGAGAAAGGAGCATTCCAGGTTCTGAATGATGGGTATGTGACAGAGGAGTCAGGCACAGGGGTCGTTCACCAGGCACCGTATTTTGGCGAAGACGATTACAGAGTGTGTTTAGCTGCGAAGATAATCACTCGTGACCAAGAGATCATCTGTCCGGTAGATGCAAGCGGCCGCTTTACCCAACCAGTCACACATTTCCTCGGCCAGCATGTCAAGGACGCAGATAAAAACATAATAAAATGGTTGAAAGATGCTGGACGTCTTATAAATAATTCAACAGTGAAACATAGTTACCCGTTCTGCTGGCGGTCAGAGACGCCGTTGATTTACAAGGCTGTGCCATCGTGGTTTGTGAGAGTGGAACAGATGAGCAAGGATCTGTTGAAGTCGAGTCAGAGCACATACTGGGTGCCAGATTTTGTCAAGGAGAAGAGGTTTGGAAACTGGCTGCGAGATGCACGCGACTGGGCCATAAGTCGCAACAGATACTGGGGCACTCCCATTCCACTCTGGATGTCAGACGATGCTGAGGAAATTGTTTGTGTTGGCAGCATTGCAGAATTACAAGAACTGACCGGCACAAAAGTTACTGATTTGCACAGAGAGAGCATTGATGACTTGACAATTCCATCAAAAAGACCTGGTCAGCCTCCTTTAAAACGAGTACCAGAAGTATTTGATTGTTGGTTTGAATCTGGATCCATGCCTTATGCACAGATGCATTATCCATTTGAAAGAACCAAAGAGTTTGAAGATTGTTTTCCAGCTGATTTCATTGCAGAGGGTATAGACCAGACTCGAGGCTGGTTCTACACTCTCCTTGTGATCTCCACGGCACTGTTCAACAAGCCACCATTCAAGAACCTGATTGCTAACGGCCTTGTTCTGGCAGCCGATGGACAGAAGATGTCCAAAAGGAAGAAGAATTATCCAGATCCTATGGAAGTTGTGAATAAGTTTGGAGCAGATGCCTTGCGACTGTATCTGATAAATTCTCCAGTTGTGCGAGCAGAGAACTTACGCTTCAAGGAGGAGGGAGTGAGAGATGTCCTGAAGGACGTGTTCCTCCCGTGGTACAACGCATATCGCTTCCTGGTGCAGAATATAGACAGACTCGCGCGAGAGGACGGTAAGCAGTTTGTGTTTGTTGAAAACGCCTCCCCGGAGAAATTGTCTCAGAACATAATGGATCGCTGGATTCTTTCATTCACGCAGTCGCTGCTGCAGTTTGTGAAGCGTGAGATGGCTGCTTATCGCCTGTACACTGTGATCCCCAGACTCGTCAAGTTCATAGACAACCTGACAAACTGGTACGTGCGCATGAACAGGAAGAGGTTGAAGGGAGAAGGTGGGGCAGTGGATTGCCACGACGCCTTGCACACACTCTACCAAGTGTTGTATTCAATGATCCGCATCATGGCACCGTTCACTCCATTCCTTACTGAGATCATGTATCAGAACCTGCGACACTTCCTGAGCGCAGAGTCTGTGATGGACAGCATCCACTACATCATGCTGCCAGAGCCGACAAGCGCTCTCATCAATGAAGACATAGAGAAGTCCGTCGCGCTGATGCAGACGGTTATAGATCTCGGTAGAGTGATCCGTGACCGCAAGACAATCCCTGTGAAATATCCTCTTCCAGAAGTTGTTGTGATCCATCAAGATGAGAAGAGCTTGCAGCAGATCACAACGTTGGAGCGCTACATTCAGGAAGAGTTGAACATCCGCAGAGTGACCGTGACGACCGACAAGAAAACTTACGGAGTGATGCTTCGGGCCGAGCCAGATCACAAGACGCTGGGAGCTCGTCTGAAAGGAGCATTCAAACCTGTGATGCAAGCCATCAAGGAATTAACAGACGAACAAATACAGAAGTTCCTGTCGAGCGGGAAAATGGAGTTACTTGGGCATGAGATTGAACAGTCAGATATCCGTGTAATGTTTACATTCAGCAGCGACTCCAGTACCTATGAGGCACATGCTGAGAATGACCTGATTGTGTTGTTGAATACGACAGCAGACGAGGCGATGCAGGACGAGGGAATCGCCCGGGAGGTGATAAACAGAGTACAGAAACTGAGGAAGAAAGCTCATCTGGTGCCGTCGGATCCTGTTAAAGTCTATTATAAAGTAGAACCTGAAGACAGCCAACTGCAGCGCATAGCTGTGTCGCACAACCAGTTCATTGAGAACACACTCAAAGTGCCGCTGATTCCTCTGAAGGACATGCCCCCACACGCGAGGTCAGCGCTCGTCATTGAGGAGATGCAGCAGCTCAAAGGATCTCTGCTCAACTTGGTTGTTATCAGAGATACAGATGTCAGCCTTGAAGAGCCGTTCTGTAGATATGTGAACGTGGAACTGTGTGGTCTGAAACCACGATATGGAGCTGAGAAACCGACTGGTGTTGTACTTCTTGAAAACCCGGCACGTGAAAATGTATTATCCACGGAGCAGTTGAAGCGGGAAATAGAGATTTTGTTTGGAATTTACGGAGTAGATTTTGAAGTTCGTATTGCTGAAGATGACAGAGTATTGTCGAACGTGCAGAACGTTGGAATGTTGGACAGGAAACTGTTGTATGTTTGCCGTGCAGGAAACAGCGAGAGGCAGTCACTAGGTGGATGTGGTGGGCCATTGTGCAGGTTTGTCAACGTGGAGTACAACGGCAGGAAAGCAACGGTGCTGCTAGACAATGCAAGTAGAGATGCAGAGGTAGAACAGAAGAAGCTGGTTGCTCGCGTGTTTGACCTTGAAGCCAACAAGTTGCTCCTCACACCATCCAATGGACATCTGTCTGTCACACTCTCTGTAAGTAGCAGCTAGTTCGTACAGTATGCAGGTTACAGACTGTGCAGCCACAGGTTGTAAACTGTATCAAAAGTATATTGACTTAGGGTTCCACGGCCGGAGTTATTATGATGATGATCTTGTAGAAGATTTCCAGTCTGTTGACCGTGGTCTGAGGCTTGTAGTTCCCTGATGTTTCGCCAGAGACTGCGTTCGGAATCCTCAAGGGTTGTCTTGAGACTGGCAATTTTGTCGACTACCTGTATGGACCGCGCAGAGAACACGTCGCGGATAAATGTATAAATAGGGCAGGTAGTCGACAAAATTGCCAGTCTCAAGACAACCCTTGAGGATGCCGGACGCAGTCTCTGGCAAAACATCAGGGAACTACAAGCCTCAAGACCACGGTCAACAGCCTGGAAATCTACAAGATCATCATATTATATCAAAAGTATCACTGCCTCCAATTCCACCATTAGACAAAATATAGTCAGCCATGGTAGAATATTGGTTGTGTTCTTTGCCTTTGGTCCTGAGGGTCTTGGGTTCAAACCTGGCCAGGATTGATGGTGTTTTTAAGATGGAAGGGGTATGACCACCTACATGCTTCATAGGACTATGTGAAAACATTCTGGGGAGATTGTAATGCAAATGATGCATTACCATAAAAAACAGACTCATTATTGTTGAATGATCCATCCATAGTAATTCTGCCCGAGGGCAGGTCCTTCACTGCAATCATGGCATTTTCATGCTATGCTTGCAGCTTTACTAGGGAATTATAGGTGTGGTAGCTTCCCGTTGCTTTCCATACCGGTGAAGGATGATGATGATGATGATAAGGATGACGATGATGGCCATATGATTTTGGGGACCGTTTGGGCCTTAAAGTTTTCCTGACATTTGTCTTACAGGTGAGGAAAAACTCCGATAAAAACCTCACCCAGAAAAACTGCCCCGACCAGGGATCGAACCTGGACCCGCTGCATGACAAGGCAGCTCGCTACCTCGAGACCACAGCAGTGGACTGTTGAATAATCAAGGGGGAAAAAATGTGTATATATATATATATATATATATATATACACACACACACACACATACACTGTAATGGTTCTTAGCAAAAAGTAACAAAAAAAAAATTCTTATTGGACATAAATATATAACCTAGAAATTGTGATTGGTATAAACAATATTAGTACTGCAAACATAGGTATGTACAATGGTTGAAAATATAATTGCCAACTTATCTTAGATTCAAATCCTGGTTTAGACAGAAATTTATCTTTTTGATATATAACTATTGCATGCTAACAGCAAGCCCGAGTACATTAATTTCATTGTTACATCTGAAACATTTAGTCTGATGACATCTGCTCTTTCTACAAATGTCCAAGGGAACTGTCATGTTGAAACCTGACATGAAATTTCTCTCAGAGATGTACCAAGGCTGAGTAAAAAAAAAATCTGCCATTTTTAACTGCAAGGCACAGAAATCAAAGTCAAAATCCAGCAATGGCAACCCACTATATGGAGGAGATGGACTCCCTGCATGGACAAAGAGCAGAGTGGACTGAGGCAGGTTGCAGTGCGGACAGCAGGCAATTCAGCAGTTGTATTACTTCCCTATAGTTAAAATGAGAGATTTGTTGCTCGATTTTAGCGCCTTGCAGTTAAAGGTAAAAACGGCAAAAAATCTTTGGGCATGGCCTTGGTACATCACAATGATTCTCTGGAAGGAATTTCAAGGTAGGTTTTGGCTGCAGTGGTTGTAAGATAAAGAAAACAAATAATGGTATTTTAGGCTCAACTGCACTTCTACTAGCGCTTGATTTTTCAGTTATATTGTTGTAAACTATAGCTCTTCTTCTGTATTTACTAACATTATTTTATATTTTAAACTTTTTCAAATCATTTTTATAACATTATTACACAATTTTGAAATATTTATTTAAATATACAAATCACAATATTATGACACTGTTAGACAATATTGTGATGCTAACTGCTATTTTCTCCACAGAGTATATTACTTACTCTATGATTTTTCTATCGCTGTTTTGGGTTATCGCTGGTTGGATCAGCGTTAGGGAGTGATAAGTAAGTGTACACCCATTTTTAATAAACGTTTGGTATATTTAATATTATTAATATATTTTTAACATTGATTTGGGGATTTATTGTAAATAATGGTCATTTAAATAGTAATCGAGGATGGTAATCGATATGTGGTTCGATTGTGGTTATTGCTGGCTCTATAAACTCTGGCACATGCGCACTGTTGTTCTATGGGACTTTGAAAATATTTCACACTAGTTTAAGTGCAGTTTTTTCCGTATTTTATTTGAAGAGAAAAATATATTCCTGATTCAGGATTTCAACCTGTTGTCTATGATTCTGTAGGCCAGTTCTCTGACGGCTGAGCTACCAGGTTTCCAATTCAAACAGATATTAATTCTCTCATTTATCAATTGTCGGAGGACTGGTATACACAACTGGAGACATCAGGTTCAAATCCCGATTCAGACATATATTTCCATTTATAAGAGAAAAAAAATTAATGCTCGAACCAGGACTTGAACCCTTGAAGATCAGAGATCCAGGGTTCTAGTACCGGTTCGAGCGTTAATTTTCCTTTCTAAAGTAAAATTCTATTCAGGATTGGAAATTGTGTTAATTTAACACTTTGAGTCTGGCAGTGTACTAGTACCATGTCATTTAAATGCCGTGGTACTAGTACCACTTCAGGACTCAAAGTGTTATAAAAAGAAAAAAAACATTGAAGTATGTTTTTTTTCTCTTCAAATAAATTTGTTTTTCGGTGAGAAGTGATAAAATTTAATATTCACAAGTTAGAAATTATGGTCGTGACGATACTGAGAATGGAACAGAACTATGTTCCGAAACTAGTTTATAGTCCAATAAGAACAACAATATGAGGTGAGTGATAAAAAATTCTACTTAATATAAATTATGGTGTTTTATTTTTATTAATATTTATATATTAAATATACTAATATTTTATTATAATATCAATTCTCATAGTCGGGGCAGCGTAACCCTGCCTTCCAGGCACCCCAACCTCAGAAGCGGGTTACAAGTACCCCATGCCAGGAGAGAACACCAGAGATGTCAAAACGACAATCTGGGGCATTGAGGGAAAAAAATTAATAATTTGTTTTTAATTGCAGGACTAGACACAAGGTGGAGTTGGCAGCAGGAGTGTTGATTGCATACAGGGTGTTGTGCTAAGTATTGAAGAATTTTAATGCAAACTTGAACTTTAGGATCAATGTCACAAATAAAAAAGTTACCTTCGAGGAAATTTTTGTTAATTTTCAACTGACACCTGATAGTCATTTTCCTTTCCCTTCCTCTCTCTTTTGGTGATCTGATGATGCTACAAATTAAGTATTTTTTCGCAGATGATGTTCGGGGACTGTTTGGGCCTTAAAGTTTCCTTACGTTTGTCGTCTTGCAGGTGAGAAAAAACTAAAAAAAAAAAACACTTAGGAAACTTGTCCCGTCTGGTGACTGAACCCAGGCTTGCTGCATACAAGGCAGCGATGTTACTCTGAGATCACAGTGGTGGACCCCAGTGAATTTTAAAATTACAAAAAAAGGGCTAATAAATAAACATTTTTTGGAAAACACAAATGAAATTTCAAAAGCGAAGTTTGGGATGGAATACAACAAAAATATGGAGGCACACTGTAGCATAGTGGTTAAGGCACTACACTACAAGCCGGAAGGTTGAGAGTTTGAGTCCCGGTGGTGTCAGGATTTTTAAACTGACCGAAACCTGGCAGCACTATGGCCCTAGGGTCGACTCAGCCTCTAATGGAAATGAGTAACAGACGCTTGTTCTGGGGGTAAAGGCGGCGGTTATGCAGGGCTGACAACCTAGCTGGCATTAAGTGCCGATTGTCCAGAAAAGTGGGAGCCTTACCCTCCTACTACCCCAAGGGGGCTTCCTAAGGCCTGTTAGTGGGATCACTTTACTTTTACAACAAAAATATGACATACTGAAAACAAAAAGAAAGTCACATGAAGTTTTGTAATGAATAATTTATTTTAAAACAAACCACTTTAATTTTACAATTAAATTAATATTCAAGTAAAGTCTAACTCAGTTTTTTAATTTACAATTAAAATTGAACAAACTATTACAACATAAAGTAAAATGACAACACATAACTAGACTTGTAAAACATGTTTGAATTGAAACATCAGAATATCTAAGAAACATATTGAACAGCAGGACATTTAGTCTTGGTAGGAAGTAAAGTGTTAAAGTGCCTGATACAGCGGTCATTCTTAACTAAAATGAACTTCTGTTTAAAATATGTATTTTTCTCTTCAAATATAATTTGTCCTTCAGTGAGAAATGTTAAATTTATAATAAAAACATTGAATTGTGTTTAAAAATGTCGTCGAATGTTGATAAAACATATAGATCTTTCAGAATCATGTTGCATCTTTGTGATACTTAGGTTTTTGTACAGATGGTTGAATGTGTTTTTGTTCAACATGTCTATATTCTCATATCAAATTGCATTGAGCTGAAGTCATATGATGAAAGTTAAAATTAAATTGTACCTGTTGGTAGGTGCCGTCGTCCTCAACTTTGTTAAAATATTATATATAAATTAACTGGAGCGCTTTCGGAAGTTACCTTCCATCTTCTGCAGTTGAGCTTCCGCTACTTGTTGTTGTGTACAGTGATGTATACTCCAACTGTTTGTAGAAGCAACTGACTTGGTTTTGACGATCTCGTATAATGGGTTTGACTGGGGTGCATTCTCATTAAGAAGTGAGGTGTTGTTTGTTTCCTTTATAATTTCGAGGTCTTCAAATATATTTATCCTAGCTGGAATGAATACAATTGAAAACACTCATGATAATCCACCGAGAAAACATTCCAGCTAGGATAAATATATTTGAAGACCTCGAAATTATAAAGGAAACAAACAACACCTTACTTCTTAATGAGAACGCACCCAGTCAAACCCATTATAAGAGATCGTCAAAACAAGTCAGTTGCTGCTACAAACAGTTGGAGTATACGTCACCGTGCACAACAATAACGAGTAGCGGATGCTCAACCTGAAGAAGATAACTTCCGAAAGCGCTCCAGTTAATTTTATATACAATATTTTAACAAAGTTGAGGATGACGGCACCTACCAACAGGTACAATTTAATTTTTAACTTTCATCACGTCTATATTCTTTGCTTCTTTTAAAATTTGAATGAACCTGCTGTACTAAACCTCACAATGAAACTGCCAACCATTTGCACACCGAAACCTACCTTGAAATTTTTCCCAGAGAAGCATTGTGCTGTACCAAGGCCATATCCAAAACATCTGCCGTTTTAAACTGCAAGGTACAGAAATCAAAACCAGAATCCAGCAATGGCAATTCACTGTACAGAGCAGATGGACTCCTGCATTAGTAGGAGCGGAGTGAGATGGCAGGTAGTGAAGGTTATCCGGTCTACCAATTCTAGCATTGTTTTACTTTCCTATAGTTTAAATGAGAGATTTGACGCTGGATTTTAGTGCCTTGCAGTTAAAAATGGCAGATACATTTTTGGACATGGCATTTCTTCTCTGGAAGAAATATCAAGATAGGTTTCGGTGTGTAATGGTTGACAATTACCTTGTCAGTACCACATAATATGCCGAAGATGGAACATGGTTTTGAAATGCCTACATGTTTCAATTATTTGACAAAGTTTTTAGACGTAAGTTTGTTTTAGTTGAGCACGACTGATGCATTAGGTACTCATTTTAATAAATGAGTTGGAGAAAATGTTTTAACATCTCACCTCACAAAGTTGTGTGTCTTCAAGATACCGGTTTCAAAAGTGTAGTATTACTTCCATCTTCAGTCAAGTTAATTTGACTGAAGATGGAATTAGTACTATACTTTTGAAAGTGGTATCGTGAAGATATGCAACTTTGTGAGGTGAGATTTGACTGAAGATGGAAGTAATACTATACTTTTGAAACCGGTATCGTGAAGACACACAACTTTGTGAGGTGAGATGTTTAAACATTTTTTCCAACTCATTTATTAATGTAAATACCTGATAGTGTTTCCTCCCACTGTAAATTTAGTTAAACTCATCTTAATGTTTTACTTGATAACCTAACAGAGATTCACAATGAATTAGAAGAGAGTAACATTAGTGATTAAATATTAAAAATGATTGACATCACCTCATATTTTGTATTCGTTTTAGACTGGTTTGAGAATTATTGCATCTTCATTATTTTCATGACCGTTTTACTGTTGTGAAAATACTGAAAATGGAATAATTCCAAAACTGGTCTAAAAACAAGACAAAATATGAGGTTTATTAAAATTAATCGGAGAACATTTTGTTTAAACAACTCACCTCATAGGATTCATGCTTCCATGATACCGCGGTTTCAAACACAGTCGTGTTCATCCTCAGCCATAACTCCGACTGTGTTTGAAACCATGGTATCATGGAAGCATGAATCCTATGAGGTGAGTTGTTTAAACAAAATGTTCTCCGGTGAATTTGAATGATTGATTAAACCTCATAATATTTACTTCCCAACATTAATTTAATATATGACATTTATATTACAAATAATCTACTATGTTAAATAAATGGAAGATTTTAATTAATAATTAAGTTAGAATTTAAAATCAAAATTCATAATTGTAGATTTTTTGAAAACATGTTTCAATACTTCTGCATATTATCTTCAGTTCCAATGAAACATGTCTTCGAGGAATCTACAATTATGACGTGAGGTGTTAAATTCTAACTCAATTATTAATTAAAATAAACCTCAGTGTCACTTCCTTTAAATATTAAGGAAAATTTTGTCAAACCTATTTTTACTTTATATAATTAATTATTAAATTGAGTGATTTAGATTTTTTCCGTTTAGAATATAATGCAGAAACTATTTCTACAAAACTGGATGTGAGGGCAGCAGCCGGCTGGTAGGCCAAGGGCCTTCTAATCCAATATGCCATAAATAAGTTCCAGAGTACATAGAAAGCAGTGAACTCTGAACTTACAAAAATATTTTCTAGCCGTCAAGTAAATCAAATCAAATATTAATGTATACATATTAATACTTTTTAAAACTATAGCAAGTTTTGGAGACATTTTGCAATTATTTTTTAAAGGTTTTTCAGCTCCTGAAGGTGAGTCATCAATGGAAGCCACTTCACAATAAACATTATTAAAACTAAATTTATTCTTAAAATTTCACTCAAGAGTAAAATCTTTGTCTCAGCTGGTTGTTGGGGAAAAAATCACATTTTGACGTACGTTTACTGTAAACTATATTGGCTCTCAGAAATAGCAAAGTTTTATCTATTTTAAAAAGCGGATCTGCTGGTAATATCATTTATAAATTTACTGCTGGAAAAGAACAATAAAGACATTCATGGAGACAAATGAAGATGGTCAGTAGGTAAAGTTGATATTTTGATTGTTTTCTTGGTAAATTTAAATTGGAAAAATGGTGGTTCATCATCTTCTGCAAATAAATCATTTGATGATCTCTGACTTAAAGATTCAATAGGATTTTCATTGCTTTTACTCAGTTGTTTGCAACTAGAAGCAGCCGCCAGCTTTCTCCTGCGCTTGGCATGTTTGGATATAAACCTGCTCGAAGGCTGAAGAAATCTTCTCGAAGAAAAGCGATTATCATCGTCAGACGTGTCTGAAGCTGGTGAACTGTTAATCATGTTGACTGGTGATGACAGTGGTGATACGTTGGTACAGGTCTCATACATTGCAGCTCCACCATCTTCATTGTTTACATCATGCATACCATTATCATAATTTTCAAAGCTAAGTGGTGATACGTTGGTGTAAGCCTCACCGTCTTCATTGTTTATATCATCACCATCATCAATTTTAAAGCTAAGTGGCGAATAGTTGGTGTATGTCTTACCGTCTTCATTGTTTATATCATCAGCACCATCAATTTTAAAGCTAAATGGTGATATGTTGGTGTATGTCTCATACATAACAGCTGTGCCATCTTCATTGTTTATGTCGTGTTTATCACCGTCTTCAAAGCTAACAAAGCCTAATGTTGAAGTTTCATCTTGAAATGGCATTTCTCTTACATGTGGAGTTGAGGAACACATGAAGGGGATGTTATGTGCATAAAATATAGGACTGGTATCTTCATGTCTTGATTGATGAGGGACGTTACTGGCCCCTTCAAACTCAGGGTAGAATCTGAAAACATAATGATGTGGAATGCAGTGACACACTGGCCTCACCACTGAAATAGCATATCCTCATTTCTCATCATAATGTTTGACATTGCCACAAAGATTTATTAAAAAATGGATATGATTATCTTGAAGAAGATTTCCGGGCTGTTGGCCGTGGTCTTGAGGTTTGAAGTTCCCTGATGTTTCGCCAGAGACTGCGTCCGGCATCCTCAAGGGTTGTCTTGAGACTGGCAATTTTGTCGACTGCCTGTCCTATTTATACAGTTCACCATGATGTGTTCTCTGTACGGTCCGTTTCGTCATAAGTTGTATCTAGCTTCTGATAGGTTAGCATGAGGTTGCTGTTTGAAGATCTAGTACTCTAAGAATTAAATTAATATTTTTATTATCTCACCTCATATCCTTTTTCTTCTAGACTGCAGTTTCGTAGCTTATCTCCATCATCAGTAGCTTCTGGTCGACCGGTGTTATGTCATTTCTTGGTGGTTTTCTTCTTTCTTTATCGGTGGACCGATGAACCTCTGGATCAGGTCAAAATTTGCGGGAGTTTCGAAATTCATGAGTTTATCTTTCTTGTTTTTTTGGATGTGGATTTTTTCCCAGACTGTGAGTTGTTTTTGTTTATCTGTTTGTTTGATTAGGCTAGCTTCTGTATCGATTAAATGTTTTCAGACCAAGCATGGGCTGCTACAGCTGACTTATCCACTTCACCCTTTTTTACATTTCTAACAGCCCATGCTTGGTCTGGAAAAACATTTAATCGATACAAAAGCTAGCCTAATCAAACACACAGATAGACAAAAACAACTCACAGTCTGGGAAAAAATCCACATCCAAAAAACAAGAAAGAAAAACTCATGAATTTCGAAACTCCCGCAAATTTTGACCTGATCCAGAGGTTCACCTGTCCACCGATAGAAGTAAGAAGAAAACCGGTCGACCAGAGGCTACTGATGATGGAGATAAGCTCCAAAACTGCAGTCTAGAAGAAAAAGGATGTGAGGTGAGGTAATAATAAATATTAATTTAATTCAGAAATTAAACCTTATAGTGTTCTTTCCCTGTGAAAGTTAAATATCTAGTCGACTTCTTGTTATTAGTTTAACACTTCTCACTGAAGAATACATTATATTCGAAGAGAAAAATTTTCATCTAGACAAAAAAAAATCTAGTAGACTACTCTTGTAGAGGTTTACATCTGGCGTTTTCCACGACCAACAGCCCGGAAATCTTGAAGGTCATCATACTAACTCCGGCCATGAAAGCCTAAGTCAATATATTAAAAAATAATAATGTGTGCAGTGATACATGTGTCTGATTTAAGAGCAGGTCTTATTTTGAATACAAAATAGTATTTTATTCAATGAGGCTCTTTAGCATGGCAACACACCAGGCATGAAAGAGTCACAAAATCTTAAATCTTCCTCAAATGCCTCTTATATCACAGTTTTATTTATGTGCTGTCTACAAAAAAAGATGAAGATAAAGTAGAGTATCATAGGAAGAGAGCCATAGCTAAAATTGAAGTTCGCAAAAAACATAGACAAAGCTGGGAACAATTTGTCTCATTTTTGGAAAATGATATCACTACGCCTCAACCAAAAATATATAAAGTTTTAAAAAATTTAAATAATGATTCAAGAGAAAATGCACATTTAAATTGTATATCTAAAGAATCTTGGCTTAATTACTTTCATCATTTATGGACACAAAAGGATGATTTATTACAAATACCAATCTCTAATAACACTGCTTTGGAACAAATTTCTATAGATGAATTAACTGATGTTGTTAAATCATTAAAAAGTAACAAAGCTCCTGGAGAAGACCACATTAATCAAGAATTATTTAAATTTTCAACTAAAAATTTTTTAGACAGATTTCTCATTCTCCTTAATATGATATGGGAAGGACAAGAACCACCACAAAGCTGGAACAAATCCATTGTAATACCAATCTTCAAAAAAGGAAGTCGCCAAATCAAAGATAACTATCGTGGAATTAGCTTGTTGAACTCTGGATATAAAATTTATGCTAATATAGTTAAGAATAAATTGAGGAAAATTTATGAAAATATAATTGGAGAAGAGCAGAATGGATTCAGAAAGGGTAGATCTTGTACAGATGGATTCTTTACTCTAAAACTACTATTAGAAAAGCACGAGGAATTCAATATAGAAACTCATATCGCCTTCGTTGACTTCATAAAGGCTTTTGACAAAGTAGACAGAAATATATTACTACAAATTTTAGCTGATGATAACATTCCACAACAATATATTACTAATATCTTCAACATCTATAAAGATAATGAAATCTCTGTAAAACAAGATGGCAAATTATCTTCTGGGAAAAGATCAACACTGGAGTAAGACAGGGATGTGGACTTTCACCGGTGCTTTTCATTATATACATGAATAAATTAATAAATGAATGGAGGAAAACACAACGAGGATATATACCCATCAATAGGAACCTCAAACTCGATGCTATTCTTTTTGCAGACGATTTAGCTTTCTGACACTTTCCGAAAATGATTTGCAATGATCAATTTATAATTTACAAAAAATAGGTGCCAAATTTAATATGGAAATATCAATTAACAAAACTAAAATTATGGCATTTCATGGGAAGGACCCCATACAAAGTAAAATCTGTCTCCAGAATAAAATTTTAGAGAGATCTAATCAATTTAATATCTTGGATATTATCTCTCTATCTGGGATGAAAAGGATATCCCTGAAAAAGTTAGTAGTTATAATAAAAGTTTAGGAATTATTAATCAAGTTATGAAACCATCCCTTGTACAAAAAAACACCAGATTACGTTTATATAACACTTTGGCTAGACCAGTGTTGACCTATGGTAGTGAAGCATGGACACTAAGAAAACAACATGAAAGCAGAATAACGGCTTGTGAAATGAGATTCATGCGCAGAACAGCGGGTTACACCAGATGGGATCGGAAAAGGAACACCGATATCTTAAAAGAATTGAAGACTACGTCAATTTTGGAATATATTAAACAGTACCAACTAAATTGGAAACACCATCTTGAAAGAATGAGTTCAAATCGGATCCCCAAAGCTGTTTATAATTATATACCAAGAGGACGAAGATCACTGGGCCGTCCTATGAAACGCTGGAGGGAAAATTTTCTATAGGATCGTAACAGACCTTGGCCTAATACTTGGAAGGAAGAAGAAGAAGAAGATTTATGTGCTGTAAATGAAGACCCACCATTTTACTCCTGTTTCAAAGGAAGCCATACTCAGATTTTTTATGCCCATAAAATTAATCCAACATTGACTGCAACTAGGTTTGAACACATGAATCTTGGAACTAGAGGTGAGCACAATGAGTACTGGTCTACAGTAATATAATGTACGATTAAAAACTATAAAATAGTCACCTTATAGGTCCGTCTCCTCAACTTAAGTTGTAGGCATTTTGGGACTAGTTCCATCATCAGCAGAATGCATTAGGTCTGTACTTGTTGAAGCACTGACTTGGTTGTGAATATTTTGTACAGAGGATTGTGTGAACTGGGTGTGTTCTCATTAATAATCAGGTTGTCGATTTCTCTTAGGATTGCGATTTCCTCCAATATATTTATCCTCATTGGAATGTTTTCTCTATGTACTATTGTGAAGGTGTTATCGATGTTATGCATATGGTGTCCAGCCTGAATTACATGTTTTTTGTGTAACTTGATTTTCCTCCATTATAACAAAATCTCTGAAATGTTCTTTGAATCTAATGTTAAAGTTTCCGTTAGTTTTCCCAATGTAGAATTTATTGCAGTCTGTACATGTTAATTTCTAGATGCCTTTATTGTTGAAATCATTTTTTTCTTCGATATTATTATTTATTAAATTGTGTTAAATTGACCCTTCAACAAGTACGGACCTAATGCATTCTGCTGATGATGGGACTAGTCCCGAAAGGCCTACAGAGTTTTAAAACAACTTAAGTTGAGGAGACGGACCTATAAGGTGACTACTTCATAGTTTTTAATGATACATTATATTACTTGAATTAACACCTCAACGGAAACTTAACATGAATTTTACGAGTACTAGTCTGATTTCAAGTATAACTGCTACATTACATGTCTTTAATGGAAATGTAAGTGACAATGAAATGAAAGAGGAGACAGTTTGGTTAAGGAGACAAGAAGAAAGAAGTAGAATTAACAATTTAATGTATTAAATTTGAAGAGAAAAATTTTCGCCTAGACCGGGATGTATTACTGTCCACTTTTACGTTTATAAAGATAAACTAGTCTACGGAGTATATAGGAGTTTGGTAATTTTTCAGTTACCTTTGTGCCCAAGTAGAATTTTCTTTTTTATGTGCTGTTTTCATTGGAGCTCTATTTCTTCTGACAGTTTCAGATATAATCATTTTCATTGGTAAATAATTTTGTGGTTTTTGTAGTGGATCGTTCTGATATTTAACTGCATGTTCTGGTTCTGTGATGATATCTTTGTGGAGATGAAGTTTCTAGAAAATATCATAGGTATCATAGAAAATAATTCATTTAATTTTGATAAAATGAAAGCATAATTTATGAGGTTAGAACCATAGGTTTCAATTTGATCTTTTTTTTAAATATTTTAGGAGAGCTATTTTATGTTTAGAACTAAATATGGGATAAAGTGTTTCATAATGATTGACCTCTGCGATAATCAGAGATTATAAATATTATGGACAAAACATGAATATAGTTATAGAAATAGCCGAAATGGGTTCTTAACAATTTGATATGTAAAACAGGAAAAATAAATAAAATGTAAATAAAACTCTATAGTTCTTACCTCACAAATTGTGAAATTATCATTCAGCAATTTATTGTTTAAGAATATAAAAAGCAAAATCTTTATGAGTGAATCAATTTTATTTCCTTACTCTTATATCTGATCCACGAGCTGCTGTTGCAGCTATGAAAGCTGGCTGAAATGAGCTACAATCACCTCTCATACTGCAATAACACTTTATCTTAGTGAATAAATTGATTTATTAGATTTTTTTTAATTTAAAAAATTACAAAAATATTATATTATCTTTTTTTCATGTATTACACTATTTCTTAAATTGTATCTAGCTCTGCTATTGAATATCTTTTGTTTAATAACATTTTTATCAGTTTTAAATTTCGCGCATCATAGGTAAAAGTAAAAAATTTCCCTCCGTAGGAAAGTTAGATCAGCAGTTCGTGCATGTTGGTACTATGAATCCAATAAGCCGTGAACAAGTTCTCTATGTTATGAAAGTACGTAGAAAGCAGTGAATACTGAATGTACAAAAAATTATTATAATGGTTAATTTCATAGGAGTGAAATGTACAAATTAAATGTTAATATACATATATTAATAGTTTTGAAAAGCTGTAGCATGTTTTAGAGACATTTATTCTCTCTGTTTGTATTCATTGTATACAAACATGGTTGTTTTGATGCTGATGTGAATAGGCTATGGCATATTCGGTAAGTAATAATTTACAAATAATTATTCATAAATGTCATATCTTGTGTTTACATTACAATGCAAACAGCACATTTTTATACCTATTGGTTACGTAACTATTAAAATGGGCAATTTACTAGAACTCGCGCTGATATGTAAACAATTTTTAATATCTCAAGTTTTTAGTATTCTGGAATCACTGTGTTAATTTATTATAACCTAAAAGAAACTTAATAAGATTTGAATAATTAAAAAATAATTATGAAATGCATTAACTAAACAATGAATGGGTTATGAATATATTCAGATAAATTGCCTTAGAGTGAAAAGCAATAAAAAATAAACTCCAGGTGAAATATAGTTTTAGGGCCCTCAGGAAAAATCTAGTATTTTCTCGAACTTATACAGAATAGTAGTACGGGGTGAGGTAGGTTATATGCCGGTCACAATTCTACACTTACATTCTTATGCCACTGATGCACTAAACACTTGCAAACACATTTTGTACTGTTTTAAACATTTTGCAACGATCTTCAAGCTTTCATTACAATATGTTATATTTATATATTTACATAAAACATGATCGTGGATACATTACTTACTTCCTACTTTCCCATGTTCTAACGTTGCCACCATTTGAAAATAATTTCAAACCATATTTAGTGTTAGTGTACGTAAAATTAGTTTATAGTTTATTAAATAGTATGCTTGTGAATTGTTTTGTTAGGTTAGGAAATGGGAAGTTGGTTTACATCCATTTTTTTTAAGCATTTGAGAATAAATAATATGCATGTAAATTGTTTTATTTAGTTAAGAAATGGCAAGTTAGTTTACGTCCATTTTTTTTTTTGCATTTGGGAATCTATTCCCAAAGTTGGTAACGCTGACTGCAGAGCCATCTACCGGAGGCTATATTAACCATTACAGCAACTCGCGCATGCGCACTGCGATTCTGTGGAACTTAGAAGAATTCGTCTGAGACATATAACAGACTTTTTCCTAAATTAATCTTGTGTACACTAACTTGTCTCATCGGAACCTAACAAAATGAGGTTAATTTCTTGAAATATGGTTTGGAATTAATTGTGAATGTTGGTAACACCAATTTAAGAGCCATCCAGCAGAAGCATATGCTCTTCTGTAGAACTCCATTTGGATAAAGTTTCCATTAAACGCAGTGAGAATTTTTTTTAAGTCCCAGGCAGACACCACGTGCATGTGCCAACAGGGTTTTATTTTCAAATTATTTCCCACCATTTACAACAAATTTTACATTTTTTCTGATGATTATTTGAACATATTTGTCTATGATATTTAACTATACATAACATGAAGCCCCGTGGCAGCCATATTGATTTTAAAGAATATTCTATACAACAACAGTGCAGCCAACATAGGTTATGTAATTCAGAATTTGAGAAGTTACTATTTATTTTTGGGCGTTGAATTCTTTCACAGGTTAGAGTGCTTAAATTGTGTTAGGTTAGCTTTTAGGTTGGTCTTTCACAGGTTAGAGTATTTAATTTGCATTAGGTTAGCTTTTAGGTTTTTATAAATAGCATATATAATGTTGGCTGCATCGCGATATTTGATAGAGTAAACCGCTTCGCATTTGTTGGTGCATGCGCGTGGTGTCTGCCTGGAACTTAGAAAAAATTCTCATTGTGCTTAATGGAAAGATTATCCAAACATTTTTACAATTAACCTCTCACCTTGTAGCCACCTGGGCATGAACTGTCGGAAGACAGATTTTGGTTAAACAGTACTTTACCTTTCCCAAGTCTTACAGAATATCAGTGCACATGTGCATTAGTTTATAGAGCTGTCGCTAGGTGGAACCACATATCTTTGAAGTCCTACAAAACGTTTATAGAGCTGTCACTAGATGGCAGCATGTGCGGTATGACCAACCTTAAAAATAAATTCCCAAACATTTATTAGAAATGGATGTACGCTAACTTCTCTCTTCCTAATGTAACAAAATAAATTACATGCAAATTATTTACTGAAGTGTACACTAATCTGATGTGCACTAACCTAACAAAAATAGTAAGTGTAATCGAGTTGTTGATGGTGGCAACATTGGAAGAGGAGGGAAAAATAGCTAGCGAGTTTCACAATATAGCAAACTCCCAATTATCCATGCGCTTATTATCGGGTTTGCAGATTATCCGGACATGACTCTTTTTACGTATTTTTTAAAAATGAAGATAAATACTGTACTGAATTTTGTATTATGAAAAAATTCCATATTTTTAAATGTGCTTAGAAACTAGCACTCACAACCCCCTCCCCTGACGCGTGTAATGGTACGAACCAACATTCTGAGAATACAATACAATTTCAGAAATTTCTGTTGTGGAGTCACTGAAAGTTTGTTGTTACAGATTGAAACCACAGATATGCTATGGCAGTGGGTTTATTGCTAGTTAGTAATGTGGTTATTGTTGGTTGCTAGTGTGGTTATCGCTGATTATTTGAGTCATCGCTGGTTATAAGTGTGGTTACTAGTGTAGTTATCACTGGTTATGATGGCCATTTTGAATAACTGTTGTAACCAGACTGGTCATGATAGGAAATAGTCCCACTTTTTTTTTCATATTTACGAGTAAAATAAATTAATGATAATTACGACTCGCACCTAAATACATTTAATATAACATTTTATGAATATTTGTTGCATTTAAGTCGTGTTAAAGTGGGTAAATAAATTTCTGGTCAACTTCCACGGTGTGGAATAACTTAATTGGATTATCCGTGTTTTTTTTATTTTCCATGCATATCTCAGTCCCAATTAACATGGATAATCGGGAGTTTGCTGTATTGTCTAAAAATTTTGCAATGTTACTGTGTTTCTTGTAAATAAATAAATACCTAAAAATTGTAAAAGAATGTTATAAGTATTGTTGAAAAATGTTTAAAATATTAGAAAATGTTAATAAAGATAGAAGAAGTACGTAAAATAACAGTATTACAAGAATATATTATGGAAAATGAAGGAAAAGGTAAAGTACAGTTGAGCCTAAAAGACACATGTAAAGGAGCACATAGTGTGGTTTTTCTTAACATTTGTGCTGTTAATGTTGCAGTGTGTCCGAGTTTTTGTTTGAAATTGGTCATGAAGCATCAATCCGTAGCAAACGCACACCAGAGGGCTTCACACACGACTGGGAGCTGTTTGTGCGCGGAGCAGACAACACTGAGATAAACCATTTTGTGGAGAAAGTTGTGTTTTACTTACACAACACATTCCCAAAGCCAGTGCGAGGTGAGACACATTGTTCCTTACAAGAGAACTATTAACCATTGCATGCCGTAATCTACCTTGAAATTTCGTCCAGAGATGCATTGTGATATGTCTGTATTTAAATTAATGTTGGGAAGTAAACATTATGAGGTTATATCATTAATAGTGAGTGGAGAATATATTTCTAACAACTCACTTCATAAAGTTATGTAGGTAGGAAATAACACTATGATGTTTATTTTAATATTGTTTAGTTGTTTCTTGACTCACCTCATACTTCTTAACTCCCACGCAGACTCGAGTTTCTTCACTTCATTTGTGACATTCTCAATGCTGTATTACGTTCACAACTGATCTCCCAACGGCTGCAGGAGAGGAGGCCGTTGGACATCAGCCTTGAGAATGTCACAAATGAAGTGAAGAAACTCGAGTCTGCTTGGGAGTTAAGAAGTATGAGGTGAGTCAAGAAACAACTAAACAATATCACTTCATAAAATTCAAGTTTTCCTGAGACCAAAGGTTTCAGACGACTTCTTGTCCCTCTACAGTCATGACTCTGACTGTTGAAATTTTTTGACTATTAATTTCTCTACGGTCGTCAACTCTTGTGCTGCCATCTTTGGTTGGATTTATAAATTTCAAAATTAAATTTTTTTGTACTGGAATATCGAAGTTCATCGATCGATATTTATTCTTTTGAAATTTAAAAACCAACCAAAGATGACAGCACAAGAATTGACTACGATAGAGAAATTAGCAGCCAAAGAATTCAACAGTTGGAGTCATGATTGAAGAGGGACGAGAAGTCGTCTGAAACCATTGGTCTCAAGAAAAATAGAAATTTATGAAGTGAATTGTTAAGAATATGTTCTGAACCCACTTTTAACTGCAAATCCAGCGCCAGTTCTCTCATTTAAACTACAGGGAAGTAATACAATTGCTACCACTTGCCATGTCTCACTCCACCTGCTCCATACAGTGGGTTGCCATTGCTGGATTCTGGCTTTGATTTCTGTGCCTTGCAGTTAAAAACAGCAGGTAATTTTTTTGGACAAGGCCTTGGTACATCACAATGCTTTTTTGGAATTTGTTTATCGGTGCTAATGTGATATTGAATTTTTGTCTTATCTCATAAAAAGTTTAGTTCTTTTGGACATGTTTTAATATTAATAGTGAGTGGAGAACTTATTTTTAACGACTCACCTCATATAATTTCAAATTTCTTAGATACCGGCAGTTTCAGGCAATATCTTGTCCCTTCAGTCATGGCTTCCACTGAAGAGGGACAAGATATTGTCTGAAACCGCCGGTATACAAAGAAATTTGAATTTATATGAGGTGAGTTGTTAAAAATATGTTCTCCACTCACTATTAATGATATAACCTCATAATGTTTACTTCCCAGTATTAATTTAAATATATGTTTCAATATGCTTGCATATCCTCATCAGCTTGTCCATACTGTTGATATGCAAGCATATTGAATCATGTTTTAATATTTTTCACTGAAGGACAAATTATATTTGAGAGAAAAATATACTTAATTTAATATATGTAGGAAATAACACTATGAGGTTTGTTTTAATTATATTTGAGTTGCAAATTTTGACTCTCCTCATTTTTTTTTTTTTATCCCCAACAGGCCTCAGGAGGCCCTTGGGGTAGTAGGAGGTTAAGGCTCCCACTTTTTCTAGACAATCGGCACTTTATGTCAGCCGGGTTGTCACCCCCTGCGTGACGGCCGCCTTTACCCCAGAACAAGTGTCTGGTACTCATTTCCGTTAGAGGCTGAGTCGACCCCAGAGCCATAGTGCCGCCAGAGGGTTGGGTCAGTTTAAAAATCCTGACTCCAATGGGACTTGAACCCTCGACCCTCCGGCTTGTAGCTCAGTGCCTTAACCACTACGCTACGGCGTGCCCCCTGACTCTCCTCATATTTCTTGATTTTTATGCAGACCTAGGTTTTGCCGCTTCTGTGCGACATTGTTGATGCCTCCAACTGTCGTTTTTCGGCTGTTCATCCTGTAAGTTGATTTCTGCTCCCTCTGCACGCTGACCCATAAAATTCCAAATTTTTTTTTTTCTTTTTGAAATTCCCGGAGAAAAAAAAAATGATTTGGAAGTTCATCGGTCAGCCGGCAGAGGGAGTGGAAATCAACTTACAGGATGGACAACTGCAAAACGACAGTTGGAGGTATCGACAATGTTACACAGAAGCGACGAAACCTAGGTCTGCATAAAAATCAAGAAATATAAGGTGAGTTGAAATTTCTAACTGAAATATAATTAGAAAAATATACACTCGGGCTGGGTTTTGAACTCAGGATCTTTGGCTTTCTATGCCAAATTTGCATTTAGATTTGAGTGCTCAGGTAGCTCGGTTGGTAGAGCATTGGCATAGAAAGCCAAAGGTCCTGGATTCAAACCCTAGTGTGAGCATATATTTTTCTCTTCAAATATATCTAAATCAGTCAGGTTAAGAAACTGCTCATGTCCTGAGCGGGACGAATGGGATTCATTCATCAAATAAAACCCTTAGAGTTACTCATATTTGAAGACAAAAATTATTTGCTCAGACTGGGGCTTGAACCCAGGATGTTTGGCCTTCTAGGCCAATACTCTACCAACTAAGCTACCTGAGCAAGTTCCAATCTAAACCAAATATTTCTCTTATATACGCTGTTAATTCCCGCACACCAATTGCTATGAACCCAGCCCCAGTCTGAGCGTATCATTTTTCTTTTCAAACATGATTTATCCATTATTGAGATGAAAATCAGTCTTTGTCCAGTAAATTGGATCAATCAAGGTTTGTACAAATTTTTGTAAAGTCATTTCATAAGAACAACCTCAATAGCTAACTAATTCACTGGCACTATCGAACCCATAGGTTCATGGTCACCATGACATAAGCTCTCCTGAGCTAATGTTTTTCAATCATTGCCTGTATAATCTACTTCCCTCAAATCATAGTTAATGTTATTCTCCCACCTCATTCTTGGTCTACCAACTGAGCGTTTTCCTTCTGATTTTCCTACAAGAAGCTCCATACATGTCTTTCATTCTCCATTCGTGCCACATGTCCTGCCCATCACAGTCTACGAGACTTAACTGTTCTTAATAATGAGTGGAGAACATATTTTTAATGACTCACCTCATATAATTTCAAATTTCTTTGATACCGGTGGTTTCAGTCAATATCTTGTCCCTCTTCAGTCATGGCTTCCACTGAAGAGGGACAAGATATTGTCTGAAACCGCCGGTATCAAAGAAATTTGAAATTATATGAGGTGAGTCGTTAAAAATATGTTCTCCACTCACTATTAATGATATAACCTCATAATGTTTACTTCCCAATATTAATTTAAATTTAACTGTTCTTATTATATCTGGCTTCCTTTAAAGACCACGTAGTTATGTAGTCTTTTCCATTTCATTGTTAAAAGATGAGCATTGTTGTTGCAGTTGTGAAGGAGCCGCCGTACTCTGTGAAAGAGTCAGGATATGCAGGGTTTAACCTGCAGATTGAGATTTACTTCAGATCTGACGAGGAACCCAAGAAGGTCCGTTACAACTACGACTTACATTTACAAACAAGTGGACCATCCATCAGCAAGGTTCAGCGAGAGAAGTACGTGTTCCGCAACCCAGATGAAGATCTGAGGAGACGTCTGATTCGAGGAGGCGGGGTAAGTCTGACTTGATATCATGACCTTGGCAACTGAAGCCATGGCTCACGAGTTTTATTTGTAGTTGTCCTTGGTTTATTAATTTAAAAAATATATATATTATTATATTATTTTTGGTCTGGACATCTTACCTCAATATTAATGTTGATTTGTTCTTGGACATGTTTCAAAACAATTCTCTGTTTTATCTTCAGCTTTCCCAGATATATTATTACGTCGCTTTTATTTCCCGCATTTAATGTTAATTTAAATCTTACTCAACAATTATTGAAATAAGTTTTAAGAGTAATACATGGGCTAGTGGTCATCATTTCTGACTACAGTTCATGAGGTTCTGGGTTCGATTCCCGGCCAGACCATAGGAATTTTTTCTTAAAGGGACTTATTCCTGTGGTTGCCCGTGGTCTGGAATTTACGTTAAGTTTAGGTTAAGAACTCATCATCATCCAGGGATTAAGCCTGTTGGCTCGTTCCGGTTTCATGAAAGCTAGAACTGTTAAAATTGTTCACACCATCTTCTGTGTGGGCGACCAACATTTCTCCTTCCGTGCGGTTTATAATTTAGCAATAATTTTGGAAATCTTCCTTCTGGCATTCTATCAATATGTTCTTTCCAGTCGTTCCTATATTTAATTATTCGGTCTGTAAGTTTGAAAATATTTAGTTCGTTTCTTATATCTTAATTTCTTTTCTTATCTAGCAGAGCATATCCTGCTATATTTCTTCATCATCATCATCATCCTGCTGGGTATTAGTCGTAGAAGAACTGTTATGGCCTGAGAAAGTGGTTTTTGTGCCATCTTTTCATAGGTCGACCGAAGGTCGGGACCGATGACGTTTCCCAGTTGGACCAGTGTTTCATTATAGCCTTGGGGATCCTTGAATTAGGCCATTCTTGAGTACATGTTCCTTCCAGTTTAGCTGATATCTGGAGGATGTAGTCCAGTATTGGTGACTGCCACCATCAGTTCTTGAAAGGATTTCTACATGTTTCTTTCGATCCCATTTTGGGTGTAGCTGTTCGGCGCATAAATTTCATCTCACAAGCTGTTAGTCTGCTTCCATCTCTCGTCCTTATAGTCCACGCTTCAGTCCCTTAACATAGGACTGGTCGAGCCATTATTTGATAAAGACGAGTACAAGTTGATTTTTTGCACTAATGAAGGTTTTAAAACTCTATTGATGATTCCCATTGATTTGTTGAATTTCACAATTTTCTCTGATAAATCCAAATTTTCAACAAAATATAGTTTATATCCCAAATAAGTAAACTCATTAACTGTCTCTAAAATTTTGTTATTTAAACAAATTTTGCTTGGTATTGGGGATTTTCCACAAAAGGCCATTATTTTATATTTCTTAAAAATCGTATCTCAGCTGCTTCCAATGTTAAGAACTGTCCTGGTGTTTCATTATCATTTATCACCCATCATATCATCGGGGTAACATAACTACACTTTCCAGATGCCCCATCTTAAGAAATGGTTTACAATTCTGCCAATGCCAGGGGAGGAAGCCAGAAATGTCATAAAAGACAATCTGGTGGCATTAGAAGGAAGAAAGTTTTAAGAGTAATTATTTAGTTCTTTATCTGTAAGATATTTAAAAAAATATATATTTATTTATTATGGTTGGTTGGTATCTAATGTCGAGCACTTGATAATGAAATCATTCGCTCTCTTGCACTCCAATATTTTAGCAGAAAGGCTGGTCTCTTCTACAAAAGCTGGACAACGGAGGAGATGGTTTCTTTCCATATCTTCATTTAAATTGCAAAAAGGGCATTTAGGTGAATCTGTTATGCCAATTCTGTGTAGGTGTTTATTCAAGCAGTCATGTCCCGTTAGCAGTCTGAATGTTGCTACTGCAGATTTTCTTTGTGATGTAGTAATGTCATAAGCTTGTAGATTTTCCCATTCCTTTCCAGATGTTTTGGTGGTGTATTCTTCTCTAAGTTTATTGAAATGCTGTTTTAACCCAACAAAACAAATTTATTAGAAATATTTAGAATCTAGGCAATGTTAAAATTTTGTATATCTTTAGAGTTTTGATGCAAGATTTTAAATTTAACACTTTTCATTACTGGACATTATTATTTTGAAAAGAGAAATTAACGCCTGAACCTGGACTTCAACCCTGGACCTCTCGTTCTCCGTATAAGTATGCTATCCATTACATGCTATCAGACGATTTGAGAATTGTGTATGAATAAAGAAATGTTAACATTTTATATCATAGCTTTAATAGCGTAATGGATAGTATATGTTTATGGAGAACAAGAAGTCCAACACCTGCTTGAAGCATTCATTTTTCTTTTCAAAATATTTTTAGTGTGTTAAATTATATTTTAGTTTAAGATTATGTACTTATCCGGGAAGTATAATCACTCAAACTTGATGAATGAATGAGTCATCTTACCTCAGAGTTTATTCATATAATAAAGTTGGGAATTTTTACATTTTGAGATTTTTTAAATAAGAAACAAATGAATCGTGAATTCTTCTTTCTTCATACATCTATATTTTTTAACCCAGAACTGCAGTATCGGGAAACATTGTTCCCATCGTCAGCTGTTTTCACGACTGTCCATTTTTCAGTATGCCGCTAATTTTCTAAACTGCCATCTGGTGTGGATTTGAAGAATTTTGTAATCATATTTGGTTTGTCCAGAAACTCAGAATTCATAGTTCTAGTAAACCATTGGAATTAACAGTTTGGGAAAAGATATATATTTTTAAAAAATCGTACTAGAACCATGAATTTTGAGTTTCCGGATGAACAAAATTTGATCACAAAGTTCTTCAAATCAACACCAGATGGCAGTTTAGAAAATTACTGGCATAATGAAAAATTTACAGTCATGAAAACAGCTGACGATGGGAATGATGCTTTCCAGTACTGCAGTTCTGTGTTAAAAAACATAGATGTATGAGGTAAGAAGAATTCATGAGTCATTTCTTATCTTACCTCATAGTTTGTTTTCTTAAACACGGGAACTGCAGTTTTCAAGAGGAACATACCTCCCATTTTCAACCGACATTATGACTAGCGATTTTTGTTGGTATCTCCATCTATAACATTGCCATCTGGTGTTGATTTGATGAACTTCGAGATCAGGTCCCGTTCATCGGGAATCTCAAAATTCATGGATCTAAATTTGTTCTTCTGAATATATATCTTCTCCCAAACTGTCAATTCTAAAGGCTTTTCCAAATGTTTTAGAATTTTGGCCTCTTTTTCAATTTTATGACTTCCTATAAATTATGTTCTGCAATAGCTGATTTTTTTCAATTTCACCATTTTTAATATTTCTAAAGTGTTTCTTTGTGCGAGTGTCCAATTCTTTTTGTTTTTCCTATGTATACTTTATTGCAGTTACAACTAATTGATAAATTCCAGATTTTTTTACTATCTGGGGTGTTCAATTTCTTATTGCTTATTAATAGATTATCAAGGCTAAATTTATTTATCAGTGCAAATGTAATATTGAATTTCTTGAAAATTTGTATTTGCCATTCATTTTATTAAAGAATGTTTGTTTATAGAGTTCTGACATTGCTTACAGGTGGGGGTAGGTCCTGACGCTGGGACTCACCCATCCTCTTCTGCAGATAAACCAAGTTCAGTGTCGACAGTAACATCCACGACTGATGACACGCCTTCAAAGTCATCGAGCACTCAGCTGGTGAGCAAACCGAAGCTGGGAGGAGATGCGACCAAGAAACACAAAGTTAAGGTAAGTTTTTTTAACATTTTATTTTTAAAATCTGTTGAAAAAATTTAATTCAGAATGCTTGAAAGTTAAAACAATGAAATCTACGTAACTAACTTTTTTTTGGAATTCACACTGAGGTATATTCATTTAGATAAACTTTTACCTCTCACCTCGTATTCTTGAACTAGTTTCAGAACTTTACATATCATTTCCATCTTCAGTGATTTTGTGACAGTTGAAGAGCCACCTCATGCTCCCTCTGATGGTAGACCGAAAAACCTTGAAATAATGTCACTTTCCCCGGATATTTCAAAGTTAATTAATTTCTCTTTTCATTTTTTTAATGTATATTTTTTCGCAAACAGCGAGTTGTCAGAATAATGGTCGTGGAATTACTGATAATGAAACCAAAATATTTCAAAAGGAGTCTAATTAGAAGACAGGATATGAGGTGAGGTGAGAATTTATTTTAAATATTAAAATATACCTCAAATTTTAATTTTGTTTAGTTGTTTCCTGACTCACCTCATACTTCTTAACTCCATCGCATATCTAGATTTCATCACTGTATTTGTGACATTCTCAATGTTGTTCACGTTCACAACTGAATAGCAGTGAGAATGTCACAAATACAGTGACTAAATCTAGATATGCGACGGAGTTAAGAAGTATGAGGTGAGTCAAGAAACAACTAAACAAAATTAAAATAAACCTCATAGTATTATTTCCTACCTACATAACTTAATACCTCATATTTGCTAAGTAGTTCAGTAAAATAACCAGATGTGTTAATTTGTGTTGCAGGAACATCGTTCTGAAGAACCGAGAGTTAGCAACAACTCTTTTGAAGATTTTTTTGGAGTTATCAAGAAACCTTCTCCATCGACCAAAGTGCCATCGCTGCCGAAGCCTTCTAAACCTCCTGAGAAAGCAAACAATGATAAACTCTCAAGCAGTACAAAACCATCAAAGCACAGCAGCATGCCTAAAGAGTCGAGCGGGAGCAAGACGAGTAGCAGCAGTGGTAGTAGCAGCGTGAAGGAGGAGAAAAAAGACAAAAATAAAGAGCGTGACAAAAGCAAAGACAAGGAAAAGTCAAAACATGTGTCAACACCTCCTAAACTTACACCGAGCAGCAAACCTAGCAAGGAGGAGCCCAAGAAATCTCAGAGCGATGAGCATAAGGCCAAGAGTGAGTCTAAGTCACCCGGAGAGTCCAGCAAGAGCGAGAAGAAGAAGAAGGACAAGAGAAGCAAAGATGAAAAAAGTAAAAAAGAAAAACATAAAGAACACGAGAGCAAGTCAAGTGAGAAACCACCAAAGGAAACAAAAGATAAGGAAAAAGACAAAGAGGTAGTGAAGAAACCAGAGAAGGAGAGTAGTAAGGAATCAGAGAAACCAAGAGATAAAGAGAAATCGAGCGGGGATGGAGAGAAGGAACGTTCTAGACACAAACACAAGAAGAAAGAACGAGAGAAAAGGGAGGAAAGTAACAAAGATAGAGACCGCGACAAAGAGAAGAAAGCAAAGAAGAGCTCATCTGAAAGTAAAAAGAGTGGAGAGAGTAAGGACAAAGAAAGGAATGGAGTGTCTTCTGAATCGAGTAAGAAACGTTTACAGAGCCCGCCTCACAACTCTCCGAGACCAACTTCTTCTCCCAAACCACCACCAGTTCCTGAGAAACACGTTCCTGCCCCACCACCTCCTCCTGTCAACAAAGAAAAATCTTCAAAAAAATCTCATACCCAGAGGTTTGAAGAGAACGAACCAAACTTGTCACCGCTCTCAGCTGATGAGGACTCAGCCCCTGTACCTGCTGAAAACAAGACGGAGCCCGTCATGAAACCAGACGTTCAGAATGAAAACCAGGTGTCCACAAGTAACAGCAAAGTGGATGCGAAACCCAAGTCTGAAAGTTACAGTACAAATAAAGTGAACAGTAGCAAACAGAAGGACAAGAGCAGTTCTAGGAAAAGTAAAGACAAGAAGGACTCGGTTAGCAGTAACGTTAAAGAAGAGTCTACGAGTAAAACGGAGAAAGAAAGCAGCAAGAAGCGGAAGAGGAAAAGTAGTGGTAAAGTGAAGGAAGAGGACGAGGGGCAGGCTACCAAACTACCAAAACTAGATCTGGAAGTGAGTAAGTCGAGCGAGGAAACAGTTAGTGCCAAGAGTGAAAGTGTGGTGACGATGGAAGTGTGTGCAACGCAGGAGGAAGTAAGTAAGGAGGTCGAATCTCCTCCTACGTCTACTCAGTTCTCGCCTGATTACGTGTCGCAGTTGAAAGAACTTCAGAGAAAGATAATGACCTTGGAAGATAACGCTGAACTGCAGCGAGTGGTTCAAGTCATCGCGGAGACTGGACAATACGAAATCACCAAGAAAACATTTGATTTTGATTTATGTGCTTTGGATCGAAGTACTGTCAAAAGATTACAGGATTTCTTTACAACTTCGTGACAAAATGCAGTAGAGAAGCCGTGTCAGTGAAGAGTGCATGTCTGTTTGTTTGTCTTGCTGCAGGTTTGTTTATGAATTAGAAATATGCATCATATCTCAGAATTAGTGCAAGGAATTATATCAAAGAAATTATACCAAATTATGAAATCTTAACAAAATATCAAAATTATGGCACAGAAATATTAAGAGGTTACTATATTCTAAAATTATTACATATATTTACATATATAGGCTGTATATAATTTATCACTACGTAGGCTACATCTGCATATAAATGAGGGATGAGCAGATCTTTCTTGTTACTCAAGAAATCAAGATATTGACTCTAGGAGGCAATACAAAATGAATAGGATGAAAAGAAACTGCTGTATTGAATTTATTATATAAATTTAACTTGAAAGGTTATCTCTAAGTTTCCATGGATATTCACAGATGTTCAATGTGGATTCCATTTGTGACATGCCATATGTCTATACAATATTCCTTTTCTTACTAGACCATTCCAAGATAGCGTGATCAACTGAGCTATCCGCATTAGGTATTCACTGCCTTAGTTGCTGTAACTCTGTGAAAATGGAAGGTACGTACACATATCTCCAAAAGAAAAATTTGCATGGTGTAAGGTCAGGTGACTGAGGAGCCACAGTTGCACTTTGTTCAACACAGCACATTGTGGAAGATCCCCATAGAGTGGATTGCACAACCCAAGTCTAAACCACTACCCTGGTTTCCAAAATGTCTGAATTATGACCATGGTTTCATAACAAATTCTGTGGATTTTCAGTTATTTTTGTAGTTGTCATGAAAGAAATAATTAAAACAAAGTATTGGAAAATGGGGTTGTGGTTTTGTCTTCGGTTATGCAATCCACTCATTGAGATGACTGTGTAAGAGGTTATACCAATGTGGTGGGGCACCGTCTTGCTGGAAAATAATGTTTCAATAATCCTTTCCTATCACTGAAACTGCCATTTTGAATAATAATAGTGAACATTGGCAATAAATGTGTACTTTAATATACTTATTTCAATGATAGTAACAGCTTTAGCTTCTTAATATTAATTTAATAATTGGCAATAATTTTTGCATCGTTGCAAACCTAAATTTGGAGAGATAACCTTTCAAGCTACATTTGTGCTGTAAAATAAATACAATGCAGCAGTCACAGGAATGTTATCATTCATTTTGAATTGCTTTGTTTTTCCATTTTTAATTAGTTTTTTTATTAATTCTATCCCAATAGATAATACCTTTATTCGTAAAGAGGATTATTTCTAAAGTACTTAGAAAATATGCAGCTAAACTGGGACCATAAGACCTCCAACTTTATGCGCTAACCTTTGAGTTACTTAGGTACTCCTCTCGGATCCAACACTGTATAAATAGTAAAAAGTTGTGATCTTGAAACATGATTCCATAGGCTAACAAATATCGAGTTATTTATAATTACTTGTTTAATTATGACTATAAAAAAATAATGACCATTATTTATTGAACAATCTCTTGTATGTCTGCTGAAATATTATGAAATATGAACTCTTTTTTAGTCTCAAATGTAAAAGTTGTTTATGTCAGTGCCTCTCTTTCTAAATGCGAGATTTCATATAATTCCTTGCTCTATTCAGAATTATACTCTCTCACCTGGAAATGTTGCAACTCAGCACTAGAGCTCGTATGAGGTGAGCCATTTAATACACCAGAGGGAAGGAACATAATGGATGAGTTGAACGAAGCAGTGCATAACCATCTTATTTGAAGAGCGAATGATTTCATTATCAAGTGCTCGACATTAGATACCAACCAACCAACCATCTTATTTGATAACCACTGCTTTGTGTATAGTGTATGGTTGCTCGAGTTGGCAACATGTCCTGGTGAGAAAGTGAGGTATGTTCACTCTCTTTATAATTATTACCTCATTGTGTCACTATTTGTTTTGCGTCTAATCAAGTTTTGTACAATATTTTATACATGATTGGCAGTAAGTAACAGTTGAGCAAATATTTCACGACTGGAAACATGTGCAGCTGTCAATAAATGTAATTGTATGTTTTTATTGAGTCTTGAGGCCCATTCACAACCAAGTGTTTCAATGTTATGTTTAATTTAACATTTTCCAGTCCTGAACACAATTTTATTTTGGAAAGAATAAATACGAGTCAGATGATAACCATTTGAGGTCCGATATGAACATTAACAATTGTATGTTTTTATTAGCCATTTCATACATATGGATAAATCATATTTGAAGAGAAAAATTATATACTCAGACTGGGGTTTGAACCCAGGACCTTTGGCTTTTGAGGCCAATACTCTATCGACTGAGCAAGTTCCAATCTAAATGCAAATTTTTCTCTTATATACACTGTTAATTCCCTGCACCAAATGCTATGAAACCTTTGCTTCTATCTTGCAAATAGCAGCTTCTTTTCTTATTCTTCAATTCTTTTCTCTTATACAATTCTCTGTCATCTGAAGACTGATAGCCTGCTCTACCAAAAACGCCCTCTGATGACTTCTAATCAGAAGTATTTTTACTGAGAATTTACACATTACTTTTAAGTGGTAAAGCTTAATATTTTGATGTTATATTTAGTTTAACATGTTCCAGCCCTAGAGAGAAAGAATTTTGTTGAGTTGTTTCTTGACTCACCTCATACTTCTTAACTCCCCCGCAGATCTGAATTTTGTCACTGTATTTGTGACATTCTCAATGCTGTTGTCAGTTGTGAATGTGAACTTACTTACTTACTTACTCACTGGCACTATCGAACCCGTAGGTTCATGGCCGCACGGACATAAGCTCTCCATACATCCCTATCCTGAGCTAATGCTTTCCAATCATTCCCTGTATAATCTACTTCCCTCAAATCATAGTTAATGTTGTTCTCCCACCTCATTCTTGGTCTACCAACTGGGCGTTTTCCTTCTGGCTTTCCTACAAGAAGCTTCCATGCACGTCTTTCATTCCCCATACGTGCACATATGTCTTGCCCATCGCAGTCTACGAGACTTAACTGTTCTTATTATATCTGGCTTCCTATCAAAGGACCATGTAGTTCATTGTTATGTAGTCTTCTCCATTCACCTGTCTGTTCATCTCTCTTTGGTCCAAAAATTTTCATAAGAACTTTATTCTCACAATTTCTCGTAATCTCCTTTCCTCCCTTAAAGTAAGAGTTCCATGTTTCGCACCCATTATAATATAACTGGTAGAATAATAGTTTTATATATTTTCAGCTTTACGTTTTTTGAAAGGAGTTGGGACATCAAAAGTCTCTGCAATGCATCATAGCATGGCATTTCCAGAATTGAGCCTATGTTTAATTTCTTTGTGCATTCTCATTCCTATTTGTGATTATTGTTCCTAGGTATTTGAATTCAGCCACTTCCTCAAAATTTCCCTCATTTGTCATTAGGTGTCCATTTCCATTATCTACTGAAATTCTACGTGTGACCATATATTTAGTTTTACTGATATTTACTTCCAGTCCTAATTTCTTAGTGTTACTCAATAGTGTGTGCGTGTTGTGGCCTTTTAGTATCTCCTCGCTATCGGCCAGTAGTACTACATCATCAGAATAAAACTAACAGCTTATTAATACCATTGAGTTGTAAGCCTTCCTCATTCTCTAAAGATTTAATGGCATGCTTCTAGTACAAAATTAAATAGTAGAGGAGATAGTGCATCTCCTTGCTTCAACCCATTCTGGATTTCAAAAGTGTCTGAAAACTGTTTGCCTACACGCACCCTACTCTTTTAGCCATTTAGACACATTCGTATAAGTCTAACCAACTTTTTAGGAATTCCGAAACTCCAGGATGGATACTATATAACTTCTCCCTCTTAATTGGATCATATGCTTTTTTGAAGTCTACATATAGTTGATGTACAGTACCATTATATTCCCATTTCTTCTCTAAAATCTGTCTTATACTGAAAAATCTGATCTGTTGTAGACCTGTTTCTTCTAAATGCACATTGATGATCTCCTAGAATGTTCCTCAATATAGGGAGTAAGTCTGCTTACTAATATATTTGTTAGAATTTTGTACGAAGTTGAAAGTAATTGAGATGCCCCTGTAGTTGTTGCAATCAGTTTTATCTCCTTTCTTATAAATTGGTACGATAATTGATTCCTTCCATTCATCTGGAAAGAGCTTCTTTTTCCCAAATCATACTAAGCAACCAGCGTATCTTGTCCATCAATTTTTTCTCCCCCTGATTTTATCAGTTCTGCTGGGATCTCTCATCTGAACCTGATGCTTTATACATCTTCAATTTTTCAATCGCCATTTAAACCTCTAATGCACCTTGGCTCTGCGACTAGCATTTCTGCTGTCTGTAACTTATCCTCCTCAATGTCCTTTTCTGTATGTACATTTAATAGCTGATTAAAATAACTTTTCCATCTATTTAATATACTCCTAGAATCTGCAATCATATCCCCATTTTCATTCCGAATTATGTTTGTTCTAGGCCTGAAACCCTTTCTTCTCTATCCTAATTCCCTGATATAATTCTCTAATGTTACTATTTTTTGCATTCATTTCTCAAGATCATTAATCTTCTCTCTCAAATATTCCCTCTTTTTACTCTGTAGGTAACTTGGTGGTTTCCCTTCTAACCATACCCAATTGCTCTAAATTTACCTTCTTGGGCTCGTGTAACCATTTTCATTTTGCTAGCTTTCTTTTCTTTACAATGTCGGCACATTCCTCATCAAACCATTTCTTGTTTTGCCTTCTTTTTTAAACAACCAATGCTTTCCTGATGCTGACAATTTAATAGTATCTCTTATAGCCTCCCATTCTTATTTTTATATCAGTTTTCTTCTTCGTTTGCCACATTGTCATCTGAAGATTCCAGTACTTCAAATCTATTAAGTATTTTGATTTGGTATTCTTGCCGCATTTCAATCATTTTTCAAGTTTTTTAATTCATATTTTACAGAATCATCTTTAGCGTTCGTTCCTCTCATAAGCGGAATAGCCGTTGTCTGATTTTTCACCCTGACCAGATGATGATCCGAATTGCAGTCTGTCCCTCTAACTGATCTAACATCAATGATGCTACTGTTGCCAGCGTTTATCCACTAATACATGATCTATCTGGTTCCGCGTTTTCTCCATCTGGGGACGTTCCAGGTGTATTTTATGAATATCCTTATGCTGAAATGTTTGTGCTCTTAACAATGAGATTCTTTGATGTGGCAAATGTGACTAATCTAACCCCCGTTGTCGTTACTATCTTCATGAAGACTGAATTTGCCTATTGTTGGTTTGAATATATCTTCCCGCCCCACTTTTGCATTAAAATCTCCTAAGGACAATTTTCATATGATATCGTGAAAAGGGTTATCAAATAAGCATTCTAATTCTTCATAGAACTCATCCGTGATCTTGTCATCTTTATCTTCTGTGGGGGCATGTACATTTACAATTATAAAATCATGTCGTTTACCCTTTAGAATTATGTATGATATCCTATCACTAACAAACTTAATATCTCGGATAGCGGATAGGATCCTCCTTCTGACTAAAAACCCGTTCCAAATGCAGGTCTTTCTGCACCCCCATAGTATAATGCAAAGCTTCCTGATTCCTGACTACCTTCTCCTGGCCACCTAACTTCCTGTAAAGCGACTATATCCAAGGCGCGATTTATCCAATTCCCGCGTTAATATCTCTAGTGCCCCGCTATTGTATAAAGTCCTAACATTCCATGTTCCTAGGAACATGTCCCTGTGTTTGAGCCTTTGGCATGGGTTCCCTGAAGTAGTCCCCCCCGCCCGGAGAACCGAATGGGGGACTATTTGACCTCCGGAAAATTTTACCCCAGTAGAACCCATGTCCGCATTTCTTGACGGTTGTATTTTTACGGTGAAAGATCGTCACTCTTTCGACCAAGGTACTTATTTCGTCTGGCTTATCACCTTCGACCAGTCCGGCATGGGTAACCCTATCGGCAGCAATGCTACCGCCGGCATAGCTCTCAGGATCATTTAAGCACACAAGCCACTCCACCACGACAAGGTAAAGATACCATGGAGGGTGTGAATGTGAACAGCATTGAGAATGTCACAAATACAGTGACAAAATCCAGATCTACGAGGGAGTTAAGAAGTATGAGGTGAATCAAGAAACAACTCAACAAAATTAAAATAAACCTCATAGTGTTATTTCCTACCTACATAACAGAAAGAATTGTTGACGTTTGTATCAGAGCTTGAATGCTGTAATGGTTTTCATGCTGACATAGATTCATGTCCCGGTTTGATGATTAACTTTTCTTTCCAAAGTAAAATTGTGTTTCAGTGTGTTGGGACGGGAAGGGTCATGGTTAAAAGCAATCATACACCATTTTTTAAAGAAAATTATTTTGCTGTGTCATTTGCCTGTGTGTATATAACTAGTTGCCTTCATTAGGAAGTAACATGAGGTTTTTTTTCTTGCAAGGATTGAACTTTTTTGGTTTGTTCCGGCTCCAAGCTGTTGTCCATCTCTTTCATGGGCGTCTCTGATCTCTTTTTCCTTGTCTTGACTGATAGTTCAGACTTTTCATAGGCAGTCTGTTGGTATCCATTCTGCAGACATGTTCATACCATTTTCTCCTATAATCTTCTATTTATCTGTCAAACTGAATATTTGTAGTTCTTTACAAATATCTTCGCTTCGTTCTTTATCCATTAAAGTATATCCAGCAGCAAATCTTAAATACTTCATTTCTGCTGTTTCTATTCTTTTAATGGACTCTTTGTTCAGAGTCCATATTTCTGAGCCATACAATATTGCAGGTACAGCCAATACTTTATAAAACTTTAAATGTGTTTTTTTCTTATTCTCTTTACCATTGTTCTTTTAAAGGTCCCACATCAATACGGAAATATTTGTAATTTATTATTCATGTCTTTTTCTCTATTACAACATAAAGATACATAATTATGAGGTTCTCTTGATAAATAATTAATATTATGAGGTAAACTTATTTAGTAAAATAAGTTGTTAAAAATTCATAGGAGAACATATTGTTTAAACAACTCACTTCATAGGATTCATGCTTCCATGATATCGCGATTTCAAACATAATCATGTTCATTTTCAGCCATAACTCCGATTGAAGATGGCGACAATAGAACAGTTGACGGCCGAAGAATTTCGTCAGTCGGAGTTATGGCTGAAGATGAACATGACTATGTTTGAAATCGCGATATCATGGAAGCATGAATCCTATGAGGTGAGTTGTTTAAACAATATGTTCTCCGATGAATTTTAATGATTATACCTCATAATGTTTACTTCCAAACATTAATTTAATATAAAATAAGTTGTTTTTAATCATCAATGTCCTCATTAGATTAGATTATATATTAAAAGTTTTATATATAACAATTGTATTGGTGTGACTTGTCTATCCACAACTTTTTTTGTTTTTATCAAGTTTGACAAACTGTAAGTGGAACTTATCATCAAGCTCACTCAGTAGGTTCTGTGCGTAATACCTCATTATACTAATTCCGAGGTTAAGTTCCAGTTGTAATGTAAACAACACTTGCGTAAGATATTATTTGACCTCGATGCTTTTATTATTCATTTCATAGATCTCAATGATGGATAAATTATATTTGAAGATAAAAATTATACCCTCAGACTGGGGCTTGAACCTAGGACCTTTCACACTCTAGGCAAATGCTCTACCGAGTGAGCCACTGTAGATTTTTCTACTTCCCCTTTTTTTTACATTCCTTATGCGTTCTTTAGTTCTAATGGTTAAATTTCTTTTTGTTTCCCTGTGTATTTCTTATCACAGTCTTTACATTTTATTTGATATATTCCTGATTTTTTACCATCATCAGTCTTTTCATTTTTATTAGTTTTTATTAGTTTATTTAAACTATAATAATTCTTTGGTACTAAATTAATATTAAATTTTCCAAAAATCTTCTGAAATTTGTTGTGTGCCCAAGGGTGATATGTGAATTTCCTATATTTCTTATCTTTTGGTTTTTCTGTTTGAAAAGTGATTTCGTTCCTTAATTTTTGTTTTTTGCACTTCTCAATTTTTTTTTGCACATCATTTATTCACTATTTTATATTTTAAATGTTACCTTATCTTTGCCTAGGGTATTTTCCCTTTACTTTCCTACAATACTTTTTTCCCCATTTGTGACACATAACCTCTTTTCTTTCTTTTTTTTCCCTCTCTTTCTGTGCTTTACATTTACTTCAGCAGCTGAGAATATTCTAAAGTTTTATATAACTTACACTTTGGGTTGTTGGTAATAGCTGTAAATTTACATTTAATGACAAATATGATAAAATAGGCAATGGTAATGAAATTCCACAACCCAACATTTGTCTTGACAATTGAGGAAAGTCAACCTGGGATCTTCCAACTTGCTTGGTATTTATTATAAAATTACAATAGGAAGTAACATTAAAGTGAAACTTACCTCATAAAATTTTGTTTATTTGTTTCTTGACTCACCTCATACTTCTTAACTCCCTTGCATATCTAGATTTCGTCACTGTATTTGTGACATTCTCAATGCTGTTCATGTTCACAACTCAGTTGTCAGTTGTGAGTTGTGAATGTGGACAGCATTGAGAATGTCAAATACAGTGACGAAATCTAGATATGCAAGGGAGTTAAGAAGTATGAGGTGAGTCAAGAAACAAATCAACAAAATTAAAATAAACCTCATAGTTACTTATTTTAGGAATTCTCACTATGAGGTATATTCATTGAGGTAGAATATTTTTTATCACTCACCTCATATTGTTCTTCTTATTTGATTATAAACTAGTTTTGGAACATAGTTTCTGTTCCATCCTCAGTATAGTCACGACCGTTGTTCTGTCATCTTGAAGAGCTGTCCTTCTCTCCTTCCATTGGCTGACTGAAAAACCTCGAAACCAGGTCAGAACAATGGTCGTGACGATGCTGAGGATGGAACAGAAACTATGTTCCAAAACTAGTTTATAATCAAATAAGAAGAACAATATGAGGTGAGTGATAAAAAATATTCTACCTTAAACCTCATAGTGTTATTTCCTATCTACATAACTTAATTACCTCATAAAAGTTGAGTTATTTAGGACATGTTTCAAAACACACTGTGTTTCATCTTGAGTGTGGAAAAGCTATGCATAGAACACAGCTTATGAGGTAAAATGACATCTTATTAGTGCTTGGTGTTTTTTTAAAAATAACATTTAGAGTTGTGTTGTGAATGGGCATTGAAACCTGAGTCTTGTATTACGTGGGTGTTGTGTGATCACAGTCTCATGTTCCTCATACATATGTGCACGGTGCAATATACTTGCTATGTTATTATTTTTAATTTGTCATTCATAATAAAGGACAAATTAATATTTGATATTAATATATATTAAATTTTTATTTAAATTGAGATGCCTAAGTAGCACAGTGGTTTAGTGCACTGGTATTATTGTTTTGTCAATAAGTTTCACTACTATGAAGACACGGGGATTAAAGAGAGAAACATTTGTGTGTAGGAAGGGTTTTTCATAATTATTGAACTTTTATAGGAAAAAAAATCACTGTGAAATTTAATTTAAGATTTAAAATAATATGTTTTATACCTCACCTCATATCCAGTTTTCTAATTATACCAGTTTCAAAGCATAGGAGCTTCATCTTAAGTAATTTTTTGTTGACGTTATGTCGATCAAAAATGATGATCGAAGTCGATGATAAAACAAAAAGAACTCACGGTTTGGGAAAAAATTCATATTCAAGAAAACAAGAAAGAAAAACTTGAATTTCAAAATTCCTGGGGATTTTGATTTGATCTGGAGGTTCATTGGTCCACCAACAGAGGGAGGAAGAAGCAGTTCTCCTGATCGACGTAACATCAGTCGACAGGAAATTATTGAAAATGAAGCTGCATAAGCTTTGAAACCGGTATAATTAGAAGACTGGATGTGAGGTGAGGTATAAAACATTTTAATTTAAATCTTAAATTTTCCTAAGTAGTTGATTGCTAGAGCATCAGTGTGTTAGGTGGAAGGTAATAGGTTCAAATCCTGGCTTCAGGTACAAATTTTTCTCCAGTTGTGTTAACCATTGCTGTAGAAAAGTAGCAGCACATCCTGTGTTAATGAAAACAGAGCAAGCAAAATGTTTTATTTACGAGGAGCACATATGGTGAAGAATGTTGCTTGTGAACATGGCTGTGTGTACTGCACGCCAGCTTTACTAAATACAAACCACGTCCTGTATCGTAAGATTCTTTTCCTGCTGAGAGTTGAACGCCATATGATGGGGAGGTCTGGCATGATGGAGAAAGTTGTCTCACAAGACACTTACTTTCACAAGCAAACTGATCTTAACAAACAAAAGTAACAAGGAAGGAGCTGCCACTGTGTATTAGTAGCTCTTTACAAATTAGATTCTTCTTCTTCTTCACTTCCTGGTTTAGGCAAGAGTTGCCTGTTCCGTCTTCACTAATAGATCTAAGACAATCTCTTCCGAGGACGTCCGACATCTCTTCTTCCTCTTGGAAAATAATGGAAGATTTTATTTCGTAATCTTCTTTCTTCCATTCTTTCTACATGTTCTTTCCACTGTATCTTGTTGTTAAATATCTTTTCTTTTATGGAGTAGATCTGCAGTTCTTCACGGATATCCTCGTTTCTTATCTGGTCCATTAGATTCTCTAGTACGTAAATCATTGGCCGTGCATACATGCCTGTCTTGAGTTTTTTCCAACCATTCCCTGTCTTTGGATTCTTGGCCATGTCTTGCAGTATCAATTTGTTATTTATTTTTTTAATAATATAAAGAATTACACTGTTTTTTTTTTAGAATTTATTTTATTATAAATTAATTAGTTTATTTTATTGAATGGGAAGCTGTGACGACTGTTTTATTTGATTGAATATAATTAGTATTTATGGGATTTGTATTTTTCATTTGTTGTTTGCTTGGAGCTTTGTTCTTTCTCGTGAAGATGTCACCCACAGTAGGTGTTGAAACGTGGAGAAGCAGAACAAAGAGCCAGATCAGCAGATGGAGGACAATAAAACAACATGGCCAAGAATCCCGATATCATACTTAGGAACATATATATAACAAGTGTTAATCTTTAATAGTGAGTGGAGAACATATTTTTAACGACTCGCCTCATATAATTTCAAATTTCTTTGATACCGGCGGTTTCAGACAATATTTTGTCCATCTTCAGTCATGCACACACTTTGAGGCATCTTATATCATAAATTGCTATGTTGTTGGGAATGTGTTTCAATAAGCTTGCATATCATCATTAGAATGTTGACCTTTCGGTTATTGTCCTAGATATCGACTCTTCCTCCATCTTTTGTATGTTTCTCCAGTCAACCAAAAGATGGAAGGGGACTTGATGACGACCAACAACCGAAACTTCAACATTCTGTAAGAGCTGATGATGATGCGCAAGCATATAGAAACAAGTTCTGTAGAACACAACAATTTATTATGTCTACACTCAAATTAATTATAACTAACTAACTCACTGGCACTGTCAAACCCGTAGGTTCATGGCCATGCAGATATAAGCTCTCCATACATCCCTATCTCGAACTAATATTTTCCAATCATTCCCCTGTATAATCTCAAATTAATTCTTCTTCTAGCTCTACAGTCCTTTATGAGCCCTGGCTGCTGTTAAGACACTCTTCCACATGCATCCCTGTCCAATGCTCTCCTTCTCCATCCCCGGACCCCGAGCTTTCTGAGGTCCTCCTCTACTCCATCTGGTCTCAGTAGTGTAAGCTTTCTAGTGGTATTCTCATTACATGATCCACCCATCTCAGTCTGCCCATTTTAATAACATTTACAATATCTCGGTCTGAGTACAAGGTGTAGATTTCATCTCAAATTAAATATCCCCTGTGTAATTACTTCCCTCAAATCATGGTTAATATTAAGCTCGCATCTCAGACTACTCAAGGACACTTTCCCTAGTTTCCATGCCTCTCTTTCATTCCCCATTCATGCTAAATATCCTCCCCCATGCATTCTACAAGACTTAACTGTTCTTATTACATCTGGTTTCCCATAAAGATGGGGCTCACTGTTATGTAATCTTCTCCATTTGTTGGTGCATTTGACTCTGTTTAGTACAAAATTATGATAAGCAGGAAATAACATCAGTTGATGTGACATCTGGTGTTGTATGTAGTAACTTGGACGTGCAGTTCGTGATCATGAGTTGCAATACTTTTTATATTGCCGTACGCTGCAGTGATATATTCTTATAAATGTTATTATTTAAATAGAGTTTTGTTATATTGTTTTGTTAGTATGTTTGTTTATTAGTGTATCAGGATCTCACAATTAAGACAACCAGCTGCTCACATTGTGTTGTAAATAAATAATTTATCATTTGTGTAATGTCGGCGGTGTGCTGGAGTGCCAGTGGTTTCATTCAAGGTCATGCCACTCTTCTCATTAGGTCTGATCAAGTATAGGCTCCTCTCTTTGTTAATGCTGTGAATATATGCCATACAGCTATATTATTGAATGGCGAATATAAAAATGTGACATTTAATTTCTGAAGAGAAAAATTTTTGCCCAAACTAGAAATTTACCAACCTTTACTCTAGTAATACCTTAATTCAATAAATGAATGAATCAGTTCTTATCTTAATTTTGTTGAGTTGTTTCTTGACTCACCTCATAGTTCTTAACTCCCTCGCAGATCTAGATTTCGTCACTGTATTTGTGACATTCTCAATGCTGTTCACGTTCACGACTGACGTCCAATGGTCTCCTCTCCTGCAGACTGACCTCCATGCCATCTGATGGCTGACCGACGAACTTCCAAATCAATCCCCTCTCCTTATCACCGGGTATTTCAAAATTCATAGTTATGTTTTTATTCTTGCAATTCATAGTTATGATTATAACTATGAATTTTGAAATACCCGGTGATAAGGAGAGGGGATTGATTTGGAAGTTCGTCGGTCAGCCATCAGATGGAGCGGAGGTCAGTCTGCAGGAGAGGATACCATTGGATGTCAGTTGTGAACGTGAACAGCATTGAGAATGTCACAAATACAGTGAAGAAATCCGGATCTGCGAGGAAGTTAAGAAGTATGAGGTGAGTCAAACAACTCAACAAAATTAAAATAAACCTCATAGTGTTATTTCCTACTACATAACTCATTTCTTATCTTACCTCATATATCATGTTTTTTAAACATGGGAACTGCAGTTTTCAATAGGACAACCCTCTTATCTTCAGCCGATATTATGGGTCATAATATTGGCTGAGGATGAGAGGGACTTCTCTTGAAAACTGCAGTTCCCGTGTTTAAAAAAACATGAAACATGAGGTAAGATAATTGATTCATTCATTTATTGAATTAAGAACCTCGTAATGTTATTTCCCATATTTAACTTGAATACCTTAGTTACCTCCTAGTTATCTCATTGGGTCGGTATGTTGACCACATACCATTCATGACATCTGTAGGGAAACAAGAGTAACTAAATTAAGTAGGTCTAGTAACTCCTAACAAAGGAGAGACATTGGGCTGTTATGTTGTTGTAGATGTATTATTATGTATGTAGCAGGGTTCCCGACAGTGATGCAAACTATACAACTTCATACTTACTAAAACAAATTCTTCAATAAAAAAAAGAAGAAAGAAACACCTCAAATTCTAAACAAAGAAAACTATGAAAATTGTGGCATGTATGAGCAGTTTTATTTAGTTAGTTGTGTGTAAATTTGGCAAATATATGAGCAGGGACTTCGCCAGTACACTGCTGATATTTTTAAAAATCCACTCTGCATGATGAAATGCTACAAACCTCTAATGAAGACACAGTTTTATTGAACTTGTATCTCAGCCAATCAGAAAGCTGCTTTTAAGTTGTGTATATCAGTTTTTTGTAAATATTATAAACACAGCTTTGTGATTGGTTGAAATGTTGATGTTTTTGATATGAATTTTCTTTTCTGTCAGATTAGCCAACTTGACATCTATTATTTTAAAACATTCATGTAGGCATAAAGTTGTTTTTGTTTTTTTTTCAGCACTGACTTTTGTACCTTAACACAACAGTTATTAGGGGTCTAGGTCCTTAATAGAAGATATGCAGCAAATAAAAGAACCTAAGTCTGATATATAAGGCCCTGAGCAAAATTCATTGTTTTTTTCATGTACAGCTTTGAATTGCAATGCTAAATAAAGTACAATCTACTTAAAAATGCTTTCTTTGCAAGGGAAATAAATATGACGAGAATTAAGTTATGTAGGTAGGAAATAACACTATGAGGTTTATTTTAATTTTGTTTAGTTGTTTCTTGACTCACCTCATACTTCTTAACTCCCTTGCATATCTAGATATCGTCACTGTATTTGTGACATTCTCAATGCTATATCACGTTCACAACTGACGTCCATTGGAGGAGACCATTGGACGTCAGTTGTGAACGTGAACAGCATTGAGAATGTCATAAATACAGTGATGAAATCTAGATCTGCGAGGGAGTTAAGTATGAGGTGAGTCAAGAAACAACTCAACAAAATGACGAGAATTGTTCGTGTTGAATGTTTTCCCAGATGATGAGTGTCTGAGTTTTCAATTAAATTTTATTAAAATAGAGTTAGAATTTAACACCTCACCTCATTGTTGTAGATTTTTTCAATACTTGGATGAAGATGATACAAAGAAGTTTCGAAACTAGTCTTCAAGAAATCTACAATTATGAGGTGAGGTGTTTCTGAATAAGTACTGCAGACTTGTAGGGGTTGTAGAGGGGACTTAGTGGATAAAGTTTTGATAAGGAACCCATGTTTGGAAACATACCATTTCGATGTAAAATATGTTTGAAGATCGAAACACAATGGGCTGATATCATGTGTTTCAGAATAAGTATTTCAGATTTCTGTACTACACCTGTCGAGTCAGAGGAAGATCTTGCACAAATTCTGCATGAAAACATGCATCGCAGGTACATTTTGTGCAACGGACAACAGGGTCGCCACATGGAATCACACTTGTAGTACAACCCCTAGAAGTCTGTAATACTTATTCTGAAACACAAGCCACACAATATTAGCACATTGTGTTTTGATCTTCAAACTTATTTTACATTGAAATGGTTCGTTTCCGGGCATGGGTTCCTTGTTAAAACTTTATCTACTAAGTCTCCTCTGCAACCCCTAGAAGTACGTAATATTTATTCTGAAACACTCTGTAGTATTAATTAAAATAAAACCTTCATAGTGTCGCTTTGTTTAAATATTAATGGAAATTTTATTATGTTCATAAGAAGTTGGCTGTTAGAGAATCGAGAAGAACGTGGACAGAGACAAATGGAAAAAATTTGTTGGCAGCAGCCAGGACTCAATATGGGCTCTAGTGCCATTATTATAACGTCATCAATGAGTGTGTGTTAATGTACAAAAGTTAGCAAAGGCAGATGAACGGTTTTGTAAGATAAAGCAGTAAATTGCAGTAATGCCAGATGGTGCAGCTGGAGATGGCAGAGCTCAGTCTGTATTGTGGCGACGGCATTCCACTGTTCGGTATTATTCACCATTTGGTATTCCTGCATTTCATGATATTTAAAAAAAAAAGCAAAATTTAAATTCAAATTATTTAAACCAAAAAAATATGAATTGACACATTTTGCTTTTGCATGATATTATTTGCTATTTATGATGTATCTGAAATGTACAAACAATTAGCTCATGTTGGCAACATTGCATTCTGTAAATAGATTAATTTTAAATTGTTTTGTTGATGTGTATATGTGTTGTATGAGATGCAGCTGGTTGTCCATATAAGATATTTTTAAAATGCAAATAAAATAGATTGTTATAAATTCTAATTTTCTTAGAAAACTGAGAAAGTCAGGATTTTTTGACAAATATAGCAAAGTACATATATATATGTGTGTGTGTGTGTAAGAACTGACTATTGTAACACCTGCTTTGTGCCCCTCATGTGTTCTTTGTACAGAGATAGACTTTTATACACGTCTTGTTATTATTCTAAATATGTTTGAACATTTGAACTTGTTAATTTCTTCAACTATAGGGCAGCTCCAAGGTCACATGCCTGCCTTTAGGATCCCCACTTAGGGTCGTATCTATGAATGCATTAGACCGTAAAAGTCGTTCTCTGCTGAGAAAGTTACATCCAAAGACTTTTTGCATACTCAAAAATCTGTTCATGCGATAATAATTGTCAAAATTCCTAAGCTACCTGGCGAGGTGACTTTGCAGAGAACGAATCGTGAGCAATACGATGGTAACAATGTACTTTCAAACCTTGCTTCGTACCTTGCTGTTTTATCCAAGATGTCGGACCTTGAAGACTTCGGTCATGTTTTTGGTATACACGGAGAAGAGGAATTTGATAGAGTCTACCAAAGAATTTAACTGGAAGAACAGGAGAATCGGCATAATATTGTACGACACAGATGTTGTCATATACGGTATTATTTGCGGGACACAAGCATAAATGCATTTCTTTAGCAGATGAAAATGGTTTTATCGCTGAGAATTGTGGGCAATTTCTTGCCAATATTACGAAAAAACTACTTTCATGCATGACCGGCCAGTCAGCGACTCGCTAATTCGAACTTTGCACGTTCTCACGGAAATCTCAACTCACCAGAGACTAATGTATTTGCATGCGGCCTTAAGTGTGACAGTCACTCTGTGTGAGGGTTTGTGGTGGATAAATCAAAGTCATGGCAGGTTTAATTTTTTAGTTTCTTCCGTTTTCCCTGTGCCGTACCCAAGTGATTTAAGGCATCATGCCTTCATGTAACCTAGGGAACTTTTTCTGGTTTGAATCCCCATAGGAGAAGAAATTTTCTCATGGAATTTCTGACAGTATGAAAACAAGGGCACACCCAGCATAGTAAGGACGTTTGGTAGCTACAATAAGTAGCCACTTTTATTAAACTAAACAAATTGGAATGTTTTTTAATTTCGTTTAGTTGTTTCTTGACTCACCTCATACTTCTTAACTCCCTTGCATGTAAATAAATAACTTTATTTTACCTGGCAGAGTTAAGGCCTTAAGGTCTTGTCTTTCGTCACTGTATTTGTGACATTCTCAATGCTGTTCACGTTCACAACTGACGTCCAATGGTCTCCTCGTCAGTCTGCAGGAGAGGAGACCATTGGATGTCAGTTGTGAACAGCATTGAGAATGTCACAAATACAGCGACGAAATCTAGATATGCAAGGGAGTTAAGAAGTATGAGGTGAGTCAAGAAACAACTAAACAAAATTGAAATAAACCTCATAGTGTTATTTCCTACCTACATAACTTAAATTGGAATGGGATGCTATGTACAAAGGCTCTCAATGGACCGAGCACCAAAAAGGTGCTTACAGCAAGTTTTATGGGGAATAGACAAGTTGGAAGATGGGAGGATGGTGTTAAGGCAGGTGCTGTAAACCTGCTTAAGTGTCGCAACTGGAGGCTTGCTGCGCAAAATATAGATATGATTGGAGGCAGAAGTTAAGGGAGGCCAAAGCTCAAATTTGAGCCAATCAGCCATCGGATGGATGGACAATAAGTAGATGGTTATGTTCCTTGCCTCTGGACCCGAGGGTCGCAGGTTCAAACTGTCTGAGGTCAATGGATTTTTTATGATGGAAAAATTCAAGGAGCGAGTCCTCCAGGATAGGACTTTAACCTGGGGTTCCGAGTCTGAAGATTTTCTGGCTCGTAAAAATCCTTATGGCTGAATAAAAAGGCCTCTAAGCAAAATTTACCGACAAGAACTCCTATTTGTATGTTAGATTTGTCATTGAGTCGATGTTTTACCACATGCCATTCATGACATCTATGAGCGAATAAAGTAACTCCTAACAAAGGAGAGGCTATGAATGAACACTGGGCTATGCCATTATATATAACTAACTGTGTAATACAATCCTCTGAAAACCCTACAATACTTATGTGAAATAGCCTGTCCTCTTGTCCGGTGTAATGTTAGGTTAACGGATGAGATGAAGGTCTGTGATCTACACAGATGCCGTCATTCCATCACAGGGGCAAATGATAACATGAGTAGGGAATAGGGAAAGAATCAAGTTTTTGGTAGTGGAAACAGGAGAAGTCCTAAGGAAAACTCGTCATATCTTGTATTCATGAACCTCACATGGAGTGATCGATAAACAAACCAGAACCCAGAGGCGGAGGAGCTATCCCACTCTATGTAACGCTTGAAATCTGTCGTAAACAAAAAGTGATAACCCTGTATTAAATGTTCTCTTATATTTGGGTAAATAGCACAAACTTTAAATTAATGTAAGCTTTATTTTTATAAAATTGTACATGTGGTCCCTCTACATTCACACAGCTTCATTACTTAAAGGAAGTCATCAGTTTTCATTGTTATTTATAGATGCTTTAACAGGATGTAGCCTGCTCAGGTTCACGACCTCAAACTCGACCAGGGTTGTTAAATTTTTTAAGTCCTTACTATAGCTTCCTTTGGCAGGGAAGTAAAGCTGTAGGTCTTGTGTTGTAGATTTACAGCATGTAAAAGAATCTCAAGAGGCCTCTGAGCAAAATTTCTTTATCCTTCCACATCCTGATTAGAATTACAGCATAAATAAACATGTAAATGTTTGCTCTGAAAGTTCTTCATAGAACTTTATGAGATTTTGTACATACAAGTTTTCAAATATGCTGAGTGTTTAGCTCCTGTTATTCTCTAAAACCATTAGGTGTAGGAGTTCACCTGAAATTAAAATTTTAAAAAACCACTCTAGCAGTTGCAATTTTTGACGTCTCATATGATCCATCAGACATCAGCTTTGTGAGACTTTTTAGAGGGTTGGTGTAAGAAAAAAAATTATTAAATAAACATCATGCATTTTCATTAAGTAAACACAAAATCAATTGATTAATCAATTAATTAACGTAAAAATATTTTTTAATAGGATTCCAAGATGGTAGTGTTGGTATTAATATTGGGTCATATAGGGACCAACAAATTTTCCCCAAAGGACTTTTTTTTTTCAGGTTTGAGATTTTTTATGTTCAGTAAATCTATGACGCTGAAGCCAGGCTTTAGTTCCCTTCTGAAGGAACCCATAGTCATGATTTTTACATCCTGAAAAATCCATTAATCCATGTCAAATTATTTTTAGACTGTTCATCTTACCTCAATATCAATGTTTATTTGTTCTTGGACATGTTTCAATTATATCATAATCATCGTCAGTATCTTGCCCAGACTGGACAACTCTGGGCAAGATGCTGATTATGATTATGATATGATCGAAACATGTTCAAGAACAAATCAACATTGATATTGAGGTAAGATGAACAGTCTAAAAATAATTTAATTAAAATAACCCCAAATTATCACTTCCTAAAATTAAATATTAATTCATATTAAGTCTGAACTGATGAACCAGAGACAGTCATGTAGCTCAAATGGGTGAGAACAGAAAATTTTAGGGAAAGTGCTTGGAGAATTATGAGTTGTAGGAGGAATGGAAACTGATGTCAGAGATAGGGACCAGCGCAGGACCTTAGTGAATGTAGCTTTGAACCTATGGGTTCCAACAACCATAGAGTTAGCCTTAGCTATAAGTTTTATCATCTGCAATAAAAGATTCAACATAACTTTATTCCGAGAAATAAAGAAAATGTAACTGCAGAACGACATTTAATTGAATAATGTTTTAAATTTCAAACAAAACTATGAAATCAACATCAAAAATTAAGAATGTAATGAAATCATAAACATTGAATGAATTTATTTAAAAAGTAAAGCTTGCATTTGTCTGATTTTACTTGTGTATTAGTTTGAGATATCAGCTTTTATAAAACTAAGTAGTGATCTGGGTTCATGTCTCAGTTATTAAGTTTGTAGCGTCATGACGAGCAGCTAAACAATGTTACACCCAAGATCCAATAGACCTTTATGTAGACCCTGTTTCTACTAACTTGTTCTTTCCATCTACATCTCGATGGACCTCCTGTGTCTTCCCTCCTAACCTACATTCCAGTGCTTGTCTTTTAACGTAGTCATATTCTACTATCTTCCATTTCGTCTTATATTTTATACAAATTCAAAATTTCTCTTACTTTACTATTCTGTATTCTATCTCTTCCTCTTTTTCCAAGCTGCTTCTTAAAAAGTTCATCTTTGTTCCTTGAATTCTACTTAAATCCTTCTTTGTTACTGACCCAAAACACCTACTGTATAGATTTGATTCTGATAATGGAGTAAGTTATTGAAAATTGCTTCATTACACAAGTATAGAAATAATGTTTAGATTCATAGTTAAATAGGGGAAATAACATTATGATGTTCTTAATTCAATGAATGAATGAGTCATTTCTTAAGTGATGTAGGTAGGAAATAACACTATGAGGTTTATTTCAATGTTGTTGAGTTGTTTGTTGACTCACCTCATAGTTCTTAACTCCCTTGCATATCTAGATTTCGTCACTGTATTTGTGACATCCTCAATGCTGTTCACGTTCACAACTCATTGACAGAGTCATTTATCGTACCTCATATTTCATGTTTTTTAAACATGCGAAGTGCATTTTTCAAGAGGAGATCCGTCTCTTCCTCAGCTGATATTATGACTACCCGATGTTTGTTTCATCTCTAACGTTGCCATCTGGTGCTGATTTGATGAATTTTGAGATCAAGTCCTGTTCATTGGAAATTTCAAAATTCATGGATCTAAATTTGTTCTTCTGAGTATATGTCTTCTCCCAAACTGTCAATTCCAAAGGTTTTTCCAATGTTTTAAAAAAGTTTAGCTTCTTTTTTTTCAATTTTATATGACTCTCCAACAAAGTATGTGCTGCTATAGCTGATATTTCAATTTCACCATTTTTTAATATTTCTAAAGTGTTCTTTTGTGCGAGTGTCCAAATGTTTAAATTGTTGTCCACTAGATTCAAATTGTGTGATTTTAGTTCCTATTGGTCAGAGGATATTTTTGCAGATATTAAAATTAACTTTTATGCAAATTATACTTTTATTAATCTATTCTTATTTGGTTTGGAATTTAAAAATAGGATAACATTAGAGAGAAAAGTACAAAAAATGCAGACTGCAAAGAATAAAAGCAATTCTATGTTACGGGTGGGTCTGAGCATCTTATAGCCAACATGATGATAAACATTTTTCAGATCGGATAGCAGCTTTTTATATCCACTCATTAGAAAGTCCTGTAATACACAATTTTAAGTACTCATATCAACTTCTCATTCAATTTTAAAAACATTTTCTTGCATGTTTTACTAAAATCAATGTATATATATATATATATATATATATTTATTTACCTCTGAAAATTATTCGCATTTTGGTACAATAATTTGTGCATTTTTCTTTCTTTTTTTATTTCAATTTCTGTAGTTACACTCCTGATATGGAATGCTCGAATAAATTAAAATAATATAAAATAGGCTACTATAGTTTGCTAAAGAAATTTAGAACCTGGAGAAATAAGTTATAATTTTACAGCAGTGTTCATTTTAAATGTGTAGTTTTCTATATCATAATTTCTCACACACTACACAATATGTATTTGAATAAGTTACAATTTTCTGCATGTAGTTTTATAAAATTCATCTCTTCCCTGTTTCCTTACAAACCACACAATTTGTAGTAAGTTATTTATTTATCAAGATTGTAGCATTTGCATCACTGGATTCATTTCATTGTAAATGTCTAGTGAATGTTTTATCACTGATGAGCGTGTACTGCTGTACAGTTGTTTAGCTGCCCGGTGTGTAAGGTTAGAATCTGTATATAAATTAAGTGCAATATTAATAAATGCTTTCCATTGTATCTATTGTTGTGTTAAATTTAATAAACCCACTATCACAATACTAGTAAAACTCCCAAGGACATTGTACAATATTATAATAAATAAATGGGCCAGAAAAGCCTAACCCATATGTAGTAGTGTAATTTTGAAATTATTTTACTTGGAAATGGTTGTGTGTGTGTCTGTATAACCAGTACATGCGATTTTGATTTAAATATGTTTAAAAAATTAAGGGGGGTGATGGGTAAAATTTTCGACATTTTTAGTCAAATTTAGCATTTTTTTGTATTAAAAAATATTACGTACCTTAAAGTATAAGTTGGTGAAGTTTGAGTGTCCTGTGGCGCTTGTAAGTCTCCCTAATGACTGTAGGAGGGCGCTACATTCTAATTTAACTGCATGCAAACTTTCAAATTGGCTTTTCCACACTTTTATTTCCATTGCATTTCAATACATTCAAATCAAAATAACATTGACAAATTGAATGATAGAAGCACAAAATTTTAACTGCATGTCCCACACACTATGGCTAATAATTCTATGCATGGATTTTGAAACAACGTTGATAGTTTTTAAAATAAAAAATAAAATATGTGTAGTAATTAAAAAAAATGTCATGCAGAGGATGTATATATATATTTTTTTTCGTTTATTATAGTGATATAGAAAAGTTAATGCATAGTGTTGTTCTAAATAAGTCCGTGGTCATGTAGAAAAAATAAATAAAAAAATATGGGACTTATTAAAAATTTTAATATGTAAATTTTTAAATGGATTTTCTTTAGTAACTCAAAACCCTTTACGCCCAGAAGGATGAAACTTGAATATAACATTACCCACTGTGACATGGATGTGTGTACAGAAAATCAAGTTTGTAGCTTAAAAACTGTAGAAAGTAGAAATTTCACCCATCACCCCCCCTTAAATGTTTTTGGCACATCTTTATTTGAATTAAATTATGGTCTGATGAATTAAGATAAATACGATTGTAATTGTGGGGCACTACGTAGCACAGGTGGTTAAGGCAATGTGCTACAAACTGGAAGGTTGAGGGTTCGAGTCCCGGTGGAGTCAGGATTTACAAACTAATTCGAACCTTCTGGTGGCACCATGGCCCTGGGGTCGACTCAGCCTCTAACGGAAATGATTACCATGCATTTGTTCTGGGGGTCAAAGGCAGCCATCACGCAGGGCTAACCTCAAGTGTCGATTGTCTAGAAAAAGTGGGAGCCTTAACCTCTACTATCCCAAGGGCTGTAGTGGGATCTCTTTTGTATGATTGTAATTGCTTTTCTTTTTTGGCAATACTAACTCACTGGCACTATTGAACCCCTAGGTTCATGACCGCCCGGACATAAGCTCTCCATATATCCCTATCCTGAGCCAATGTTTTCCAACCATCCCCTGTATAATCTACATCCCTCAAATCCTAGTTAATGTTATTCTCCCACCTCATTCTTGGTCTATCACTGGGTGTTTTCCCTCTGGTTTTCCTACAAGAAGCTTCCCCAGCACGTCTTTCATTCCCCATTCGTTCCACTTGTCTTGCCCACCGCAGTCTACGAGACTTAACTGTATTCATTATATCTGGATTCCTATAAAGACCATGTAATTCACTGTTATGCAGTCTTCTCCATTCACCTGTCTGTTCATCTCTCTTTGGTCCAAACATTTTCCTAAGAACTTTATTCTCAAATACTCGTAATCTCCTTTGCTCCCTTAAAGTAAGAGTCCATGTTTCGCATCCATATATTATAACTGGTAGAATAATAGTTTTACTACGTAATTATTTAAAAAATTCATTCATTTAATGTTGATTAATCTGATAAAGCTAATATGTATGAAAAGAAATTTCATTTTATTTTGTTGGTTTTCTTAAATATGACAACTAAGTTGGTGACATTGTCGATTTGGATTTACCTTGTTGGTTGCACTGAAGTTGAGAATTTTTTATCGGTGGTATTGGCAGACATGTTTTTTTGGGGGGAAGAATTGTTAAAATTTGGCATGGCAATGACAACGAAATTAAGAATGGTGACACATTTTGTGGGGCGTTGTATCTATATAGGAGTTAATGATTTTAAATTGTGTGTGCGTGTTGATATTTGTGAAAGTAAATAATTATAAAAGCTCGGTTACGTATATAACGCAAGAGGGATGGAGTCAGAAATAGCAATTTTCGTCCATTCTCAAATTGTAAGTATTCCCATGTATTTATTTTTGAGTTCTTAATGCTAACGTTGGTTAGTCCATGCCAGGTTATTTTATACACAGACATAGGTTATATCGATGACCACATTTCCAATCTCCATCTGCCAGTGTTTCTAGAGGTTTAGTTGGAGACCGCTAAAGTGTACCTTTACATCTCATAGCTGAACTTAAGATTAGGACGTTGTATCATTATTCATACAACAATGTTATGCCATTGTTGCACTACATACTTTTACCATTTGTAATAACATTTAGTACTATTTTCAACGTTTTGAAACAGTTCTTAAAACATATTTTACAATGATTACATTTTTATGTTATTTATTTCACAATGAAGTTCTACAGAATCATAGTGTGCATGTGCGAATGCTTAATGTAACTTCCACTAGATGGCAGGATGTACGTGTAAAATTATTATTTTGAAAAGAAAAAATAAATCTTGAACCATAGAATCATAGTGTGCATGTGCGAATGCTTAATGTAACTTCCACTAGATGGCAGGATGTACGTGTAAAATTATTATTTTGAAAAGAAAAAATAAATCTTGAACCAGGACTTGGAACTCTTGAACCCTGGACCTCTCATTCTCTGTACAAGTATGCTATCCATTTACATTATTCAAGCTATGATACAAACGTTAACATTTCTTTATTCATATACAATTCTCAAATCGTCCCTTTTCAAAGTAATAATTTACAGCAATATAAAATGTTAAATTAAAAATCTCACATCAAAATATTAAGCTTTACTGCTTAAAAAAGTAGTGTAAATTCTCATTAAAAATACTTTAATAGAAGCCGGCCATTGGTAGCGACATCTATCTGCCTTCGGACGATTTGAGAATTGTATATGAATAATGAAATGTTAACATTTGCATCGTAGCTTGAATAGTGTAATGGATAGCATACTTGGCTCAACTGCGCTTCTACTAGCGCTTGATTTTTCAGTTGTATTGTTGTAAACTATAGCTCTTCTTCTGTATTTACTAACATTATTTAATATTTTAAACTTTTTCAAACAATTTTTATAACATTATTAGACAATTTTGAAGTATTTATTTAAATATGCAAATCACAATATTATGACACTGTTAGACAATATTGTGATGCTAACTGCTATTTTTTCCACAGAGTATATTACTTAGTCAATGATTTTTCTATTGCTGTTTTGGGTTATCGCTGATTGGATCAGCGTTAGGGAGTGATAAGTAAGTGTACACCCATTTTTAATAAACATTTTGTAATTTTAATATTATTAATATTTTTTTAACATAGATTTGGGGATTCATTGCAAATATTGGTCATTTAAATTTCATAGCAACGGATAGTAATCAAGGATGACTATTTAACTCATGCCCCAAATGAGAGTCAATGACCAATTACATTTCAATGATTTCTGTTTTACAACCAATCAGAGTCGTATTTCACGAAATATTTATCAGTGTTATATTTACCATATTAAAGAAAGCTCCTCCTTTTTAATATTCTGAACAGGTCTGACCATTATTTTGCAGTGACTGAGTCTATAAGAAATACGGCTACCAGATTGTATATATAGTGCATAGATGTCAACACATAGTGCTTGCAGGAGTTAATATAAAAACATTTGTAGCAATTTATTATTATACCACCAAAAAAAAAAGAAACCACTGTTTGCACTTTCTTAAATGTATTTTTTCCCAGGTAATAATCCAGAAAAAATATAATTGTCATATTTATATCATACGACATCAGAAATGAATAAATATACAGTTTGATGTGTTTGATTTTTTCTCCACTAGAGAGCATTCTTACAATATTGCGTTCCTTTAGCAATAAATAGTATGATCTGGTTGGAGTGATAAACAAAAGAAGCAAATAAGCGTACCTATCGTTTCTCATTTGTTTTTAAACATCGCCGTGTACATTAAATATATAAATATTTTAAAATAACTATAGTTAAATAATGATTTGTGAGTAAACAGCTTAATTTTATTCGTTAAATAGTCCTAACAAATGCCACTCTTGATTTCCAAATTCTCTAGATAAATTGGAAATCACTTGTGGCATTACTTTTTGATAATCAATATGTGGTTCGATTGTGGGTTATCGCTGGTTCTATAAACTCTGGCACATGCGCACTGTTGTTCTAAAGGACTTTAAAAATATTTCACGCTAGTTTAAGTGCAGTTTTTCGCATACTCATATGGAGAATGAGAGGTCCAGGGTTCAACTCCTGGTTCAAGTGTTAATTTTTCTTTTCAAAATAATAATGTCCAGCAATGGAAAATCTTAAATTTAAAATCTCACATCAAACCATAAACCATATTACGAGCTTGATGTCATAAAGGCTGACACTCATAATGTTACAACTATATGTATGATTTCGAAGTAGAAACCACACTATTTAACATAGAGTTGTTCAGATCCAATGTGTCACAACACAGGTAGACTGATCCCCTCTATGTCTGCCATTGCACGGGACTAAAATATGTTGTTTTCAAATGCTGGGCCTTGGCAACGAAGCCATTAGCGTTCTTGCTCTCCAATATTTCTCTATGGTGATACTTCACAGGTTTGTAGGTGTTCTTCGTTCATTTCTTCGTCTTTATTGCATAGAGGACAATTTGGATTCGTGTAGATTCCTATTTTATATAAATGTTTGGCCAAATAGTCATGTTCTGTAAGCAGTCTAAATTTTGCTGTAGCTTTACGTGGAATTTCTGGAATAATATCTGGCTTCTTTATTAAAATATTCCATTTTTTCTCTTTGGCTTTATTACATAGGTCTTGGTTTTGTTTGATTTTATGTTTGTTTTTAATTATTCTTTTTATGGATGCGAAAGGTAAGCTTTTAGTAGTATTCTGAATTAGATTGGCGCCTTTTTTTGGCAAGAAAATCAGCAGTGTCATTTCAGGACTAAAAATTGATCCTGCTTGTATTTATTTCTGCCTAGTGTAGTTAGCCTACAGTTAACTAGCTGAGCTATGGCTCAGTCCGGTTAAATGGAAAGATTGTTATTCATTGCCGTAAAATATTTAATATAGCGTGTGTTGCTGTTATGTCCAACAGATGGTGCTGTTTTCCATTAAAAAAACTGTTTTTATCTGTCACAGGTGTGACATCTATATTATATGTCTATAAAACATGCCTGCTTTGAATGCAACATTGTGTCAAAATTTGAAAGCAATCGGTGAAGAACTTTTCAGAGATTTAAGATTTTAAACAAACGTACATTTACTTTTATTTGTGTACATGTACCAAACATACAAGAAACTATGGCAGCAGATGGATGTATACCCGAGCCGTCATATCTCCGGCTCTGAAGTTTAGGTTATGCGAGGAGTAAAGGGAGAATTCACAGTAGATGTCTGCCACAACCAATCACTGCTTTTGACACAGCTATAGCATGCTAGTAAGGTTTGAAATTGCTGAGATGTTGTCAGCTGTATGTCTGCTAACCACATACATAAAGCTGCTACTCCCACTGAATATCCTAATCGGCAACGCTGTCATGAAAACATCAAGGCCGGAGAATCAGTGGCTGCAGTTAATACAGAAGTGACAGTGAAAGTGGTGTGGGCTTACAGTAGGATGAACGGCACAAGATCTTAGAATGGATACCATCAGGGAGAAAGAGATAACGTAAACATAGTTGGAAGGATGATATTCAAGAAGCCATGAAAGGAAGAGGATTGGAAGAAAAGGACTGTATAGACAGAAGGGAATGGAAATTGGGAACAGATAAACTTAAGTTGTAACAAATGAATGAAATATAGTTTACTCAGAAAATCATTTACAGCATAAACAAACACATATAACATAACAAACAAATGTTTGAGCATGGATTCATGATGTGTGAATGAATAAGGAATGAGACAGGTGTATTCCAAGGTATGAAATGTAGCAGTATAGCAACGTGAAATGAAGTTTATATAATAAATTTGGGAATTTTTAACATTATGAGGTTTAATTCATAATAATTAAATGAATCGTAATTTCTTCTTACCTCATACTTCTATGTTTTTTTAAACACAGCACTGCAGTATCAGCGACCATCATCACCATCCTCAGCTGTTTTCACGACTGTCAATTTTTTCTTTTGCTGGTAATTATCCAAACTGCCATGTTGTGTTCTATTGACAGTTTAGAAAATAATTCCTTCAAAAGAACACCACATGGCAGTTTGGATAATTACCGGCAAAAGAAAAAATTGACAGTCGTGAAAACAACTGAGGATGGTGACGATGGTCGCTGATACTGCAGTGCTGTGTTTAAAAAAAACATAGAAGTATGAGGTAAGAAGAAATTGCAATTCATTTAATTCTTATGAATTAAACCTCAATGTTAAAAATTCTCAAATTTATTATATAAATTTATATCAGCTTACAAGTTCTGAAGTTTATTGCTTTCTTTTGTGGATAAAAAAAAAAGGTAAAGTGATCCCACAACAGGCCTCAGGAGGCCCTTGGGGTAGTAGGAGGTTAAGGCTCCCACTTTTTCTAGACAATCGGCACTTTATGTCAGCCGGGTTGTCAGCCCTGCGTGACGGCCGTCTTTACCCCAGAACAAGCGTCTGGTACTCATTTCAGTTAGAGGCTGAGTCGACCCCAGGGCCATAGTGCCGCCAGAGGGTTTTGGTCAGTTTAAAAATCCTGACCCAACGGGACTTGAACCCTCGACCCTCCGGCTTGTAGCTCAGTGCCTTAACCACTACGCTACGGCGTGCCCCTTCTTTTGTGGATAGGAGATGGTTTTTGTTTGTGAATTAGTTATACATAGTTATTCCTATGTTGATAATTTAAAAATAAAAGTGTATGAGTGAACAGACCTGCCTAGAAAATCATCAGTTTGCTGTGTTTACACTCATGACTGTGCTTATTAGAACCAGTTTTGGCTCAACTGCACTTCTACTAGCGCTTGATTTTTCAGTTATATTGTTGTAAACTATAGCTCTTCTTCTGTATTTACTAACATTATTTAATATTTTAAACTTTTTCAAACAATTTTTATAACATTATTAGACAATTTTGAAGTATTTATTTAAATATGCAAATCACAATATTATGACACTGTTAGACAATATTGTGATGCTAACTGCTATTTTCTCCACAGAGTATATTACTTAGTCTATGATTTTTCTATCGCTGTTTTGAGTTATAGCTGGTTGGATCAGTGTTAGGGAGTGATAAGTAAGTGTATACCCATTTTTAATAAACATTTGGTAATTTTAATATTATTAATATATTTTTTAAGGCAATGCATCTGTGAAATTTGTAAAAATCTATAAATTTTATCATATCAACTTCAAATTTTAACCATACCACCACAGTATCATAGTGATACTAATACCAAATTTTGTTAAGCTATCTCAAAAAAAAATTGAGAAATTAATTTCTTTATTAAAAATGTTACTGCTTTTTTATATGTCAATAATATGTTCCTTGTACCAAACGGTTTACCGTATCTGACTTATTTATTTTTTATAAACTTAATAGAGTAATATAAATAAGCAGGTTTCTTTTAGTTTGAACCAGTTTAGTAGAAAAAAATTCTGTGTTTGTTACATAATTTCTCAATTTTATGAGGGTGACATATGTATTATATTTAATTACAAATGAAGCATTCAATATATATAAAAGATTGCACATCAGTTTTTTACTATGTAATATCCAAAGCTCTCCTGAAAATTTCAAGCAGATTAGTAAAATATTGTGGTATGCAGAGCATTTTGAAAACTCAGAAATGCTCAAAAAATATAGTTGAGAAAAATGAAATTTAAAATTTAACAATGGATATGAGCACAATACCTCATTCTGGTAGACTTAAAACTCCCCAGCACCATATGTGTGACCCTCTGCTGCTTTCTTTTTGGCCTCACATCCCATATTGAATTCTGCAATCCCTGATATGACAGCAATTTCCAATTTATTTTTTTGAGACGAACACCTCTTTCGGGTATTTAGCCCAAATAACGCTGTGCAAAGATTCATTTGGATTCTGAGTCTTCCCCACAGTACAGCGGTACAGAAGCTAATCTTTGATACACAGGCATTATTATACACACCACATATGCAGATAGTGTTGTCTTCATGGTGCTACTGTCATGCAGTGAGGGCTCTGTTATAGAAACACCATGATTCCTCACTGAAGGGACACTTGAAGTGTTTCATCTGTGGACATACAGTGGTAGAGTGTGGCACAAACAGCTGATTTCATCTGCTGCACATTAGGTGTATTCTTTATTATGGCACTACGATAGTTTTACCATTGTCTCTTCTTTCAAATTTCCTGACTTTTATTCTCCACTCTGTCACAACATTCTTCAAACCTGTCTTCAATCTCTTGGAAATGTGATTGAGACATTCTTCTTTCACAATTGAAATGTCTAGACCATACACTGCCAGCTTCAGGAGATGATAATAGGTTTTACAGTGGTGGGGGTGGGCTTTAAAGAGCCAGTGTGTGGTCGCACGGGGAGACTTAAATGGCTGCGTGGGACTTTAAATATGGCCGAAATTAAAAAAAACAAAAGTGCAAAATAAAAGTACAGGGTTCAAACATAATAAAAATCTTACAATAGAAAAAATAATTTTTTCATCATATTTCACCAAATTTCATCGAAGCATTGCCTTAACATAAATTTGGGGATTTATTGCAAATATTGGTCATTTAAATTTCATAGTGATGGATAGTAATCAAGGATGATAATCGATATGTGGTTCGATTGTGGATTATCGCTGACTCTATAAACTCTGGCGCATGCACACTGTTGTTCTATAGGACTTTGAAAATATTTCATGCTAGTTTAAGTGCAGTTTTCCTCAATATTCATATAATTAACATGGATCATCTGTTGCCAAGTGCTGTGAAGCCACAAGGAGAATAATTTTATTACTGAAACCTGAGCATTACACACACATACACATACAGAGTGATTCCATAAGAGCATGCAAAAATTGAACAGGACACAGAGGATGCTCCACTGCACTATCTAAGATAGAGAACCTAGGGTCCGAGAAGCCAGCTTAGGGAGATATGGGAGTAAACTTGACTTTCACATTACCTTCTAGTCTCTTTTTATTTACATTATTTATCAATTAACTGCAAGTACCATCATTGGACACAATTAATGTGCCATTTTATATCTTACAACAGTTGCTCAAATTGGCATCCACCAACCTCAATGCAAGCATGATGTCAGTGTACAAGATTCTGCCACACCCAGGTGTGTTTCTAATCACATTACAGGCAGCTACAATCCTCGCAACTAATTCCATTTTCAATATTTTTATTTGAATTAACATTTTCCAATCCTGGATAGAATCAAATTTAAGAAAGAAAAATTAATGTTTGATCTGGGATTTGAACCCTATATCCTTCGGACGAACAAGAATTGTATAAGTTGAAAGAAATGTTAATGTTTGTATCATCGTTTGAATGGTGTAATGGACAGCACACTTGTACATAGAACTAGGGGTCCAGGGTTCAAATCTCGGTTCAAGCATTAATTTTTCTTTCTTAAGAGGATTGAAAATCAAATGCTTAAATGGTATGGCCATGTACAAAGAATGGAAAATGAAAGATGGCCAAAAAATATACACCAATGGTCACCCCTGGAAGAAATAAACGTGGCAGACCAAGATGGAATTGGAAAACCTACATCAGAACCATAATGGATGATAGGAAATTGGAATGATAGAAATAAATGGAAACTGAAGATGGCAAACATATAAGTGGGGGAAAGCCAAAGAAGAAGAAGAGATTTAAAAACCAATTCCATGTCCGTTTGCACTGGAGTCTCAAACACAAGTGACTTTAGATATCCACACAGGTCATCATCAGGCTCTTCCTTGCAGCACAGTACATGTAAATCAGCTGCAAAACAGTAACGCTAGACAATGTGATAGACAAGTTTACTTCCTTATCTCCATAGGCTGGCTCCTTTGACCCTAGGTTCTATACCTCAAATTGTTCAGTGTAACATCCCATATGACCTGTTTAATTTTTGCACGCTCTTAAAGAATCACTCTGTATAGTTGTTCTAAATTGATACAAAATGTGTTTAACTTAGAACTGGTGTCTTAAAATATGGTGAAGTATTATCGCCTCACTATGATGCTTAACAAGTGGCTCGCTTTGTTTCCCTGCAGCTGTTATATGTTATTAAAATACAAAGATCTCGACTTCCGCGACTACCATGATGTTGCCACATTGCTATTCTTCACTCAGTTTGAATTAAAACTCGGAAGAATGTGGAACATTCGATCCAGTTATAAAATTGTTTACCGTAATTAATGGTATAATTATCAATGATTTATTGCGATGTGTAGTTTGAATAGTAATACAATATCTACATATTATATTAGTTTAATAACATGTGGCGGCCATGGGAAAATATTTCAGACCGAACTGTTAATAATAATAATAATAATATTTTCAGCATGATTTTGTATAAATATTAAATTCATGTAGAGCTACAAGCTATATAATGTTGGAATTAAATTATTTAATAAATAAATACATGTATAATTTTAATTTTAAAAGTTAAATAATATCATAAAAATTTAAAACATTACATAAATAAAATCAATGTCTTGTGTCCTTGTGACATAGCGCTGTGAGAAACGTGACAACATCGCATGTCAAGCAATGCCGCGCGGCACCCGCTTTTATATAAACTGTCAACCATCAGAGTGAGGCGATAATACCGAGTGTGGTTTGTTGTCAGTCAATGGCCAGTTTACGGAAAGATCCTCTGGCTCCGTATGTATCTGCCTGAGTGTTCTTCTTGCCTTTCCTTTTACTTTCATCCACTTTGTAGTTCTCTTCTTCACGAAACCATGTGACGTACTCTTCCTCCAGTAACTTGCGCTGCTGAGCTGCAATCAAAGTGGAAATTAATGTTAACATAACTCAGCACATAAGCCGGGACTTGAACCCAAGATCTCCACTTTACACACGTTGGTGCTCTATCATTGACACCTTCCTGAGCAGCACAAATTCTAACGTAACTCACAGGCACTGTCAAACCCATAGCTTCATACCTGAGCTAATGTTTTCCGTCTTCACACCTCACCTCATACCCAGTCTTCTAATTAAACCGGTTTCAAAACCTAGATGGTTACATCTTCAGTGATATCTCAACCAATGTTATGTCGTTTTGAAGAACTGCTTGTTACTCCATCTGTTGGTGGATCACTAAATTTCCAAATCAAGTTCTCCAAAAATTAAAAAATTCAAATCACCAAAAATGTAGGAAATTTTTCTTGGGAAAGACTACAACAAACATTTTTCAAAAAACTCAACAAAATTATTTAAAAAAAATAACAGACAAAGATAAGAAAATTTAAAATTTGGAATTAAATTCAAGAAAAAGGAATAAGGAACACACAAAAAAGAATGGATGGAGTAAAAGCAATTCTGCAAAATGACATAACATCGATCGAGATATTACTGAAGATGAAACCACCTAAGTTTTGAAACCGGTTTAATTATGGTTCAGTTCTGGCTTCTGTAGCCACATTTGAGGGTCTGTGTTGTATGGTGTGGTAAGACAGGAGTTCCAGCAACTACACTCAGTTCTGAAAACATAATAGTTACTACACGTTGAATTGTTTTACCTACTGGTTCTGTGTTAGTGAATACTTATGTTTTATCATGTGTTCATTATAGAATAGTATTGTTTTTGTAACAATTTATTTTATTATTATTTTTATTATTAATAAGAAAATTGAAGATTATGCCAATTTTGGAATATATTAAACAGTACCAACTAAATTGGAAACACCATCTTGAAAGAATGAGTTCAAATTGGATCCCCAAACTAACTAACTAACTCACTAGCACTATCGAACCCGTAGGTTCATGGCCGGACGGACGTAAGCTCTCCATATATCCCTATCCTGAGCCAATGTTTTCCAATCATCCCCTGTATAATCTACTTCCCTCAAATCATAGTTAATGTTATTCTCCCACCTCATTCTTGGTCTACCAACTGGGCGTTTTTCATCTGGTTTTCCTACAAGAAGCTTCCATGCACGTCTTTCATTCCCCATTTGTGCCACATGTCCTGCCCATCACAGTCTACGAGACTTAACTGTTCTCATTATATCTGGCTTCCTATAATGACCATGTAATTCACTGTTATGCAGTCTTCTCCATTCACCTGTCTGTTCATCTCTCTTTGGTCCAAAAATTTTCCTAAGAACTTTATTCTCAAGTACTCGTAATCTCCTTTCCTCCCTTAAAATAAGAGTCCATGCTTCGCATCCATATAATATAACTGCTAGAATAACAGTTTTATATATTTTCAGTATAACGTTTTTTTAAAGGAGTCGGGAAGTCAAGAGTCTCTGCAATGCATAATAACATGCATTTCCAGAATTGAGCCTATGTTTAATTTCCTTGTGCATCTCATTCCTGTTTGTGATTATTGTACCTAGGTATTTGAATTCAGCCACTTCCTCAAAATTTCCCTCATTTGTCATTAGCTGTCCATTTCCATTATATAATGTATTTCTACGTGTGACCATATATTTAGTTTTATTGATATTTACTTCCAGTCCCAATTTCTTAGTGTTACTCAGTAGTTTGTGCGTGTTGTCCTTTAGTATCTCCTCGCTATCGGCCAATAGTACTACATCATCAGCATAAAGTAACAGCTTATTAATACCAAATCGGATCCCCAAAGCTGTGTATAATTATATACCAACAGGACGAAGATCTCTGGGCTGTCCTATGAAACGCTGGAAGGAAAATTTTCTATAGGATTGTAACAGGCCTTGGCCTAATACTTGGAAGGAAGAAGAAGAAGAAAATGTTTTTAGCATGGCTACTACTTCCCTCCCCCACTTGGCAATGTTCACTCCTGTCACATGCCTTAGGATTCACCAAGACGGCTACAGTTACCAGAACTGGACTATCCATCCATCCATAGTAATTCTGCCCGAAGGCAGGTCCTTCACTGCAATCATAGCATTTTCATGCTATGCTTGCAGCTTTACTAGGGAATTGTAGATGTGGTAACTTCCCATTGCTTTCCACACCGATGAAGGATCATGATAAGGATGATGATGGCCATATGATTTCGGGGACCGTTTGGGCCTTAAAGTTTTCCTGACATTTGTCTTACAGGTGAGGAAAAACCTCACCCAGAAAAACTGCCATGACCGGAGATCGAACCCAGGCCCACTGCGTGACAAGGCAGCACACTACCTCGAGACCACAGCGGTGGACAACTGGACTACAGAAGACTGAATATGAGATGATGTATAAATAATTTAATTAAAATGTTAAATTAAACGTGATAGTGATGTTTCCTATAAAAGTTGAACTATACAAACCATGGTAGACATTGAAACTATCGCCTTGACCTCCGTACTCTTGTGGCAGGATCTCTAGTGACATGTACTTCTCCAGGGACTGCACTCCTCCGTGGAAGTGAATCTGCAATAACACAGTTCAAATGTTAAAAAAAAAGTAAGTGATCCCACAACAGACCCGGAGGCCCTTGGGGTAGTAGGAGGTTAGGGCTCCCACTTTTTCTAGACAATTGGCACTTTATGTCAGCCGGGTTGTCAGCCCTGCGTGACGGCCGCCTTTACCCCCAGAACAAGCGTCCGGTACTCATTTCCGTTTGAGGCTGAGTCGACCCCAGGGCCATAGTGCCGCCAGAGGGTTTGGGTCAGTTTAAAAATCCTGACCCCAACGGGATTTGAACCCTTGACCCTCCAGCTTGTAGCTCAGTGCCTTAACCACTACACTACGGCGTGCCCCCTGTTCAAATGTTAACACAACATATTTTGATGGAGAACTAGAAGCTATCTGTTCAACTGTATCAGATTTGTCCCAACATATTTTTTTTCATTTGATTGTTTCCTTAGGAATCCTGGTTCAGTTATATTGTTGTAAACTATAGCTCTTCTTCTGTATTTACTAACATTATTTAATATTTTAAACTTTTTCAAACAATTTTTATAATATTATTAAACAATTTTGAGGTATTTATTTAAATATGCAAATCACAATATTATGAAGCTCCATCCATAGTAATTCTGCCCGAAGGCAGGTCCTTCACTGCAATCATAGCATTTCCATGCTATGTTTGCAGCTTTACTAGGGAATTGTGTAGGTGTGGTAGCTTCCCGTTGCTTTCCACACTGGTGAAGGATGATGGTGATGATGATAATGGTAAGGATGATGATGATGGCCATATGATTTCGGGGACCGTTTGGGCCTTAAAGTTTTCCTGACATTTGTCTTACAGGTGAGGAAAAACCCCGCATAAAAACCTCACCCAGAAAAACTGCCCCGACCAGGGATCGAACCCGGGCCCACTGCGTGACAAGGCAGCACGCTACCTCGAGACCACAGCGGTGGACATATTATGACACTGTTAGACAATATTGTGATGCTAACTGCTATTTTCTCCACAGAGTATATTACTTAGTCTATGATTTTTCTATCGCTGTTTTGGGTTATCGCTGGTTCAATCTGCGTTAGGGAGTGATAAGTAAGTGTACACCCATTTTTAATAAACGTTTGGTAATTTTAATATATATTTTTAAATTACTTTATATTATAGTATAAAATTATATAGTAGAGGAGATAGTGCGTCTCCGTGGTTTAACCCATTGTGAAGTATCTGAAAACTGTTTGTCTACCTGTACCCTACTCTTTGTGCCATTTAGACATATTTAAATAATAAAACATTCTTAAAAGAAAATAAATTTTTGTATTAGGTCTGAGAGATTTAGATGAGCAGATCAATGATAGTAGAAATGCTTTCAAAAAGGTTTATTGGAAAACAACATTAGGTATAATCAGGTATAGGTGGAAGGATAATGTTTGGATGGATCGTAGGGGAACGGAGTAGTCAGTCAGGACAGGAACTAGTGAATAAGTCATGAACTCACAATTTGCATGATGGAGCCCTTTAAGAAGGGCTTGATGATTGTCATCACTTTGTCTATGAAGCTGACGGTGTTTATAACGTGAATACCTTTAAGTCTGGCAGGGTGGCAGTCCTGTAAGCAAAACAATACACATTTAACTTTAAAAGCACCAAGGGATCCTTTTTGGATTCTTTCACTCTTGTAATAAAATGTTAAAATTATATAATTGTTGCTGAGATCTCAACTGTCCAAACATGTAAGTATATAAACTTCTCTTTTGCACGATAGTGCATTCTGTCGTACTTACAGCAATAGTGACCATGATTGAAAGTTCAATTTCCTAAATTTCGAAGTTGCCAACCTATAAATAACTATACTGTAATATTACAAATTACCTACCTAGTGCAGGAAGTAAAACGACTGCCCTTTAAGTATACTATGTACATTGTATATACAAAAATATATCCAAAAGGTGGTGTTAATGTACGTTATATGAAACAAACCATTGCATTTTAAATGAACTGAACTTTATTTGCAACAATATAAAACAATAAATTCGTACTTGCTGCCATTTTATCCCAGATTGGTGTCACGGCCTGATGTATTCTCAACTAAATTATTTTTGTCATTTACCATATAAAAATTGCCCACACTGTTAACATTAGTCATTTGTTTATAATGAATGCTAAAGCAGAATTTTAATATTATAATAAATATGAAAGTTAAATTTAATAATTTTGTATTTTAAAATTCTTTTAATATTTATATATAACTTGAATAAATAAAATCATCTAAATAATTCATTGTTGGTTATTGTTGAATAAAAATGTCTTAGTTACAATTAAAGAAATTGTATTACATAATGGTTTTTGTAAAGGATGCTTTTAAAAATTGTTTTAAGTCATTGTCAAAATTATAAATCCTGTTATAACTGTAATAAGAACACCTGCTTAACTTCATATTCTTAAATGAAAGTAAACTAAACTCTTATTGGATGTTAAAACAATTAACTTTATTTAACAAATCAAATTAAACCTTATATTTAAAGGACTATTAACCAATAGAATTTAAAAATAACATCATGTGATGTAATAATGGTCTTAAAATTATAAAAGAATTACACTAGTCATTCTGCATACAACTTTCAACAAAGATAGAGGCAATAAGAGCTTTCCTGATAAAATGTAATATTTAATACAAGAAGAATAATTGATTCAAGAAAAGAAAATAATTTAATTTTAATTGACGGTGAAGAATAATACCACCTACATTTACTTAATCTGCTGGGAAATTAAGAAGTGAATAAATTTGCAATTATTTCTATAAAAAACATTTTTTAGTAATTTTGAAGTGTTTTCCTATCCAGTGTACCAACTTCCGACCCTAAGAAGAGAGTCCGGCTCTACCAAAAATTTAATCCAACCTGAACCAGTAATTCTTTTTTGGGACACAAATCCTTCTTCAAAATGTTACTACAAAATCTGGCATGAAGAGAATTACTTCTTCAATGCAAATATTTCCAACAAAGATGTTATTATTTTGAAAACACCATTGTGCAAAAAATATAGTACAACACACGTTTGTGAAGTGTTTTACTGAATCTCGGAAATTAAAAACCTCACTATCTCTTGGATTTTAATCATATCCTCACTTCTGTAAAAACCATTTCCCAACCTTGCATTGTAATATACTGTATTTGTGTATGTCCCACCCCATAACCGAGCGGTTTAAGGCATGACGCCTTGGTGCAGAGCTATGGGGCTTGTGATGCTTTGATCCGCATGGGGGAAGAAATTTTCTCATAGAATTTCAGCCAGGTACCCCACTATGGTCTTGGGGTAGCGTCAATGGCTCTTAATGCATCAGGTCTGAGTTTGATCGTAAGTCTCCCGGGTGATGGTTTTTCCTCGCCTATAGTTTTATGTTCTCTCGATGTAATTTGTGACAAAGACATTGTAGTCTTCTACAATTCACTATTACCACTGCCATTTACATTTTGGTCATTTTCAGTGATAGAATTGGTGAAGATCTATAACAATTTTTCAAAAATCTTTTCATGAGAATAACCTCAATAGCTTAATTGCTTCAGAATTTGCTAGAGGCATGTGCTGTGACGTTGAGTTTAAAGTCGGCTGCAGTTATGTTCCTTGCCACTGGTCCCATTGGTCACACGTTCAAATCTGGCTCGGGTTGATGGATTTTTTTAGGATGGAAAAATCCAAGGAGAATTGGAGAAAAATGAGAATGGTAGAAGATTGATAGGATTTTGTGAACAATATTCACTTAAAATCCTAAATGGATTTTACCAACGTAGAGATATTCATAAGTATACTTGGCACCAAGATACTCTTAATCTACAATTGATAATAGATTTTGTAATAATTAAGAAACATTCAATTTTAAAGACCCAGGATGTAAGGGCATACAGAGGATTATCATGCGGAAGTGATCACTATTCATTGAATGCAAAATTAATATTTCCATTGCAAAGTAAAAATGACAGGCTAAATAAAACTAAAAGTGAAGAGGACAGTTTCCACGACTTGTCAACAACTCTATACAACTTGGATAGTTTGGAGAATAAGAGCACATCATATCTATATAAGAAAAGGTTAGATGATCAGTTACTAATCTCTATGTTTGACAATGCTCAGGAAGAATACAACTATATAGTAAAAAGTATTCATCAGGCGGCAAAAGAAGCTTTAGGAGAAGCAAATAGAGAAATAAATAAATTCAAATATTTTTGGAATGAGGACTTAGCAAAAGAAATAGCAAACAAAAAAGAAAAATATTTAATGTGGTTGAATACCAAAGATCTGAAAGACAAAATGCAATATAAAGAAGCTCAAGCAAGAGTTAGAAAGAAAATTACGGAAGCTAAAAATCAGAGCTGGGAACAAAATTGTTTAAAAATTCAAACATGTATTGGAGGAAAACGAAGTTCTGAATCTTGGAGAATTAAAAAAAAATTGAGAAATAAAAGAAGTGGACAAACAAATGTACAAACAATACCTATGACTGAATGGGAAAATTATTTTAAAACGTTACTATCAGAAAACAGGGTATTTAATTTAGATAACGTTCAAAATATTCCAGAAATAAATGAAGATGAACATATACAATTGGACATAGAGGATATTAAAATGAATGTTCAATCATTAAAAAATAAAAGATCTAGTGGTCCAGGAGGAATTCCCGCAGAACTATTAAAACATGGATCTGACCATTTATCTGAACGACTGAGAAAATTATTTACAAAATTTATAAATGGTGAAAAAGTTCCTGAAGAATGGAAACTAGGATACATTTCAACAATCCATAAAAGAGGAAAAAAAGACCAGTGTGAAAATTATAGAGGTATAACAGTGACAAGTACTATAAGTAGACTCTATGGACGTATACTAAAATATTATTTGGAAAAAAACTATAGTGATATGGAATTAGAAGAACAGTCAGGATTTAGAGCAGGACGTTCCACAACCGACAATTTATTTTGCATTACTCAAGTAATAGAAAAGAAAATGCAATATGGACAACCTTTGCACCTACTATTTGTAGATCTAGAGAAAGCATACGACAATGTCCCTATAGAGAAACTATGGATTGCTTTAAGACGTATGGGAATTAAAACTATAATAATTAAAGCTATACAAAATTTATATGACAATTGCATGTCTAAAATTAAAATTGGTAGTAAATTGTCACATGGTTTTACGATAAATAAAGGTCTTCGTCAAGGTTGTTGTCCATCACCGACTCTGTTTAAAATATATGTACATGAAATATTAAAGAATTGGAGGAGAAAATGTTCAAGCTTGGGAATTCCTATTTCAAACAACAAAACTTTATACAACTTACATTTTGCAGATGATCAATTGTTAATTGCACAAGATTATGAAGATTTAGAATATATGACTAGAAAAGTAATAGAAGAATATGAAAAATGGGGATTAAATTTAAACATGAAAAAAACAAAATATTTATCAATTGGTGAACCAGAACAAAATTTAATTTTGGAGACTGGAGAAACAATAAAATGTTGTAGTGAGATCACATATCTAGGAATTAAAATAAATAAAAATGGGAGTTATGAAGAGGAAATAAGAAATAGAAATAATAAAGGAAAATTTGCAATTGCTTGCCTCAAGAATATTGTGGGATAAAAATATAAGTAATAAAAATAAAATGAATATATATCATACAATTGTTAAAAGCATCATTACTTATGGAGCAGAACTTTGGCCATTAACAACAAAAACAAATAAGTACCTTTTGGCAACGGAAATGGATTTTATACGAAGGGCCGCAAGAATTTCAAGAAGAGAAAAAATTAGAAACTCAGTTATAAGGGAGAAAATGAAGATTGAAGACACTATTTTAGATTATATTAAAACTCAGCAATTAAGATGGTACGGACATGTCCAGCGAATGGAAGAGGATCGAATACCAAAATCTGTTTTGGAATGGAAACCTGAGGGAAGACGAAGCAGAGGAAGACCTAAAACCTCCTGGAGTAAGGGAATATGGTTATATATGAAGGAGAAACATCTACAACCAGGAGATTGGATGGACCGACAAAATTGGCTATTAGGAATCGGACGATGTCAAAGACATTAATCAACCGATCTATCTAAAATCCAAGGAGCAAGTCCTCCAGGAGGGACTTTAAGCCATGGGTCCTGAAGATTTTCAGGTTTGTGAAAAATGCTTAAGTCTGAATGAAGAGGTCTCTACACAAAATTTACCAACCTGCTTCATCCTAATAATACGTTATTTGCCTACTAGATGTCTCATTGGATCGGTATGTTGACCGCACTCGTAACATCTTATGGGAAATAAGCATAACTAAATTAACCTGGTCTAGTAACAAAAGAGAGCCTAAGGCCCAACATTGTCGATAGAGATCTAGTGATGTACCTGTAAGACTCGACACATGTGAATGTACCTACAAAACGGAGAGGTTAAAGTTAGGAAAGTATTTTTTTAGCCTAAATGTAAAGAAATAATTTAGTATTGAATATATGAAGTTATTATATATGTCTACTAGCAGACTCGGTAGATGTCCTGCCCGAACCTATAGTTTTATTGTGTCATGGACGACTTTAGTTTAACTCTACCAAACACCTCGAATTTAGTCTTAACTCTACCAAACACCCTGACTTTAGTATTACTCTATCAAACCCCCTGACTTTAGCTTAACTAAAGCAAACCCCCTGACTTTAGTATAACTCTAACTTACTCCCCGACTTTAGTTTACCTCTACCAGACCCACCCACTTTAGTTTACCTCTACCAGACCCCACCCACTTTAGTTTACCTCTACCAGACCCCACCCACTTTAGTTTACCTCTACCAGACCCACCCACTTTAGTTTACCTCTACCAGATCCACCCACTTTAGTTTACCTCTACCAGACCCCACCCACTTTAGTTTACCTCTACCAGACCCCACCCACTTTAGTTTACCTCTACCAGACCCACCCACTTTAGTTTACCTCTACCAGGCCCACCCACTTTAGTTTACCTCTAACAAACCCACCCACTTTAGTTTACCTCTACCAAACCCACCCACTTTAGTTTACCTCTACCAGACCCACCCACTTTAGTTTACCTCTACCAGACCCACCCACTTTAGTTTACCTCTACCAGACCCACCCACTTTAGTTTACCTCAACCAGACCCACCCACTTTAGTTTACCTCTACCAGACCCACCCACTTTAGTTTACCTCTACCAGACCCCACCCACTTTAGTTTACCTCTACCAGACCCCACCCACTTTAGTTTACCTCTACCAGACCCACCCACTTTAGTTTACCTCTACCAGACCCACCCACTTTAGTTTACCTCTACCAGACCCCACCCACTTTAGTTTACCTCTACCAGACCCCACCCACTTTAGTTTACCTCTACCAGACCTTCCCACTTTAGTTTACCTCTACCAGGCCCACCCACTTTAGTTTACCTCTAACAAACCCACCCACTTTAGTTTACCTCTACCAAACCCACCCACTTTAGTTTACCTCTACCAGACCCACCCACTTTAGTTTACCTCTACCAGACCCACCCACTTTAGTTTACCTCTACCAGACCCACCCACTTTAGTTTACCTCTACCAGACCCACCCACTTTAGTTTACCTCTACCAGACCCACCCACTTTAGTTTACCTCTACCAGACCCACCCACTATAGTTTACCTCTACCAGACCCACCCACTTTAGTTTACCTCTACCAGACCCACCCACTTTAGTTTACCTCTTCCAGACCCACCCACTTTAGTTTACCTCTACCAGACCCACCCACTTTAGTTTACCTCTACCAGACCCACCCACTTTAGTTTTACCTCTACCAGACCCACCCACTTTAGTTTACCTCTACCAGACCCACCCACTTTAGTTTACCTCTACCAGACCCACCCACTTTAGTTTACCTCTACCAGACCCACCCACTTTAGTTTACCTCTACCAGACCCACCCACTTTAGTTTACCTCTGCCAGACCCACCCACTTTAGTTTACCTCTACCAGACCCACCCACTTTAGTTTACCTCTACCAGACCCACCCACTTTAGTTTACCTCTACCAGACCCACCCACTTTAGTTTACCTCTACCAGACCCCACCCACTTTAGTTTACCTCTACCAGACCCACCCACTTTAGTTTACCTCTACCAGACCCACCCACTTTAGTTTACCTCTACCAGACCCACCCACTTTAGTTTACCTCTACCAAATCCCACCCACTTTAGTTTACCTCTACCAAATCCCACCCACTTTAGTTTACCTCTACCAAATCCCACCCACTTTAGTTTACCTCTACCAGACCCCGCCCACTTTAGTTCACCTCTACCAGACCCCGCCCACTTTAGTTTACCTCTACCAGACCCGCCCACTTTAGTTTACCTCTACCAGACCCGCCCACTTTAGTTTACCTCTACCAAACCCGCCCACTTTAGTTTACCTCTACCAAACCCGCCCACTTTAGTTTACCTCTACCAGGCCCGCCCACTTTAGTTTACCTCTACCAGGCCCGCCCACTTTAGTTTACCTCTACCAGACCGACCCACTTTAGTTTACCTCTACCAGACCCACCCACTTTAGTTCACCTCTACCAGACCCACCCACTTTAGTTCACCTCTACCAGACCCACCCTCTTTAGTTCACCTCTACCAGACCCACCCACTTTAGTTTACCTCTACCAGACCCACCCACTTTAGTTTACCTCTACCAGACCCACCCACTTTAGTTTACCTCTACCAGACCCACCCACTTTAGTTTACCTCTACCAGACCCACCCACTTTAGTTTACCTCTACCAGACCCACCCACTTTAGTTTACCTCTACCAGACCCACCCACTCTAGTTTACCTCTACCAGACCCACCCACTTTAGTTTACCTCTACCAGACCCCACCCACTTTAGTTTACCTCTACCAGACCCCACCCACTTTAGTTTACCTCTACCAGACCCACCCACTTTAGTTTACCTCTACCAGACCCACCCACTTTAGTTTACCTCTACCAGACCCACCCACTTTAGTTTACCTCTACCAGACCCACCCACTTTAGTTTACCTCTACCAGACCCACCCACTTTAGTTTACCTCTACCAGACCCCTCCCACTTTAGTTTACCTCTACCAGACCCACCCACTTTAGTTTACCTCTACCAGACCCACCCACTTTAGTTTACCTCTACCAGACCCACCCACTTTAGTTTACCTCTACCAGACCCACCCACTTTAGTTTACCTCTACCAGACCCACCCACTTTAGTTTACCTCTACCAGACCCACCCACTTTAGTTTACCTCTACCAGACCCACCCACTTTAGTTTACCTCTACCAAACCCACCCACTTTAGTTTAACCTCTACCAAACCCACCCACTTTAGTTTACCCCTACCAGACCCACCCACTTTAGTTTAACCCTACCAGACCCATCCACTTTAGTTTACCCCTACCAGACCCACCCACTTTAGTTTACCTCTACCAGACCCACATACTTTAGTTTACCTCTACCAAACCCACCCACTTTAGTTTACCTCTACCAGACCCCACCCACTTTAGTTTACCTCTACCAGACCCCACCCACTTTAGTTTACCTCTACCAGACCCCACCCACTTTAGTTTACCTCTACCAGACCCCACCCACTTTAGTTTACCTCTACCAGACCCCACCCACTTTAGTTTACCTCTACCAGACCCCACCCACTTTAGTTTACCTCTACCAGACCCCACCCACTTTAGTTTACCTCTACCAGACCCCACCCACTTTAGTTTACCTCTACCAGACCCCACCCACTTTAGTTTACCTCTACCAGACCCACCCACTTTAGTTTACCTCTACCAGACCCACCCACTTTAGTTTACCTCTACCAAACTCACTCACTTTAGTTTAACTCCCAATTTGTGTGTTCCTTAGATTTTTCTGTTTTAGTAATTTTGCCTTAGTTTCAATTCTGTGTTTTCTGAGTAGCTGAACATGCTTGGTCAGAAAAACAGAATTGATACTGAGGCGAAATTACTAAAACAGTTACAAAAATGTAAAGAACTCACAATTTGGGAGAAAATTTACATATGCGAGAATAAAAAGAAAACCATGAATTTTGAAACTCTCGGTCATAAGGAGAGGCGTTTGATTTGGAAGTTCATTGCTCAGCCAACAGAGAGTGTGGAAATCAATTTACATGATGGACAACCATTGTGAAAGATTGAAAATGTCGCTTAGATAGTGACGAAACAAGACTGCATAAGAATAAAGAATTATAAGGTGAGTCAAAATATAGTTATATTGAAAGTTTGACACTCACTTGAATATAGACTATGAACTTCTTGATGATGGACAAATTAATGCGAGATAGATGCCCCAGAGTGATGCCTTTCATATCAAATACAACAATGTAGCCAGGCTCTAGGCCATCCTCTGCAAGCCGCATGTCGTTGTACATGAGAAACATTTTAATTCCGGCTGTGAAGTTGAGTTTTGACGGTTCATAGTTGGTCAGTCTGTAGACCAGTACCTTGTAGCCTTCCCTGGAGGAGTGAGCTAGCGGCACGAGGTTGCTGTAACATAGACGTTTAATCCATCACCAGCGAGTCAAACCGTTACAGCCCATTTTCTTAACCTGGAGCTGCTACCCAAATTCCTGACGATGCTGCAAGGATTGGTCCAGCAAGTCAACTCCCAAAACCTTTATATCTTAATCTATCGACTACGGCACAGGACTGTTCAGGTACAAAGATGTACTATAATTGTGATTGGAGGATAAAAGATATGTAACTGGCTTGTATGTAAAGAGTACATGCAAATTATAATCTATTTTATAGTATTCTGACCAAAGGCAGGTCTTTCACTGCATTTATGGCATTTTCATGCTATGGTTTGCAACTTTCCACACCGGTGAAAGATGAGGATGATGATTGGGAACTTTTTGGGCCATAAAGCTGCATGACATTTGTCTTACAGGTGAGGAAACTTCCCAGAAAAAAAAAACCTTACCCAGGAAGCTTGTCCTGACCGGGAATCGAACCCGAGCCCACAAGGCAACACGCTACCTCAAGACCACAGCGGTGGACTAATTATAATGTGTAGGAACATCATCATTATTATTCATCATCATCATGGCAGCTGCCGCCGTCTTCCGGAAACCAAACGCCATTCCTCTGATATTCATAGCTGCTTGTACCCCTTCTATCCAAGTTTTCTTCGGTCTTCCTCCTTTCCATTGGGATCCATTCCATAACAATTTTTGGCAATCTTTGCTCTGGCATTCGTTTGACATGACCATACCACTGCAATCTTTTCTTTTCTATGATGCATATGATTATTATTAGCTGCAAAGCATAGCATGAAAGACCTGCCCTCAGGCAGAATTACTATAGATAGATAATTATTATTATTATTATTATTATTGTTATTATTATTATTGTTATTATTATTATTGTTATTATTGTTATTATTATTATTGTTATTATTATTATTATTGTTATTATTACTCTTATTATTACTATTATTACTTTTGCTGGACAGCTAATGACAAATGAGGGAAATTTTGAGAAAGTGGCTGAATTCAAGTACCTAGGAACAATAATCACAAGTAGGAATGAGATGCACAAAGAAATTAAACATAGGCTCAATTCTGGAAATGCGTGCTATTATGCATTGCAGAGACTCTTGATGTCCCAACTGCTTTCAAAAAACGTTAAACTGAAAATATATAAAACTATTATTCTACCAGTTATATTATATGGATGCGAAACATGGACTCTTACTTTAAGGGAGGAAAGGAGATTACAAGTATTAGAGAATAGAGTGCTTAGGAAAATTTTTGGACCAAAGAGAGATGAACAGGTGAATGGAGAAGACTACATAACAATGAACTACATGGTCTTTATAGGAAGCCAGATATAATAAGAACAGTTAAGTCTCGTGGACTGCAATAGGCAGGACATGTTGCACGTATGGGGAATGAACGATGTGCATGGAAGCTTCTTGTAGGAAAGCCAGAGAGAAAACGCCCAGTTGGTAGACCAAGAATGAGGTGGGAGAATAACATTAACTATGATTTGAGGGAAGTAGATTATACAGGGAATGATTGGAAAGCATTAGCTCAGGATAGGGATGTATGGAGAGCTTATGTCCGCGCGGTCATGAACCTATGGGTTCGATAGTGCCAGTGAGTAAGTAAATAAGTATTATTACTTTTGCAAAACATTACTTTAATAATTTGCCTTTAGAATCACAGCATCAGTTGACTGACGAATTATCATAAGTAATACCACGAGTGATTTCCAAGACTCACGAAGAGAGGATTGAATTTATCTGTAGAATTTGGAAATCAAGAGTGGCATTTGTTAGGACTATTTAACGAATAAAATTAAGCTGTTTACTCACAAATCATTATTTAAATATAGTTTTATAAAATATTTATATATTTAATGTAAACGGTGATGTTTGAAAACAAATGAGAAACGACTGGTACGCTTCATTTGCTTCTTTTGTTCATCACTGCAATCAGATCATATTATTTATTGCCAAAGGAACGCAATATTGTAAGAATGCACTTTAGTGGAGAAAAAATGAAACACATCAAACCGTATATTAATTCATGTGTGATGTCCTATGATGTAAATATGACAATTATATTTTTCTGGATTATTAGCTGGGAAAAAATACATTTAAGAAAGTGCAAACAGTGGTTTCTTTTTTTGGTGGTATAATCAATTGCTACAAATGTTTTTATATCAACTCCTGCATGCGCTGTGTGTTGACATTCATGCAATATGTATACAATCTGGTAGCCGTATTTCTTAGAGAGTCAGTCACTGCAAAATAATGCTATGACCTATTCAGAATGTTAAAAAGGAGGTGCTTTCTTTATTATAATAAACTTTAGTTGGTAAATTCTAGGCGAAACACGACTGTGATTGGTTGTAAATCGAAAATCATTGATATGTGATTGGTTGAAAATCGAAAATCATTGAAATGTGATTGGTTGAAAATCGAAAATCATTGAAATGTGATTGGTTGAAAATCGAAAATCATTGAAATGTGATTGGTTGAAAATCGAAAATCATTGAAATGTGATTGGTTGAAAATCGAAAATCATTGAAATGTGATTGGTTGAAAATCGAAAATCATTGAAATGTGATTGGTTGAAAATCGAAAATCATTGAAATGTGATTGGTTGAAAATCGAAAATCATTGAAATGTGATTGGTTGAAAATTGAAAATCATTGAAATGTGATTGGTCATTGACTGCCATTTGGGGCATGAGTTAAATAGTCACAGACAATGTGTTTCCAGGAGAAGTTTCAGTTGCTTCAGCAAACTACCAATTCCACAGCCCAATGATAATAGTTATTGATTTTTTTTTACAGGAAGCATGTTCCCTGCATTGCTACCAACTGCTAGTACAAAGTGAAAAGCTGTGGATGCTCCAACACGTCTACGCCAACTGCCGGAAAGGAACAAGAGAACGAGATACATTTTCTAGATAACCACTGGTATGTCAAACAAAACAAAAATAATATATAGAGCAAAGAAAGACAATGAACTCACTCACTAACTATCAACTCAGGGATTCATGGCTGTGCAAACATAAGCTTTCCATACATCCCTATCCTGAGCTAATATTTTCTAATCTTTGGCTATAAAATTCATTTTCCTCAAATCATGGTTAATGTTATTCTCCCATCTCATTCTTCTGGGTATCGGGCGCGGTGGATACTGGTTATGCTCCTTGCCTCTGGTACCGAGGTTTGCAGGTTCAAACCCGGCCGGGGTCAATGGATTTTTTTAGGAAGGAAAAATCCAAGGAACAAGTCCTCCGGGAGGGACTTTAAGCCGTAAGTTTCGATTCTGAAGATTTTCAGGCTTGTAAAAGATCCTTAAGCCTGAATGAAAAGGCCTCTAAGCAAAATTTACCGAATTTTCCCATCCTAATACTACCTTGGTTTCCTAGATGTCAATATGTGGCGGAACACTGACCATGGACCACTCAAATGACATCTATAAGAAAACAAGTGTAACTAAATTAGTATGATTCAAATTCTTCCCTGTAGGGGGAGAGTGCTTAAATCTCTGTAAAGGGAGAACATGGGCTTACAAAAAAAATTCTTTTGGGTGCTTTCCTCTGGTTTTTCTACAAGAAATTTGCATGCCTTACTGTCATTGTAATGTTCTGCTCGCCGCAGACCTACAAGACTTACATCTGGTTCCTCATAAAAATCATGTAACTCACTGTTATATTCATATTTAAATTAATGTTGGAAAGTAAACATTATGAGGTTATATCATTAATAGTGAGTGGAGAACATATTTTTAACGACTCACCTCATATAATTTCAAATTTCTTTGATACCAGCGGTTTTAGACAATATCTTGTCCCTCTTCAGTCATGGCTTCCACACTCACTGTTATGTGGGGCAGCTGTTGTAGAGTTGTTTATGACAATAAGCTACAAGGAAGGAAGGTGGGATCAGGATATTTAAATTGGTGTAAACCCTCTGTCACTATGTTTGTAATGGAAATGAGAACCAGATGTATGTTGTAAGGATAAAGTTGCTGTCATCTCACGCTGATTGTCTAAAAAGTTGTGTGCCTTAACCTCCCTGTAGGCCTGTAGTGGGGTCACTTTAACTTCTTTGTAGTATTATGTAGTTTTCTTTATTGTTTTCTTTGTTGGTGGAACAAGAAATATAAATTTGGAATAAGAATATCAGAAAATAGAAAATTAAACACCCTATTGTTTGCAGATGACCAAATAATAATAGCAAATTCAGAAGATATTCTGCAGAAAGGTCTGTATGAACTTAACAAAATTGCAGAAGAATATGGATTGAAGATATCTACAGAGAAAACAAAAATTATGGCATTTCAAGGTGTAGATCCTGTCAGAAGTAAAATTGTACTGGACAATAAAATTTTGGAGCAGGTGAATAATTTTACATATCTAGGATGCAATATCTCATATGAAGAAGAAAAGGATGTAAATGCAAAAATATATAAATTTTAAAGAATTTTAGGGTTAATAAATTCTATCTTCCAGCCACAGTTAGTCCAAAAACATTCAAGACTAAAAGTGTATAAAACACTGGCTCTTCCAACTCTTTTGTATGGTAGCGAAGTATGGACGTTGAAACAGAAGGATATACAGAGACTTAAATCTGCTGAAATGAGATATCTTCGGAGGACTGCAGGATACACACTACTAGATCACAAAAAAAAATGAAGACATCTTAGAAGCATTACACATGGAACCTTTAGAAAACAAAATTTCTGATTATAAGTCAAGATGGATGCAACATGTTCATCGAATGGAAGATCACAGGATACCCAAACAAAATGTTAAGATATCAACCTACAGAAAGAACACCAAGACGTCCATTCAAAAGACTTTTGGATAGTGTTTCTCTTGAGGCTAAAACAGGTCAACAAATGGCCTAAATTTGTGAATGTACTATGATGATGATGATGATGATTACTTACTTACTCACTGGCACTATCGAACCCGTAGGTTCATGGCCGTGCGGACATAAGCTCTTCATACATTCCTATCCTGAGCTAATACTTTCCAATCATTCCCTGTACAATCTACTTCCCTCAAATCATAGTTAATGTTGTTCTCCCACCTCATTCTTGGTCTACCAACTGGGCATTTTCCCTCTGGTTTTCCTACAAGAAGCTTCTGTGTACGTCTTTCATTCCCCATATGCACAACACGTTCTGCCCATCGCAGTCTACGAGACTTAACTGTTCTTATTATATCTGGCTTCCTATAAAGACCATGTAGTTCATTGTTATGTAGTCTTCTCCATTCACCTGTCTGTTCATCTCTGTTTGGTCCAAAAATTTTCCTAAGAACTTTATCCTCAAAAACTCGTAATCTCATTTCCTCGCTTAAAGTAAGAGTCCATGATTCACACCCATATAATATAACTGGTAGAATAATAGTTTTATATATTTTCAGTTTAACGTTTTTTGAAAGGAGTTGGGACATTAAAAGTCTCTGCAATGCATAATAGCATGCATTTCCAGAATTGAGCCTATGTTTAATTTCTTTGTGCATTTCATTCCTATTTGTGATTATTGTTCCTAGGTATTTGAATTCATGATGATAGTTTTCTTTAATTGCTTGTCTGTTTATTTCTTTGTTTGGTTCAGAAATTTTCATAAGAACTTCATTTTCAAATACTCATGATAATTTCTCCTCTCTTAAAGTAAGGCCAGTATTCAAGATCCAAGCTCTTTAGGCCATGCCAGCTCTGTCTTCCGTAAACTGGGACTCTCATCTTTCAATTGTTCCCAGAAATTTTTAAAAATAAATATCTTGTTAGCACATGATGTTGAATAGAGTGGGTTCTGCATGACCCACATAATTAACTACGGAGAGACGCTCTTTGCAGAAAGCTTGATTGTTGAATACCGGCCTAAGAGTCCATGTTTCACTTCCATATAACAGGAAGAATGAGTGTTTTGTATATTTTTAGTTTAAAATTTTGTGAGAGAAGTTGCGATGACAAGAGTCTCTGTAATGCATAAGTACCATGCATTTCCAGAGTTGAGGCTATATTTAATGACTGCAGTGGTATAGTTACCAGATGTCTAGCATTTCTTGTATGTCATTTGAGAGTGGGTTTCTGTTAGCAAACAGTTCTGGTGTGTGCGTTCTCAGCGTGAAGTAATTCTCCATTGTCACCTTCGTGCGCATCAGGTTGCCTTCACAGCTGTGCAGGAACAAGTTAAGGTGCTCATCTGTAACACAATGCTGACAGTAGTAACAAGAGAAACATAGCAGAAACAAAAATGAAATTCAGAGGACACTTGAGAATTCCATGTCAGCAACATAAATAAAAAATAAAACGGAAAAACACACAATTTATTTTAATTTTGAAGAAAGTAAGACTATGGGGTTTATTTTATATAATGTGAGTTAGATATGTATTACTCGACAACATTAACTTTCATTGCGGAAAAACTGTGAACTAAAAGAATGTGGTAAGGGAGAGTAGACCCTTGTCTCAGGTTACAGTGACAGTGTTTATTATCCATCAGTCCTTAGTGACAATGTCAAGTGCAAAAGTTAGAGCCTATATTCACAGTATAAGTCTGACAGACAGTAGTTGGAAATCAGTGCTGATTTAATTTCTCTGTACATCACATTATCCAGAAACGTGTAGGCATACAAACTCCCAAGATCTTTCATTAACTTCAAATCAAAGTAAGTCTGCCCAGTCATTCCAACAGTGGAAGGAGACACTAGCACCATTGCTTCCCCTCACCAGCTAAAAAGTTAACGTGGTCGAGTAATACTGCTCATTTAATTGAAAATACAACATTATGAGGCTTTAAGTTATGTAGGTAGGAAATAACACTATGAGGTTTATTTTAATTTTATTTAGATGTTTCTTGACTCACATCATACTTCTTAACTCCCTGGCATATCTAGATTTTCACAAGTTGTGAACGTGAGCAGCATTGAGAATGTCAGAAATACAGTGACGAAATCTAGATATGCCAGGGAGTTAAGAAGTATGAGGTGAGTCAAGAAACAACTGAACAAAATTATGAGGCTTTACTTAATAAAAAAGTGTTGTCTGTATTATTCTTACTTGCCATAATTAGGAAAACTAATTTATAGATATTTTAATTAGTTATTAATCCTATTTTAATTAGTTGTCAATGGGTCTATTAAACTAGGAATTGTACAAGGCAAAACCCTTATGTTATAGGAAATATTGGTTTGAAATTCATATTTAGGATCAACAGGATGTACAGAAATATTCCCAAATAACAAAGCTATATTATCTAGATTTGGGAATTATTAATCAAGTTATGAAACCATCCCTTGTACAAAAAAATACCAGATTACGTTTGTATAACACTTTGGCTAGACCAGTGTTGACCTATGGTAGTGAAGTATGGACACTAGAAAGACAACATGAAAGCAGAATAACGGCTTGTGAAATGAGATTCATGCGCAGAACAGTGGGTTACACCAGATGGGATCGGAAAAGGAACACCGATATCTTAAAAGAATTGAAGACTACGCCAATTTTGGAATATATTAAACAGTACCAACTAAATTGGAAACACCATCTTGAAAGAATAAGTTCAAATCGGATCCCCAAAGCTGTTTATAATTATATACCAAGAGGACGAAGATCACTGGACCGTCCTATGAAACGCTGGAGGGAAAATTTTCTATAGGATCGTAACAGGCCTTGGCCTAATACTTGGAAGGAAGAAGAAGAAGAGTATTATCTAGATCAGAGAGAGAAAGTAGGTTGAACACAGGCCTCAGAATAGATTTTGAAGTTAGGGCTTGAGAGGTGGCAATAAAAGTATAGGCAGGATATGAACGAGTGTCTGTTCATCGGACCTGAATCGACGTTAGGTAAGTTTGCACCATGTTATTCTTAATAGGGCTCTGATATGAAACCAAAATGGGTAAGGGTTCTAAATCTTGTAACTTTGAAATAGGAACCAGTTTGAATAAGAGTGTAGAAATTTTGTTGAGTTGTTTCTTGACTCACCTCGTACTTCTTAACTCCCTCGCAGATCTAGATTTCGTCACTGTATTTGTGACATTCTCAATGCTGTTCACGTTCACAACTGGTTTTTTTTCCGCTTGGCAAAACCCTAATCCATAGAGTAAAACACACGCTACCAAACCACCCCAAATTTATCCATGTTCCAAAGCCCTTTTACAATATTACTTCATATTGTTGTTTCTGTTAGGCACATGTTTCAAGGCCTGTTAGCCTCATCTTCAGTAGTTACAGCCCTGGATCTCAACTTGTGCTTCCTCTTTCTGTGATCCAAAAAAACTTGCTAATTAAGTTCCTTTCCCCAGCAAGTTCCTTGGACAACAGAAAGAGGAAGCAGAAGTCGAGATCCAGGGCCGACAACTTGGAAAACCCCAGTCTATAACTACTGAAGATGAGGCTAACAGGCCTTGAAACATATGTCAAACAGAAACTACAACATGAGGTAAGAATTATACAGACCTCACTTGTTATTATATACTACTCACCTCATATTTTTGTAGCTTTTTTGAAGACTCAGTTTCAATGCTTGAAGCATCATTATCAATTCTTTCTAACTGTCGAAACGGCAGTTGCTGATCCTGTAGGTTGATTTCTGCTCCCCCTGTTGACTGACCGATAAACTTCCAAATCAAATTTTTTCTCCCGGAATTTCGAAGTTCTTTATTTTTTCTTTCTATTTTTGTGTGCGTTAGATAAATCTAAGGATGTCACAATTCAGGAGAACATTTACAAAGGAGCTCCTTTGGTTTTTCTACTTGTTTAATTAAACTAGCCTTTATTTCAAGCTCTGAAAAACACCTGATTCAAATAAAGACTAGTTTAAGTTATGTAGATAGGAAATAACACTATGAGGTGCTTGAAGATGTGTTTATTTTTTAGGATTTCCCTCACCTCATAGACTCGTTTTAAGGAAACAATTAGAAAACCAAGAAAAAATCCAAATCCACATTCAAAAAAGGCCCGCAAGAAAGGAAAACGTATGAATTTTTGGAAATCCTGGGGAATTTAATTTAATTATTCATAGGTTCAATCAGTCCACCACAACAGATGAAAGTAAGAAGCAGTTCATAACATCAGTCGAGATATTACTGAAGATGAAACTACATAGGTTTTGAAACTGGTATAATTAGAAGACTGGATGTGAGGTGAGGTATAAAGAATTTTAATGTGTTAAGTTTACCTGTGAGGGTCGGCAGGTGATGTTGTTCTGTCAGCCATTGTCTGAGCTCCTCGATATCTTCTTTGTATTCTTCGGGTGCTTGGTAGACACCATCCTTAAACAACTTGTGTACCATCTGTGTACCTGCCAAGCAACACTTTCACTCTTTATTATTTACACAATAAAAATATGTGTGGGAAAAACCCTGTACCTAGCAAAATTGTTTTGGACAATGAAATTTTAGAACGAGTAAATTAATTTAATTATTTGGGTTATAATTTAACATTTCAAGATGAAGCTGATATACTTACTTACTCACTGGCACTATTGAACCTATAGGTTCATGGCCGTTGCCGACCTAAGCTCTCCATACGTCCCTATCCTTGAGGTCTAATGCTTCTTTACCAATCATTTCCCTGTATACTCTACTTCCCTCAAATCATAGTTATGCTATTCTCTTCTCTCCCCACCTCCATTCTTGGTCTACCAACTGGAGATGAGCCTGATATATCAAAGATAATCACAAATTTCACAGACAAACCACGGGGATAATTAACAGTATAATTAATGAAACCGGGCCCGGGGCGCAGGAGGGGGGAAAGGGGACGGGGAGGGAGGAATTGATCTCTTTATTCCCTACCTCACCTCCCTATTACGGCTTTATAAAGGTTTCTCGCAAGACCAGTATTAAGATATGGTAGTGAAGCATGGACAATACGAAGAAGAGATGAAAGCCAAATAACAGCAAATGAGATGTGATTTATGTGCTGTACAGCAGGCTACACAAAGTGGGACCATAAAAGAAATTTAAATTACGGAAGAGTTGAATGTAGAACCCATTTCCCATCATATAAAAACCTACCAGAACAACTGGAAAGCCATCCTCAACAAATGCCATCTCACAGAATTCCAAAAGCTATGCTTTATTACTGCCCCCAAGGCAAAAGATTGCTGGAATGTCCAAAAAGCACTGGATGGGAAATTCCTCTTTAAGACTGTAACAGGCCACATGGCCTAATACTTGCATGGATGATGATGATGATGATAAAGATATGTTCAACACTATGAAACAGAGTTGGAATAGTTCACTGTCACTTTTAAGGGGGGTGATGGGTGAAATTTCTATTTTCTACATTTTTTGAGCTAGAGACTTGATTTTTTGTACAAACATTCACTGTGTGATACATAATGATGTGTTTAAGTTTCATTCTTGTGAGACATTTATTTTATGAGTTATTAAATATTATATTCTTTTTAAAATTTGCATAACTATAGTTAAATGGGTTCCACAATTTTTTAGTAAAATGTCTGATTTTTTCTACAAGGCCCCTAAAATATTTAGAAAAACATCATGCATTAGAATTCTTATAATGTGAATACAAAGGGAGAAAAAAAAATGTACTTCATGTGTGGAATTACAAAAAAAATTAATAATTGCATACATTTCATTTTTTATTTCTTAAACTACTACTTCAATCATGAAACCCATGCACTACTTTGTTACCCATTGTTTTTAGGACATGCAGTAAAAATTTGAACCTTCCAGGACAAAATTTGTGAATTCCATTCAATTTTGAATGTACAAAAGTGCAGTGGAAATAAAAGTATGGAAAAACAAGTTTAAAGGTTTGCATGCAGGTAGTATTTAACTGGCGCAGCCTTTTAACTCTGATGTAATTTAGGGCACTTAGAAGTGCTATAGGCCTCTGAAACTTTGCCAACATATACATTAGAGTACAGGCTATTTTTTAGTGCAAAAAACAAAAAAATGCCAATTTTGATCTCCAATGATCAATTTTTCACCCATTGCCCCCCTTAAACGCACACCTTTATCCTGAACTAATCATTTCTTGTATAATTCACATCCTCAAATCATGGTTATTGTTATTCTCTCACCTCATTCTACTTCATCACATGAAACTTAACTTCATCAGTCAAATTTATTATAAAATTACAACACGAAGTAACATTATGAGGTTGTTCTTAATAAATAAGGTGAATAAGAATTAAATGAATCGTCTTACCTCACACTTCTATGTTTTTTAAACACAGCACTGCAGTATCAGCGACCATCGTCACCATCCTCAGCTGTTTTCAGTTGTGAGGTAAGAAGAAATCACGATTCATTTAATTCTTATTAATTGAATCTCATAATGTTAAAAGTTCCCTAATTTAGTATATAAAAATAAGGTGAATCTTACCTCATAAAAGTTGAGTTCTTTTGGAACATGTTTCCTTGGTAGACCAAGGATGGACCAAGGATGAGGTGGGAGAATAACATTGGCCATGATTCGAGAGTTGTAGATTATACAAGGGATGATTGCAAAACATTAGCTCAGGATAGGGATGTATGGCCATGATCCTGTGGGTTCAATAGTGCCAATGAAATAGTTATTATTGATATTATTATTACCATTAGTAAAGTAAAGTGATACCACAACAGGCCCAGAGGCCCTTGGGGTAGTAGGAGGTTAAGGCTCCCACTTTTTCTAGACAATCGGCACTTTATGTCAGCCGGGTTGTCAGCCCTGCGCGACGGCCGCCTTTACCCCCAGAACAAGTGTCTGGTACTCATTTCCATTAGAGGCTGAGTCGACCCCAGGGCCATAGTGCCGCCAGAGAGTTTGGGTCATTTTAAAAATCCTGACCCCAACGGGACTTGAACCCTCGACCCTCCGGCTTGTAGCTCAGTGCCTTAACCACTATGCTATCATCGACCTTTTCGGAGATGGCGGGAGACCGTAATGGGCCACTGGGCCTAATACTTGATTATTATTACCATTATTTTTATCATTAATGTGACCTGTTATGGTCTCAAAGAGGAATTTGCATCCAGTTCTTTTTTTAACATCCCAGAGGCCTTTTGCCTTGAAGATAGAAATGAAGCATGGCTTATGGATGACATTTGTTGAAAATGGGCTTTTCAGTTGTTCTGGTGGTTTTGTATGTGATGGAGAATGGGTTCTGGGCGATGTGCATTTCATCACCTCTCCTATCAAAATGTCATCCTCAAGGACCAAGTACTGGTGGTATAACCACATCACCATATTAATGCTACATTAGTGGGAACCCCTCTGGACCACCAACTCATTGGACAAATTACATTTGCTTTAAAAAACTGTTATTATTATCATCATTGATATTCATCATCCTCTTTGATATTGTTATTGTTACTATTATTATTATCATTATTAATTTATTTATTGATATTATTATTAATATAATATAATACTAGATAGATAGATCATCGGTTAATTAATGTTTTTGACATCATCCGATTCCCAATAGCCAATTTTGTCAGTCCATCCAATCTCCTGGTTGTAGATGTTTCTTCTTCAGGTATAAACATATTCCCTGACTCCAGGAGGTTTTAGATCTTCCTCTGCCCCATCTTCCCTCAGGTTTCCATTCTAAAACGCATTTTGGTAGCCGATCCTCTTCCATTCGCTGGACATGTCCGTACCAACTTAATTGCTGAGTTTTAATATAATCTAAAATAGTGTCTTCAATCTCCATATTCTCTCTCATAACTGAGTTTAATTGCTACTATAATTTATTATTATTTATTACAATTATTATTATTATTATTATCATCATCATCCAGGGATTAAGCCTGTTGGCTCGTTCCAGTTTCATGAAAGCTAGAATTGTTAAAATTGTTCAGACCTTCTTCTGTGTGGGCGACCAACATTTCTCCTTCCGTGCGGTTTATAATTTACCAATAATTTTGGAAATCTTCCTTCTGGCATTCTATCAATATGTTCTTTCCAGTTGTTCCTATATTTAATTATTCGGTCTGTAAGTTTGAAAATATTTAATTCCTTTCTTATATCTTCATTTCTTTTCTTACCCAGCAGAGTATATCCTGCTATATTTCTTAAAAATCTCATTTCAGCTGCTTCCAATCTTTGTTCTTGTCTTTTGTCCAACATTCTGATCCATACATCAATACATGAACAGCCATTACTTTATAAAATTTAATTTTTGTTTCTTTTCTTGTGTTTTTAAGGGTTCTTTTAATAGTGCCACACATTAGATTAAATTTATTTATTTTGTCATTAATATCTTCAATTTTAACACATGATAAATTGAAACCAAAACTGTTCACCCGCTCTAAAATGTTATTATCAATTACTATTTTTGCTCTTAAGGTATCGCGTCCTTTATTACTGTTATTGATATAGAAGTTGGTATTGCAAAACAGCCAGTGTTACAGTTTGACATAACAGCTGCAGCAGGAAGAGAAAGTAGTGGGTACTTACATGTGTGGTGTTGTGCTGTCCCTCACCTCTAACACACTGACTGCTGGCTCTACTTTCTAACAATCAAAGTGAAACTCACTTGCGAATTACACAATGTATCCACGAGCCAAACATGGATTGTGTGTCAAGTTCATCATAACTCAATATTTGTTAACTCTTGGCTTCCTTAACAACAGCATTCCATACTCCTCTATCCTTTCATTTTCCAGTTCATCAATCCCAAATTGCGGCCGTCCATCCATCTTTTCTTTGGCTGTTCTCTTCATTCTAATATCTAATATCAATTTTGTTGTCAAAATAATGGCATTTTGGGGAAACGATCAAAAATCGTAATAGACAACAAACCTCTGGAACAAGTAACACATTTTAATTATTTGGGTTGTAATTTTACTATAAACACAAAAACTGAGAGAGACATAAATATGAAACTGTCGAAATTTCAAATGATGTGCGGAACTATACAAAACATTAAAGAATAAAACAAGAAGAGATACTAGATTGAAGTTTTATAAAACATTGGCAGTTCCTGCATTACTTTATGGGAGCGAAACTTGGGTAATGACCAAAAAATTGCAAAGTAAAATACAAAGCGCTGAAATGCACTTCCTTAGAAGAACAAAAGACTGCACAAGATTGGATCGGATAAGGAATGAAGATATAAGAACAGAGTTAAATATATATCCATTGGATGAGAAAATTAGAGAATATAGAGAGAAATGATTTACACATGTGGAAAGAATGAATGTAACAAGATTACCAAGAGCAGCATTCAACTACAAGCCAAGAGGTTCAAGGAATCTAGGAAGACAAGTGAAAAGATGGACAGAACAACTGTGAGGCAGAACAGGTAATTTGCCTAGCCCGTGAAGTGAAGAAGAAGAAGAATTTTGTTGTCCTGCACCGTTGCCATGTAGTTTAAGGCATCATGCCTTGGTGCAGAGCTACAGGACTTGTGCTCATTGAAGTCCTCATGAGGGAAGAAATTTTCTCATGGAATATTAGGTAGTATGGAACCAGAACCCACCCAGCAATGTGAGAAATTTGGGTAGCTGCTATAAGTAAGTAGCAGCTCCAGGTTGAGAAAAACACCTATAATGGCTAAGGGCTCACATGTCACCCCTATACTGGTTGGATGATCGTCCATCTCAGTTACTAAAACATGTGGATGTGAGATCAGCTATTGACTGATAGGTAAAGAATCTTCTAGATCTGTTGTTCCATGGCTCGGGTATTTGTTTATCCCAATCAGCATGTTGATCTTGAAACTTATGGATTCAACACTAAGGGTCATATCTATGAACATATTAGACTGTAAAAGTCGTTCTCTGCTGAGAAAGTTGCATCCAAAGAAGATGTTGCATAGTCAAAAATCTGTTCATGCGATAATAATTGTCGAAATTCCTAAGCTACCTGGCGAGGTGACTTTGCAGAGAACGAATCGTGAACAACCTGATGGGAACTGATGTACTTTAAAACCTTGCTGCTTTATCCAAGATGTCGGACCTTGAAGACTTCGATCATGTTTTCGGTATACGCGGAGAAGAGGAATTTGATAGAGTCTACCAAAGAATTCAACTGGAAGAACAGGAGAATCGGCGTAATATCGCACGATGCAGACGTCGTCATATACGGTATTATTTGTGGGATGCAAGTGTAAATGCGTCCCTCTAGCAGACGAAAATAACGGAAGTGGTTTTATTGCTGAGAATTCTGGGTAATTTCTTGCCAACATTACGAAAAAAACTACTTTCATGCATGACCAGTCGACGACTCGTTAATTTGAACTTTGCACATTCTCACGGAAAACTCAACTCACCAGAGACTAATGTATTTGCATGCGGCCCTAAGATCAGAATTATTTTTTTTATTTTTACATCTATCCCCTCTTGTCATGTGAAAGAGTGTTCGGGGTGAAACTCAGTACTGTCAGCAATGAGCTCAGGACTCTGAAAATTAATTGGACACTATAATCTTGCTTATTTTGGACATTTTATTTTTCAGCCTTTCTACTCTGTAATGAACTTATTTAGGTTTGGGTTGTTGCTACGAGACCTCAAGATGTGATTGGTCAGTCCATCTTAATGTTGGTCTTCCTCTATCTCGATGTCCTTTAGGTTCATACTGTAACGCTAATTTAGGAAAGTGAGATGGGTTCACTCTTTGCACGTGTTGTAACCAATTGCTTTGGTAATTTTGAATTTATTCAAATATATTTTGAACTACTTATTTTAGGAATTCTCACTATGAGGTATATTCTACCTTAATATTTTGAACTTTTAATTTATCATGTATATCTGTGTTGTTTTGTTTGTCAAACCTAAGAGTGAACTTAAAAATGTCATCTGTGCCGCTTGCAATTTTGATTTGATTTTAAAATTTAGTATCCAATTTTCACTGCTGTATTTCAGTCCTGATTTTACAGTTACATTGTGTAATCTCAATATGGTTGCAGTTGACCAAAATTTCTTTTTTATGCCTCCATTTATTGCATTGTATTTCTGTAAGTTTATCTCTATGTTGTTTCTTATATCAGATATTAGGTGACTGAGATAAATTAATTCAGAAATTTGTTCTATGATTTTTCTATCTAATTCTATTTTAACTCTACATAAGTGTTTTCCACACAAACCCATAAATTCCTACATAATCAGTTATTTTACTTAATTATAACATTAAAATCATAAAATTGTTACTTAATAGGTCTGTCTCCTCAAATTTGTAAAATATTAATTCTCTTTAGGCCTTTCGTGATTAGTGCCATCATCAGCAGGAGCACGAGATAGGTCTGCAAATAGTGTATCAGTATTGCATTCAGGGTCACACCTATCTCCTGATCCTTCTGCTAATGATGGAACTAGTCCCGAAAGGCCTACAGAGAATTAATAGTTTACAAAGTTGAGGAGTCTTTAATATTGGAGGAAGGAATCCAAATAAAGCAAGTGAAACAAACTAGATATTTGGGAATAATTATGGATTACATTGAAGGTATAAGGAAAGAGAATATAAAACATTCAATTGAATTGAGTAGCAAAATAATATCATTGTTAAATTCCATGTGGTGGGATAAGCATATTTGGAAAGACACAAAAAAATATATTGGTAAAATATTGGTGGAATCTGTTGCAATGTATGGAAGTGACGTATTGACAATCATTAAGTACTACAAGAATAGACTAATAGCTCTAGAAATGGATTATTTACGCAGAAGTGCCAGAAAGTCTAAATTAGAACATGTCACAAATAAGGAAATTAGAAACGTAATGGAAGCAGAAGAAAGCATAATTGAAAGAATTGAGGAGAAGGAATTAAAGTGGTTAGGACATGTTTTAAGAATGGAAGATGAGCGATGGCCAAAGCAACTATATCAATGGCATCCGACTAGAAGGAGGAAGAGAGGGAGGCCGGAGTTAACATGGAAGGAAAACATGAAGACATTAATGCAAGCAAGAGGGCTAAGCATTGAAGATGCCCAAGATCGTAGGCTTTGGAGGTTTGGCACGGGAAGACGGCAGCAGCTGTAAAAACCCGAAGATAGATAGAAGTTGAGAAGCCTTTAGCCTTAGAAATATACAAGGCTATTAACTCGGCCCAATGCTTATGGGGGGCAAAAGATGGATCGATCAACTCTAACATGAGATCGGAACAGACCAGCAGGTCTAATCCTTGATGTTGATGATGACAAAATTCAGGAGATGGACCTATTAGATAAAAATTTTATAATTTTAATTTTATGACCAATACCTGAACGGTATTTTATTAATGTTGATTACTCATAAGATTAATTATTATTAGAATTATAGAATGGCTAAATACTTCTTGGCTACAGATTCACATTTTGTAAGAATCAGATAAAATATCTACAACAGGTGTTTAACATTATGAGCATTTGCACTACTAAGATTTTCTTTAGAGCAAATGGTAAAAAATGTTGTATGCAATTTAATTAATGAATTATTCAAAAGATTGCGGTTTATGTGTGCGTCCTCACCTGCTGATGTACTAATGATGTCCAGTCGGTACAACTACTGAGAGCTCAACAAGAATCCGGTTAATTTGTGTGGTATTGCCCTGACCTTGCCACAAACAGGATTACCCTGACCAGCACTATACCAAGGACAACATCTGTTTTTATTATTAATTTAAACCAAAGGTCCCGGGTCCTGGTCTGGGCGAAAATGTTTCTCTTCACATTTAATTTATCCTTGAATGAGATGTGTTAAATTATTAAAAACATCAGTAGAAGCCACACTCTACTGGCTTTTAAAAGTAATGTTTAAATCCCCAATAAAGTCTTCTTAATCAAGAAGCCACCATTTGCAAAAGATGAAGCCACAGCTTCAAGCATTTGGTGCGCGGGAATTATAACATATAAAGAGAAAAATTTGCATCTAGATTGGAACTTGCCGCAGTAGCTCAGTTGGGAAGAGGCATTAGTATGGTAAACCAAAGGTCCCGGTCTGGGCAAACATTCTTTTCTCTTCAAATTTAATTTGTTTTTCTGTTATCACACTCAACAGCAGTTATCCTGCTGCATGTGTGGTTCCAGGATTCTGTACTTCAATCCCAGTTCGTCCCATTGTAGGAAGATTCTTAGCCATACTAATTTCATCTCTACATGTGCAGTTTATTGCCTTAACTTCTCTTTTGTTAGGAGTTACTAGACCAAGTTAATTTAGTTACACTTATTTCCCTACAGATGTGATGAATGGTATGAGGTCAACATACCTACCCAATGAGACATCTGGTGGGCAACTAAGGTAATAATACCTATTGAAAAAAGATGATAAACTTTATATTTAAATTAATATTGGGAAGTAAACATTATGAGGTTATATCATTAATAGTGAGTGGAGAACATATTTTTAACGACTCACCTCATATAATTTCAAATTTCTTTGATACCGGCAGTTTCATGACTGAAGAGGGACAAGATATTGTCTGAAACTGCCGGTATCAAAGAAATTTGAAATTATATGAGGTGAGTCGTTAAAAATATGTTCTCCACTCACTATTATTGATAAACTTTGCTTAGAGACCTCTTTATTCAGGCTTAAGGAACTTTGACAAGCCTGAAAATATTCAGACTCAGGACCCATGGCCTGAAGTCCCTCCCAGGGGACTTGTTCCTTGAATATCTCCAGCCCAAAAAAATGTATCGACCCCAGTTAGGTTTGAACCTGCAACCTTTGGGAACAGAGGCTATGGACATAACCATACTAATTTAGTTATGCTTATTTCCCTACAGTTGTCAAGGCGACATATAGTAGGAAACTAAGCAATTTAATTAATATTTGAATGGAAGTAATTTTATGAGGTTCATTTTAATAAATTTAATTGAGTCAGTAACATCTCACCTCATATTTTGGTAGAAGTCTTGAGAAATATTTCAGTATGTCTGGGTACTATCACCAGCTCTTTCTCACTGTTGAATTTTTGGTTGGTGATCCTGAATGTTGCCTCCTCTTCCTTCTTTAGGTAAACCTATGAACTTCCAAATCAAATTCTTTTTGCCATAAATTTCAAAATTCATGACTTTTTCTTTGTGCTTGTAGATGTAAATTTACTCTTAAATAGTCAGTTCTTCGGATTTTTCTAACTGTTTTAATAATTTTGCATTCATTTCAATTCTATATTTTCCTGACCAAGTGTAAGCAGCATCTGCAGATTTATCTACTTCCCCATGTTTCACATTTCTAAAGTGTTCTTTCATTCCAATGTTCAAATTCATTTTTGTTTCACCAATCTGCACATTTTATCTGGTAAATTCCTGATTTTTTGCTTCGTCAGTTTTTATAAGTTTATTCAGGCTATAATAGTTTTTTGCTGCCAACTTGATTTTGAATTTTTTGATATATAAATATACTGCATTTCTTTTTTGGTTTGAAGAGTACTTTAATTGATCAATTTTTGTTTTTTGAAATTTTACTTTCTTGTGAATCTTTTTTCTTTCAAAACCATTCTCTTTTGCTATGTTTATTATGTGTTTTTTCTATATTTTAAAAGTTTCTCTGCTTATAATACAGATCATATGGACATATGCCCATCCTGAGCTAATGTTTCTCAGTCACCCCTGTATAATTCACCTCCCTCAAATAATAGTTAATATTATTCTCCCATTTCATTCTTGGTCTACTTCTGGTTTCCATACAAGAAGTTTCCATGCCCTTCTTTCATTCCCAATTTATGCCACATGTCTAGTGTGTAAAATACTTAAATGTTCTTATTACATCTAGTTTTCCATACATCTCCTTCAAATCATACTAAATGATTCTTGGCGTACCAACTGGATGATGCTTTACCCTCTGGTTTTCCTACATGAAATTTCCATGCCCCTTTTTTTTCCATTTGTGCCACATGTCCTGCCCATTGCAGTGTATGTCGTTGTTACATCTGGTTTCCCATAAAGAACATGTAGCTCTCTTCTCCATTCACTTGTCTGTACATTTTTCTAAGAACTTATTAATTTAATAAAGAGAGAGTGTTGTGCTCTAATTGGTGCATTTTAATTGGAAAAATGTGAAGTGAGTATGAAGTCATTAACCAACATGTCAAGTTGCTCTGCCATCTGAATCCCCCTCCCTCTCTTTTCCAAGGGTTTCCCAACAAGAAGTTTGAAAGCATTTCATGTACATCTCAACTTAATAATGCTCACATTGAATCATTTTCTTATTTTTGAACAAGTTTGTAACCTCATGTTGTTAAAAATTTTATTTCTGCACTTTAACAACAACAACAATAATAATAATAATCATCTGGTATCATGGCAGCTGCTGCCGTCTTCCGGAAACCAAATGCCATTCCTCTGATATTCATAGCTGCTTGTACCCCTTCTATCCAAGTTATCTTCGGTCTTCCTCTCTTCCTCCTTTCCATTGGGATCCATTCCATAACAATTTTTGGCAATCTTTGCTCTGGCATTCTTTTGACATGGCCATACCACTGTAATCTTTTCTTTTGTATAATGTCTGTGATGTCCAGCTCCTCTTGTACACCCATAATTTCCCTTACTTTTTTATTTCGTATTCTATCCATTCTAGATTTTCCAGCTGATCTTCTTAGAACATCCATTTCTGTACTTAAAATTCTTTTCATTTTTACAATAATAATAATAATAATAATAATAATAATAAAGTTTAATCATAAGAGACCAAAAAACAGGGAGACCAAAGTTAACATGGAAGGAAAATATGAAGACAGTAATGGAAGCAAGAGGGCTAAGCATTGAAGATGCCCAAGATCGTAGGCTTTGGAGGTTTGGCACGGGAAGATGGCAGCAGCTCTAAAAACCCAAAGATAGATGGAATAATAAAGTTCTTAGGAAAATTTTCGGACCTATGAGAGATGAACAAAACAGGTGAATGGAGAAAACTACATAACAGTGAAATACATGATATTTATAGGAAACCAGATATAATAAGAAAGTTAAGTCTCATAGAATGTGATGGGCAGGACATGTGGCACAAATGGGAATGAAAGATGTGCATGGAAGCTGCTTCTAAGAAAACCAGAGGGAAAACACCCAGTTGGTAGACCAAGGATGAGGTGGGAGAATAACATTAACTATGATTTGAGGGAAGTAGATTATACAGGGGGGACACGCCGTAGCGTAGTGGTTAAGGCACTGAGCTACAAGCCGGAGGGTCGAGGGTTCAAGTCCCGTTGGGGTCAGGATTTTTAAACTGACCCAAACCCTCTGGCGGCACTATGGCTCTGGGGTCGACTCAGCCTCTAACGGAAATGAGTACCAGACGCTTGTTCTGGGGGTAAAGGCGGCCGTCACGCAGGGCTGACAACCTGGCTGACATAAAGTGCCGATTGTCTAGGAAAAGTGGGAGCCTTAACCTCCTACTACCCCAAAGGGCTTCCGAGGCCTGTTGTGGGATCACTTTACTTTTTTTTAGATTATACAGGGAATGATTGGAAAAATAGGGATGTATGGAGAGCTTATGTCCACACGGCCATGAACCTATGGGTTGTATAGTGCCAGTGAGTAAGTAATAATAATAAAGACGATAATGATAGTGATGTTGATAATGATAGTGACTTATGTTTTGGGGGTCTCTCTGGAGGTTTTTTTTACATGTTTCAGTAGCATGTCATTAATACTGGTTATTGATTCTAATGAATTCAATTCTTGAATGTTGGCGAGGCAAGGAATACATTGAGGGTGTGAAGTCAGGACCTCTGATACGGGTTCAACTTACTTTAACCTTATCTTAATACCTAAAGGAAATACAAAATGCAGTTGACTAAAACATTCATTAATTAAATGAAAATAAAACTTAGTTTTATTTGATTTTCATATTTATTTAAGATATAATGCAGTGACAGCTGTTTCGGTACACTGTACCTTCTTAACAAATCCCCTCTCCATTTTCCGAAAAAAATGATAAGTTCTAAAATAATAAACTGAAAATGATAACAAATCTATTCTCAGTTTTTGATCAACAATTCATAATTTGTTAACATGTGTGAAGAAGGTACAGTGTACCGAAACAGCTGTCACTGAATTATATCTTAATAAATATGAAAATCAAATAAAACTAAGTTTTATTCTTATTTAATTAATAAATATAGATTCTTATCAAGTAAACACCAACTCATTTGACTAAAATATAGTTTAATAACAGAACTCAATTTAAAATGAGAAATTAAACTTTAATTGAAAATAATAAGACAATAAAAATAAATACTAGGGTTGGGGCATAAGTCATGGTAACTATTTTTTTTTGTGAGAATTTGAGCGTGGGTGAAAAATCTAAAATATACATATGAAAGAACAAGGGATAAATGGAAATTAAGGAATTTAACAACAGCCTACATTTTGCTCCTCATGTTTATTAAGGTAATTGTCATATGAATACAGTTTTCATGCTCCAGAATCATTACATTACACCTTTTTATTTTTTTCACTCTCTTTTTTTTACGGATTGGGACACGATTGAACATTACAAATGCTTATATATTAAATTTGGGAATTTTTAACATTATGAGGTTCAATTAATAATAATTAAATGAATCGTGATTTCTTCTTACCTCATACTTCTATGTTTTTTTAAACACAGCACTGCAGTATCGGCGACACGTTGTCGTCATCATATTTATTCAAAATAACACCAGATGGCAGTCTAGAGAATTACCGGCAAAAGGAAAAAATTGACAGTCGTGAAAACAGCTGATGATGAGGACAACGTGTCGCCGATACTGCAGTGCTGTGTTTAAAAAAACATAGAAGTATGAGGTAAGAAGAAATCACGATTCATTTAATTATTATTACAAATGCTGTTTAACAACAGATGATCAGATTCACACATGGTGAAGAAAATGGTGAAGCAGATGATATTCGGCGTCCCCCACATCATTGGCAGCATGTTGTGAACATTGCAGGAGACTACTTTGAGGGCCTATAGAGTAAGAGAGAGTGAGTTAGTGAGTGAGGAAGAGAGTGAAAAAAATTAAAAAATGTAATGTAATGATTCTGGAACATGAAAACTGTATTGATATGACAATTACCTTAATAAACACGAGGAGCAAAATGTTGGCGTGCTGTTAAATTCCTTAAATTTCGTTTATCCTTTGTTCTTTCATGTGTATATTTTAGATTTTTCACCCTCGCTCAAATTCTCACAAAAAAATAGTTGCCATGACTTATGCCCCAACCCTCGTATAAACCAGAACATGTTATATATCAATGAATTTGATGCAACAGTTACCTCTAGGGCTTAATCTAAGAAGGAGAGAGGATCATCATCATCATCATCATAGTACATTCACGAATTTAGGCCATTTGTTGACCTGTTTCGGCCTCAAGAGAAACACCATCCAGAAGTCTTTTGAGTGGACGTCCTGGTCTTCTTCTTCCTGCAGGAGAGAGGATTTACTATATAACTCAAAATTAAAACTATATAATTTTCAAAAGTGTTAATTCAAAATTTAACTTTTTATAACCAACTAATTCACTGGCACTATCGAACCCATAGATTCATGGCCACATGGACATAAACTCTCCATACATCCCTCTCCTGAGCTAATGTTTTCCAATCATACCCTGTATAATATACTTCCTTCAAATCATAGTTAATGTTATTCTTCCACCTCATTCTTGGTCTACGAACTGGGCATTTTCCCTCTGGTTTTCCTACAAGAAGCTTCCATGCGCATCTTGCATTTTACATTCATGCCACATGTCCTGCCCATCACAGTCTACGAGACTTAACTATTCTTATTATAATGATATTGTGAAAAGAAAAATTAATGTCTGAACCAGGAATAGAATTGTGGATCTCTAGATCTCCATACTAGTGTGCAGCCCACTACACCATTATTGGAACTGTGTTAAAATAACAGTATTGGAAAATGTTAAATTAACTATTCTTATTATATATGGTTTCCTATAAGATCATATAGCTCACTGTTATGTAGTCTTCTCCATTCACCTGTCTATCTCTCTTTGGTCCAAAAATTTTCCTAATTAACTTTTTTATAGTTAACCTTTAAACTAGGAATGTATCCTACAGGGCACATCAATTGGTTTAATTTATAATAATAATAATAATAATGTTCTATTTATTCTGGCAGAGTTAAGGCCATAAGGCCTTCTCTTCCACTCAACCAGCACAAATACAAATAAATATTTGACAAATTTAGATATACACTATACTAATTATAAACAGTTAATGATACATAAAATGTATCAATGTAAATTTCATGTATAAACAATGTTTTATACGATAATAACAATACTTACGATAATATAATAATAATAATAATAATATAATAATGATAATAAAAATTAATAATAATAGTATAAATATGATGAATTATACGAGAAGCACCAATTAATATGTGTACCTTACACTGGGTAATGATGAAGTCGAGGTTAGAGCAAACATAAATTTAGATTTCTTTTAAAAGTTGCCAATGTCCGGCAGCCCTTTATTTCTTGTGGTAGGGAATTCCAGTTGCGAGCAGTGAAGATAGTATATGACATGGAGTGATGTGATGTCCTATGTTGCAGTATAGATAATATTTTTAATAAAACAGAAGAAAGCACATAAATAGAAATCGATTAAATTTGTGTTCAAGTACACAATATACCTAATAATAACAGTTATATATGATTTCGTTTTCTCTGCGGTCCACCACATTTAAATAACTGACACAGAAGTTAATGTTTTGCTAATTTAAGGGTTAACTAATTATTTACTTAAAACATTACTGAAATAAAAAAAGACTCTATTTACATAAGTGCCCAGCAGAACAGCTGACGTGAGCTCTGCACCGACTGACCCTCTTTTCCCCATTTGGGGTTTGTTTTATATCGTCTTCTCCCCAGGTGTGGCAAAGCCCTTCATAAACAACTACAGCTTTTGAACATTCAACCTTAGTTCTCTCATAATTTCCTGTCTCTTTTCACAAGACAAACACATTGGGTGGATTTCTCAACCAAAGTCTAAACCACGACCGCGGTTTTCCGATTTTTTATTGTTTCCATAACAACCATAAAAACTGAAAATCTACGGCTGTTAATTACAGAAACAAATGTCTGAATCATGTCTATGGTTTCATAACGATTTCTGTGAATTTCCAGTCATTTTTATAGGTGTTATGGAAACAATAAATAATCGGAAAACCCCAGTCATGGTTTAGATTTCAGTTGAGAAATCCACCAATTATTTCTGGGGAACCTTAGATATTACCTTATTTGTTCCATGCTTACAAAAACATGTTGCCAAATTCTTATTTGTTCACCTATATGATGATATATTCAGTATTTTAATTGCCAATGATGTATGATTAATTAAACATAGTATTATCGACCAATTATACACGGAATGATTAAATAACTTAACTCAGGATGTATGGAGAGCTTATGTCTTTGCAGCCATAAACCTACGGGTTCAATAGTGCCAGTGAGATAGTTTTTATCTGACCAATTGTTTTCAACCTATTTTAATTATTTTTTATTCATATTTTTATTACTTGTAATGTTGGGTTAAGCACATTTCATAATAAAGCAAAGTGTTCCCACTACAGGCCTAGGGAGGCCCTTGGGGTAGTAGGATGTTAAGGCTCCCACTTTTTCTGGACAATCAGCACTTGATGTCAGCCGGGTTGTCAGCCTGCATGACGACCGCATTTACCCTCAGTACAAGTATCTGGTACTCATTTCTGTTAGAGACTGAGTCGACCCCAGGGCCATAGTGCCGCTAGAAGGTTTGGGTCAGTTTAAAAATCCTGACCCCACCAGGACTTGAACCTTCGACCTTCCGGCTTGTAGCGCAGTTCCTTAACCACTACGCTATGGCGTGCCCCACATTTGATAATAGTGACAATAATTATAATGTCTATTTAACTCATAGACCAATAATTGTGCCTCTTCCTGATGATAATCTTGCCTCTTTCTGTTGATAATCTTGCTTCTATCTGTTGATAATCTTGCCTCTATCTGTTGATAATCTTGCCTCTATCTGTTGATAATCTTGCCTCTTCCTGTTGATAATCTTGCCTCTTCCTGTTGATAATTTTGCCTCTTCCTGTTGATAATCTTGCCTCTTCCTGTTGATAATCTTGCCTCTTCCTGTTGATAATCTTGCCTCTTCCTGTTGATAATCTTGCTTCTTCCTGTTGATAATCTTGCCTCTTCCTGTTGATAATCTTGCTTCTTCCTGTTGATAATCTTGCTTCTTCCTGTTGATAATCTTGCCTCTTCCTGTTGATAATCTTGCCTCTTCCTGTTGATAATCTTGCCTCTTCCTGTTGATAATCTTGCCTCTTCCTGTTGATAATCTTGCCTCTTCCTGTTGATAATCTTGCCTCTTCCTGTTGATAATCTTGCCTCTTCCTGTTGATAATCTTGCTTCTTCCTGTTGATAATCTTGCCTCTTCCTGTTGATAATCTTGCCTCTTCCTGTTGATAATCTTGCCTCTTCCTGTTGATAATCTTGCCTCTTTCTGTTGATAATCTTGCCTCTTCCTGTTGATATATCTTGCCTCTTCCTGTTGATAATCTTGCCTCTTCCTGTTGATAATCTTGCCTCTTCCTGTTGATAATCTTGCACTCTTCCTGTTGATAATCTTGCCTCTTCCTGTTGATAATCTTGCCTTCTATCCTGTTGATAATCTTGCTTCTTCCTGTTGATAATCTTGCTTCTTCCTGTTGATAATCTTGCTTCTTCCTGTTGATAATCTTGCTTCTACTCTGTTGATAATCTTGCCTCTTCCTGTTGATAATCTTGCCTCTATCCTGTTGATAATCTTGCCTCTTCTCTGTTGATAATCTTCCTTCTATCTGTTGATAATCTTGCCTCTATCTGTTGATAATCTTGCCTCTTTCTGTTGATAATCTTGTCTCTTTCTGTTGATAATCTTGTCTCTTTCTGTTGATAATCTTGCCTCTTCCTGTTGATAATCTTGCCTCTATCTGTTGATAATCTTGCATCTTCCTGTTGATAATCTTGCCTCTATCTGTTGATAATCTTGGCTTCTATCTGTTGATAATCTTGCCTCTATCTGTTGATAATCTTGCCTCTTCCTGTTGATAATCTTGCTCTTCAGTTGTTGATAATCTTGCCTCTTTCTGTTGATAATCTTGCCTCTCTTCCTGTTGATAATCTGCCTCTTCTGTTGATAATCTTGCCTCTATCTGTTGATAATCTTGCCTCTATCTGTTGATAATCTTGCCTCTATCTGTTGATAATCTTGCCTCTATCTGTTGATAATCTTGCCTCTATCTGTTGATAATCTTGCCTCTATCTGTTGATAATCTTGCTTCTATCTGTTGATAATCTTGCCTCTATCTGTTGATAATCTTGCTTCTATCTGTTGATAATCTTGCCTTCTATCTGTTGATAATCTTGCCTCTATCTGTTGATAATCTTGCTTCTATCTGTTGATAATCTTGCCTCTTTCTGTTGATAATCTTGCTTCTATCTGTTGATAATCTTGCCTCTATCTGTTGATAATCTTGCCTCTATCTGTTGATAATCTTGCATCTTCCTGTTGATAATCTTGCCTCTATCTGTTGATAATCTTGCCTCTATCTGTTGATAATCTTGCCTCTTCCTGTTGATAATCTTGCCTCTATCTGTTGATAATCTTGCCTCTTCCTGTTGATAATCTTGTCTCTTTCTGTTGATAATCTTGTCTCTTCCTGTTGATAATCTTGCCTCTTCCTGTTGATAATCTTGCCTCTTCTGTTGATAATCTTGCCTCTTCCTGTTGATAATCTTGCCTCTATCTGTTGATAATCTTGCCTCTTCCTGTTGATAATCTTGCCTCTTCTGTTGATAATCTTGCCTCTTCCTGTTGATAATCTTGCCTCTATCTGTTGATAATCTTGCCTCTTCCTGTTGATAATCTTGCCTCTATCTGTTGATAATCTTGCATCTTCTTGTTGATAATCTTGCCTCTTCTTGTTGATAATATTGTCTCTTCCTGTTGATAATCTTGTCTCTTCCTGTTGATAATCTTGCATCTTCTTGTTGATAATCTTGCCTCTTCATGTTGATAATCTTGCCTCTATCTGTTGATAATCTTGCCTCTTCCTGTTGATAATCTTGCCTCTATCTGTTGATAATCTTGCCTCTTCCTGTTGATAATCTTGCCTCTTCCTGTTGATAATCTTGCCTCTTTCTGTTGATAATCTTGCCTCTTCCTGTTGATAATCTTGCCTCTTTCTGTTGATAATCTTGTCTCTTCCTGTTGATAATCTTGCATCTTCTTGTTGATAATCTTGCCTCTTCCTGTTGATAATCTTGCCTCTATCTGTTGATAATCTTGCCTCTTCCTGTTGATAATCTTGCCTCTTCCTGTTGATAATCTTGCCTCTATCTGTTGATAATCTTGCCTCTTCCTGTTGATAATCTTGCCTCTATCTGTTGATAATCTTGCCTCTTCCTGTTGATAATCTTGCCTCTATCTGTTGATAATCTTGTCTCTTCCTGTTGATAATCTTGCCTCTTCCTGTTGATAATCTTGCCTCTTCCTGTTGATAATCTTGCCTCTATCTGTTGATAATCTTGCCTCTTTCTGTTGATAATCTTGTCTCTTCCTGTTGATAATCTAGCATCTTCTTGTTGATAATCTTGCCTCTTCCTATTGATAATCTTGCCTCTATCTGTTGATAATCTTGTCTCTTCCTGTTGATAATCTTGCCTCTTCCTGTTGATAATCTTGCCTCTTTCTGTTGATAATCTTGCCTCTTCCTGTTGATAATCTTGCCTCTTTCTGTTGATAATCTTGCCTCTTCCTGTTGATAATCTAGCCTCTTCCTGTTGATAATCTTGCCTCTTCCTATTGATAATCTTGCCTCTTCCTGTTGATAATCTTGCCTCTTCCTGTTGATAATCTTGCCTCTATCTGTTGATAATCTTGCCTCTTCCTGTTGATAATCTTGCCTCTATCTGTTGATAATCTTCCTGTTCTTGTTGAAATCTTGCCTCTTCCTGTTGATAATCTTGCCTCTTCCTGTTGATAATCTTGCCTCTTCCTGTTGATAATCTTGCCTCTTCCTGTTGATAATCTTGCCTCTTCCTGTTGATAATCTTGCCTCTACCTGTTGATAATCTTGCCTCTATCTGTTGATAATCTTGCATCTTCTTGTTGATAATCTTGTCTCTTCCTGTTGATAATCTTACATCTTCTTGTTGATAATCTTGCCTCTTCCTGTTAATAATCTTGCCTCTTCCTGTTCTTAATGAGAGATATCTCCACAAATTAACTTCTTTGAGAAGGATATCAATTCAACAATGTACGATCGATGTGGTACAGCAAGAAATGTCAAAAGAAAACTTAAAAATGTATCAAAAAAGTTAGTTCTGTTGCTCTAACAAATATTAAATGTTGTATAATTAATCTGCATTATTGTTAATAGTTATTTTTCATACAATCATCTGTTATTGATTTTTCCCAAGCCCAAAGAAATTTAACAGTAAAGATATGCTATTTATAACTATACAGCCGGCTTAGAAATCGCCCGAAAGTAAGATCGGAATACATAACCTCACATTTGGTAAATATTAAACATTATAATTATTTTTAGTTTCTGATGTTGTACTATTCGCTAAATATTCACTACAAATCCAACGCGAGGTTGAGTTTTTCATTAGACAAAATTACAACCTCTTGTTAGATTACTGTTGATAATGATAGTGATATCACTATTACGAAATTTTAATAGTTTTTAGTAGCACTTACATAAGAGCAAGGTTTTGTGGTAGAAACAAAAAAAAACACAATTAACATTATATAAATGTTCACTCCACTGGAGTTTATTATCTTTTAATTGCTGTGTCTCTTAGCCCTATTTATTGCTTCAGAAAAAACTGGAAAGAATATGTTCAATGATTGAAAGATGAATGCATATCAAAAATTATACTTAATTACAAACCAAAAGGAGACAGGAATGTTGGTAGACCAAAAAAGAGATGCATTCAACTTTTTGAATGAGAATCTATGATTGTTGTTGTTGATGATGAATTTGTTTTATTCCATAAAATATTATTTAATTGTGATATTACTGTCTTCATGACTCCTATGTAAAAATAATTATTTATTTATTCAGCTGGTTTCACTTCATCTTAATGTACTCTCATTCAATGCTGCTTGAAACATTACCATTTCACATTTTTTTTGCCGTCCTCTTCTACTTTTACCAAATGACTCCCATTCTAGTTTTTTGATGACAATGTCATTTTACATGACCATAATTAACTCTTTGGTACTATCAAACCTCAAGGTTCATTGCCATGGAGACATAATCTCTCCTTACTTCTCTATCCTGAATTAATATTTTTCAATCGTTCCCTGTATAATTCACCTCCTCAAATCATGGTTAATACTATTTTCCCATCTCATCCTTGGCCTACCTACTTGATGGTTTCCCTCTGGTTTTACTACATGCCCCACTTGCATTGCCCAGTGATACCACTTGTCTTGCCCATCGTAATCTATGGGACTTAACTGTTCTTATTATATCTGGTTTCTCATAATTATCATGCAGCTCACTGTTATGTTGTCTTCTCCATTCACATGTCTGTTTGCCTATCTTTGGTCCAAATATTTTTCTAAGAACTTTATTCTCAAATACTTGTTTCTAAGAACTTTATTCACAATCATTTCTTTTCCCATAAAGTAGTTTGTTTTGCATCCATATAATATAACTGGAAGAATAATTGTTTTATATTAATTAAATAAAAATAAAACTTAGTTTTATTTGATTTTCGTATTTATTAAGATATAATTCAGTGACAGCTGTTTCGGTACACTGTAGCTTCTTCAGACATGTTAACAAATTATGAATTGTGTTATTATAGTACATATCAACTGTTCTAAGCAACAATACAACAATCATTTATTTAAATTTTTTAATTTAACAAAGGCGATTCATTCAAATCAAGTTGAGAATTTAACAGTTTATTACTACTTTTCAATTTATTTATTTCTACAGCCTCCAAAAGGTCCAACTTTTTACCTTGTAAAATTTCAAAATTTGGATCGAAACAATGATTAAATTGGATTGTTTGTGATAAGGGTAAGAAGTTGGACCTTTTGGAGGCTGTAGAAATAAATAAATTGAAAAGTCGTAATAAACTGTTAAATTCTCAACTTGATTTGAATGAATCCCCTTTGTTAAATTAAAAAATTTAAATAAATGATTGTTGTATTGTTGCTTAGATCAGTTGATATGTACTATAATAACACAATTCATAATTTGTTAACATGTCTGAAGAAGGTACAGTGTACCGAAACAGCTGTCACTGAATTATATGTTAATAAATATGAAAATCAAATAAAACTTTATTTTTATTTAATTAATAAATTTGTATTTTTAACAAGTAAACACCAACTCAATTGATTAATTGTTTTATATATTTTCATTTTAACAATTTTTAAAGAAGTGGGATGACAGTCTCTGTAATGCATATCATGCGGTTCCAGAGTTAAGGCTATGTTTAATTTCTTGTTACGCCTCATTCCTGTTTTTGATTATTGTTCGTAGCTCGTAATAATAATAATAATGACTTTTTTATTAGGAATTTCTCCTCAATACAGTAGTTTTCCTACAACCCATTGTCAATTTTACTCCTCCATACATCCCTATTCTCTGCATCACTCTCTGTTAATCCTCTCAACACCATACTCCTATGCACTCTTGAACCACTGTTCTTTTGGTCACCCCTTTCTTCTATTGCCCTCTGCTACAAAATTTAATATCATCTTAGGTATCCTGTCATCTTTAGGTATCCTGTCATCTGACATCTTTACATGGTCAAACCATTTTAGTCTTCTTTCTCTAATAACTTGAACATGTTTTGAAAATCCATTATATCTTTAATTGTAGTTTTTCTAATTGCCGGTTCTTAAAAATAATAATATTAATCTTGTTGTTACTTCCTAGTTGTGGTGGGAGGGGGGGTGATGGTTGAAAACAGGTTTGAGTTGCTTGGCCTTGGTTGTGTGTAGTGTTGTGGAGACATGGCTGGTGAGGAAGATGTGCTTCATATCCAGAGCTGGCTCAAATCACAGCCACATCTGCCTCCAATCTCTGGTCTGTTATATCTTTATATATTACTCTTTTAAAGTTGTTTGAAATGCAAGCAATTTTCAAACCACTCAAAAAGTTTTCCATTCATGTGAAAGTGTTTTTTTTTCTTTCAGTAAATATCAGAACAAAACAAAATGTACAGTCATTACATTAATTATAGCTAAAGGATATAACAAGTCATGGAAATTTTTCAAGATGTGGCACAGATCCAACACCTAGGAGCAATGAGAGAGATGCAAAGAGCTATTAAAACAGAAAATGCTCAATTCTGGAAACATATGCAGTAAAGAGACTCGATGTCATCCCAACTTCTCTAAAATCCTAAAAAAGTTAATTTTTTGACATTTATATCCTTTTCATTTTCCTATGAAATATTGCAACGTAGATATGTAAAATTAGGATACAGTATTTAACTTTTACAGGAATTAATCGCTATGAGGTTTAATTTATGGTGAAATGAAATGCTTCTTACCTCTTAATAAATGTTCTAAGTAGATTGCGATTTCGAGACCATAACGGTCTCATCTTCAGTACTTTTTTTGCGACTGATGTTATGTTGATTGGAAGAAACTCTTCTTCTTCCCTCTGTTGGTGGACCGATGAACCTCTGGTTGTGTCCATTAGCTATAATTAATGTAATGACTGTACATTTTGTTTTGTTGATATGACTCACAGTATCTGATATGAAAATTAAAAAGATATAAATGTCAAAATTTTCAAGAAATTTTATTTTGAAGAATTAATAAAAAATTAAACATAATAAAGTGTGAATAGTTTCCCATCTTGAATTACATAATATTAAAATGAGTACGCACCCAGAAGCATATTTCTGTTTGTGACTTACTTACTCACTGGCACTATCGAACCTGTAGGTTCATGGCCGCACGGATATAAGCTCTCCATACATCCCTATCCTGAGCTAATGCTTTCCAATCATTCCCTGTATAATCCACTTCCCTCAAATCATAGTTAATGTTATTCTCCCACCTCATTCTTGGTCTACCAACAGGGCTTTTCCCTCTGGCTTTCCTACAAGAAGCTTCCATGCACGTCTTTTATTCCCCATACATGCAACACGTCCTGCCCATCGCAGTCTACGAGACTTAACTGCTCTTATTATATCTGGCTTCCTATAAAGACCATGTAGTTCATTGTTATGTAGTCTTCTCTATTCACCTGTCTGTTCATCTCTCTTTTTCTGTTTGTGACACATTAAAATAATCAGCTGCCTGGTCTTGTGCTCTCTGCTACAGGACTTGTGGTTCCAAATTTTGAGTGGGGCGAAAGAGATGGCTAAGAAAACTTTGAATAGTGAAGCAGGAATTCTTCTTCGCCCTGGAACAATGCTTTCATCATATAATATGTTAATTCTGAAGACACTATATTTAACTCATGGCCCCAAATGAGAGTCAATGACGAAACACATTTCAATGAATTTTGTTTTACAACCAATCACAGTCATGTTTCACCCCGATAATTATCGAATTTTGATTACCAAAATAAAGAAAGCTCCTCCTTTTTAATATTCTGAACAGGTCAGAGCATTATTTTGCAGTGACTGACTCTCCAACAAGTACATTGAATATAGCAAATAATGAACAGATTCCTTCGAACTACACATTTGATAATTGTGTGTTCAATAATTGTGTTTTTAAATAATGATTTTATTGAGTTGTTTTCGAAAAAATGGATTAATAATCTGTAATGTTGGTTATAATATACAGTTTGAAGTGTTTAATTTTTTCTCCACTAGGGTGCATTCTTACATTATTGCGATCCTATTTGGCAATAAATAGTATGATCAAGTTGCAGTGATGAACAAATGAAACATAACCAAACATTTCTCATTTGTTTTCACACATCACCGTTTACATTAAATTTATAAATATTTTAAAATAACTATATTTAAATAGTCCACCGCTGTGGTCTTGAGGTAGAGTGCTGCCTTGTCATGCAGCGGGCCCGGGTTCAATCCCCGGTCGGGGCAGTTTTTCTGGGTGAGGTTTTTATCAGGGTTTTTCCTCACCTGTAAGACAAATGTCAGGAAAACTTTAAGGCCCAAATGGTCCCCAAAATCATATGGCCATCATCATCATCATCATCCTTCACCGGTGTGGAAAGCAACGGGAAGCTACCACACCTACAATTCCCTAGTAAAGCTGCAAGCATAGCATGAAAATGCTATGATTACAGTGAAGAACCTGCCTTCGGGCAGAATTACTATGGATGGATGGATATTTAAGTAATGATTTTTGAGTAAACAGGTTAATTTTATTCGTTAAATAGTCCTAACAAATGCTACTCTTGATTTCCAAATTCCCTAGATAAATTGGAAATCACTCGTGGCATTTTAACTTATGAAGATAAAATTATATATTCTCCATGTATTCAGTGAAAAAATATTATATAAAAACTGTTATGAGGAAGTAACATTGTGAGGTTGTTTCTGTAGTATGTTACCTCATAGCATGTTTCAATACACATCTGTTTTATCATCAGCTTGTCCAGCCAGACTCTTGATTTTTGCATGTTGACTCCTACTCTATCTTTTAGTGGTCCAAAGAACTTGCATATCAAATACACCGCTGCTTAACTTTTTCAGATAAACAGGTGAAGCTGTTTCTGCACAGCTGCCTGCTCCACTTAGAAGAGACCAAGAAGACAATTGACACCTATTACACCCTCAAGACTAACACTCCGGAGTTCTTCAGCAGCCGAAATCCTCTCAGTGATGAGATACAACACATTAAAAATGTTATGTGAGTACCTGTTCATATATAACTTACAGTAGGAGTCCCCTAGGAGAGAGAAATGTAAATTAATTGAAAAAAAGATAAGAGAATTGTATGTATTCATGTAGACTTTCACGGCCGGAGTTGCTATGATGATCTTGTAGAAGATTTCCGGGCTGTTGGCCGTGGTCTTGAGGCTTGTAGTTCCCCGACGTTTCGCCAGAGACTGCGTCTGGCATTCTCAAAGGTTGTCTTTGAGACTGGCAATTCTGTCCACTGTCTGTCCTATTTGTACGTTCACCGCGATGTGTTCGTAAGTTATATCTGCCTTCTGATTGGTCCGCATTAGGGACTTCCAATGCTCCAATGAGATTGCTGTTTGATGGTCTAGTCGACTGTACATTGTATCTGCCTTCTGATTGGTCAGCGGTAGGGACTTCCAGAATACAGACATATTATCTAACTGCACACACTATTTTACCCGTCTACAACGAGAAGCCATCGAAATATTCAAACACAAAAACAGTTTCAATAGAAAAGAAGAATCATTAAAAGTCAACAAAGTATGGATACCGGTTCTAAAAAACGCAGAATGTAAACCTCTACAATGTACAGTCGACTAGACCATCAAACAGTAATCTCATTGCAGCAATGGAAGTCCCTAACACGGACCAATCAGAAGGCAGATATAACTTATGAACTTATCGCGGTGAACGTACAAATAGGTCAGACAGTGGACAGATTTGCCAGTCTCAAGACAACTCTTGAGGATGCCGAACGCAGTCTCTGGCGAAATGTCGGGGAACTACAAGCCTCACGACCACGGCCTACAGCCTGAAAATCTTCTTCAACATCATCAGAGAATTGTATATTTCTTTGGGCAACTTTTAGTGTTACCTGATTTTTATGTAAGATGGGGAGCTAACCCATTGCTACAACCCTCAACCTGGAGGTCCAGGTTATTTGTTTTCAAGGTTTTCTTCCCCTAGCCTTTGACGAGCCAATGTCTACCTACAAGGCAGCAGTGTCTGTTCCCTAGACAGGGCCCCTTACTGGGTCTATCAGCCGGGCAAGCTGAACCCAAGTTTTTTAATGAGGTTGTTACTCCTCTCCCTCACCTGTTTTCAACCTGGCTTAGGACAGGCTTTGGCGGGTTTAGAATTGTATATGAAAAAGAAAAAAATTAATGGTTGCATCAGTAGCCCTGGATAGTGCAATGGATAGGATACTACCATACAAACCTAGAGGTCTTGGATTCGAATTCCGGTAATCCCACTACAGGCCCCAGGAGGTCCTTGGGGTAGTAGGAAGTTATTTCCTACCTACATAACTTAATTGTGACAGTTATTAAATCTAGACCTGCGAGGGAGTTAAGAAGTGTGAGGTGAGTCAAGAAACAACTAAACAATATTAAAATAAACCTCATAGTGTTATTTCCTACCTACATAACTTAATTGTGACAGTTATTAAATCTAGACCTGCGAGGGAGTTAAGAAGTGTGAGGTGAGTCAAGAAACAACTAAACAATATTAAAATAAACCTCATAGTGTTATTTCCTACCTACATAACTTAATTGTGACAGTTATTAAATCTAGACCTGCGAGGGAGTTAAGAAGTGTGAGGTGAGTCAAGAAACAACTAAACAATATTAAAATAAACCTCATAGTGTTATTTCCTACCTACATAACTTAATGGACTTGTGATGTTTGCAGTCAGCTGGCTGTCCTGCCGAAGAAGAGTCCTGAAGGATACACAATGATTGTCGGAAGGCTGAAGGATCCAGATCCTTCTCATTATGTTTACACTTCGACCGTCAAGCTGCTGTTCATGGTGGTGGACGCAATTCTTCAGACTGAGGGACCCTTGTCAGGGCTTGTGTATGTGTTTGACATGCAGGGAGGGACACTCAGTCATGTCACCAAGGCCAACCTCTCCTCCGTCAGAAAGTACTTCACATACAGCCAGGTGCAGCCACTTCTAGATCTTTATTTAACTTTCACTGTGAGGTTTAATTTAAGAATTAAATTAATGTTTTTATTACCTCACCTCATATCCTTTTTCTTCTAGACTGCAATTTCGGAGCTTATCTCCATCATCAGTAGCCTCTGGTCAACCGCTGTTATGTCATTTCTTGGCGGTTTTCTTCTTACTTCTATCGGTGGACCGATGAACCTCTGGATCAGGTCAAAATTTGCAGGAGTTTCGAAATTCATGAGTTTATCTTTCTTATTTTTTTGGATGTGGATTTTTTCCCAGACTGTGAGTTCTTTTTGTTTATCTTCGTGTTTGATTAGACTAGCTTCTGTATCAATTAAATGTTTTTCAGACCAAGCATGGGCAGCTACAGCTGACTTGTCCACTTCACCCTTTTTTACATTTCTAAGGTGTTCTTTCAATCTGGTTTTTAAATTTCAGAAATATATCAGATCAAATGTAAGGGTTGCAACAAAATCTATATAGGAAAAACAAAAAGAAATTTATAAACCATGCTGTTTTTATGTAATGTGAAAGGATGCACAAGAGCGGATACAATAAGGAATGAAACTATACGAGAAGAATTAAATATATATAAAATTGAAGATAAAATCAGCGAAAATAATAAGAAATGGACAGAACACTTAATGAGAATGAACAACGAAAGAATACCAAAAAGAACCTTCCTGTATAATCCCAGAGGAACAAGAGATGTTGGCCGACCACGTAGAAGATGGACTCCACTTTTAACTTCGCCGGAACAGGCTGCATAGCCTAAACCTTGTAGTAGAAGAAGAAGAAGAATTTAAAAACCAGATTGAAAGAACACCTTAAAAATGTAAAAAAGGGTGAAGTGGACAAGTCAGGTGTAGCAGCCCATGCTTGGTCTGAAAAGCATTTAATCAATACAGAAGCTAGTCTAATCAAACACACAGATAAACAAAAAGAACTCACGGTCTGGGAGAAAATCCACATCCAAAAAAACAAGAAAGACAAACTCATGAATTTTGAAACTCCCGCAAATTTTGACCTGATCCAGAGGTTCATCGGTACACAGATAGAAGTAAGAAGAAAACCGCCAAGAAACGTCATAACACCGGTTGACCAGAGGCTACTGATGATGGAGATGCTATGCTTCCCGTTGCTTTCCACACCGGTGAAGGTATATATTTATATGAAAGTAATAGTTTAACTTTTTTGCTAATGAAATCTATGGATAGTTTAACTAGAATATTTTTCATTTGAAAATAATTATAGCATTTTTTATAAAGATGCCAATGTTTTGTGTTCACTTATGACTTCCTAAAGCTCTAGAGGCCGCTGTAAAAGGATCAATAATTTTTGTGGGCACTTCTATGGCAGAAATTTGAAGGTAAATTTTGGCATCTAATGGTTGACAGTAAAACCAGAGAGAAAACTCCCAATTGGTAGACCAAGAATGAGGTGGGAGAATAACATTAACTATGATTTGAGGGAAATAGATTATACAGGGGATGATTAGAAAACATTAGCTCAGGATAGGGATGTATGGAGAGCTTATGTCTGTGTGGCCATGAACCTACGGGTTCGAGTTAGAATGGTTGACAAGTCCCCTTGTAAGAACAATGACAAGTTGCGCACAACGTGTATCATGAACAGAGTGATGTTATGGTTGCAGGAGGGGATGCCTGTGCGGCTCAAGGCCATCCACATAGTGAATGTTAATCCAGTGATAACACACATCATGAACCTGGCCAAGCAGTTCATGAGCAAAGAACGCATCAAAATGGTAAGTCAAGAAAAACATTAAAAAATACAACAATTTTCAAATACCCTCAACACATTAAATTTGAAGAGGAAAATATATGTCTAAATTAGGATTTGAACCCAATGGGTGGATTTCTCAACCGAAGTCTAAACCACAACTGCGGTTTTCTAACTTTTTATTGTTTCCATAACAACCATAGAAACTGAAAATCTACAGATGTTAATAATAAAATCAAATATCTGAATCATGTCAATGTTTTCATAACAATATCTGTGAATTTTCAGTCATTTTTTTGTTAGGTGTTATGGAAACAATAAACAATTGGAAAACCGAGATCGTGGTTTAGAGTTTGGTTGAGAAATGCACCCAATGTCTTTGGTTCTGTACACCAGTGCTCTTCCATCTGATCTATTAGGCTTCCGATTTATTCACAGAGTTTTCTCTATGCTAATATGGTTCCCATTTTAAAATTTTATTTTTTAAGAAGCTGCTAAATGGCATTAATAGAACAAATGTTCACTGCTTTCTTGCTTGGGGAATAGTTTTTTTTTTTTGCAAATGTCCCAGGTTGTCTTTCGACATTCCTGGTGTTCTCTCCTGGCATGGCATACTTGTAACCTATTTCTGAGGTTGGGGCATCTGGAAGGCAGGGTTACGTTGCCCCGATGATATGATGGGTGATGATGATAATGGTGCGCCAGGAGGGTCCGTAATCCTAAGCTTAATCTAAGATGAATATGAATGATGATGATTGCGATGGCCATATGATTTCGGGGACCTTTTGGGCCTTAAAGATTTCCTGACATTTGTCTTACAGATGAGGAAAAACCTCACCCAGAAAAACTGTCCTGACCGTGTATCGAACCCGGGCCCGTTGCGTGACAAGGCAGCACACTACCTCGAGACCACAGCGGTGGACTGGGGAATAGTATAGTATTAATGTGGAGAAAAAATCTACAAATAAATTAGAAGCCTAATAGCTCAGATGGAACAGCACTGGTGAACAGAACCAGGGACACTGGTTCAATTCCCAATTTAGACATATATTTTTCTCTTCAAATTTAATTTGCCATTCAGTGAAAAACGATAAATTTAATATTAAACATTGAATCTGAGCTTTATTGTCTATAAATGTACTGTTGATTGCCATTTTAAGTGTTGTTGATTAAGAAGCAGGCAGATGGCAAGAGTGGAATGAATATTCAGTGCTACCTGCCACTCACATGATCACAGAAGTAGATGAAATGAAATTTATGTTTTAGCATCTACGTTGTTAATAGGAATCCACATACATTGCAAAGCTGTTTGAGCAAACTCTGGGTAAATGAAGTCTTCACCTTTATTTTTATTGAAGTTTCCAGAAAAAATATAAAATAGTCAATTTTCATTTATAGTGCATTTTGGTAGAACGAGTAAACGAATTTAATTATCTGGGTTATAATTTAACATTTCAAGATGAAGCTGATATATCAAAGAAAATCACAAATTTTGCAAAAACAACGGGGATAATTAACAGTATAATGAAACCATCTTTTGTACAGGAGAACACAAGGTTACGGCTTTATAAGGTTCTCGCAAGACCAGTATTAAGATATGGTAGTGAAGCATGGACAATACGAAGAAGAGATGAAAGCCAAATAACAGCAAATGAGATGTGATTTATGCGCTGTACAGCAGGCTACAGAAAGTGGGACCATAAAAGAAATGAGGAAATTATGGAAGAGTTGGATGTAGAACCCATTCTTCACCATATACAAAACTACCAGAACAACTGGAAAGCCCATCTTCAACGAATGCCATCTCATAGAATTCCAAAAGCCATAATTCATTCTGCCCCCAAGGCAAAAGATCGCTGGGACGTCCAAAAAAGCGCTGGATGGAAAATTCCTCTTTGAGACCGTAACAGGCCACACGGCCTAATACTTGCGATGATGATGATGATGATGATTGCATTTTGCAAAAATTTTGTTTTACTTTGAGAAAACATTAAGGGTCGAATCTTTGAACGCATTAGACCGTAAAAGGCGTTCTCTGCTGAGAAAGTTTTATCCTAATACGATTTTGCTTACTCAGAAATCTATTCATGTGATAATAATTGTTGAAATTTGTAAGCTACCTGACGAGGTAACTTAAGATAGAAACTTATCGTGAGAATCCCGATGGTAACCGATGTAGTTTGAAACCTTGCCGCTTTATCCAAGATGGTGGACCTTGCAGACTTCGATCATGTTTTCGGTATATGCAGAGAAGAGGAATTTGATAGAGTCTACCAAAGAATTCAACTGGAAGAACAGGAGAATCGGCGTCGTTGTATATGGTATTATTTGCAGGACGCAAGTGTAAATGCGTTCCTCTATAGCAGACGAAAATAACGGAAGTGGTTTTATTGCTGAGAATTCTGGGTAATTTCTTGCCAATATTACGAAAACGATGACTTTCATGCATGACCAGTTAGTGGGTCGCTAATTCGATCTTTGCACTTGCTCACGGTGAGTCAGCTCACCAGTGATTGGAAGTAATTTGAGTAGAGACTAATGTATTTGCATGCGGCCCTAAAGGCTTGAAAGTACAATAGGAAGTAACAGACTGTAACTACTGAAGATGAGGCAGACATGCCTTGAAACATATGTCTAACAGAAACAACAATATGACGTAAGACTAACCTGTTTTACAGGTTGTAAAAATGAAAGTACAAGTTTTCACGACCCCTGTGATATTTTCAGATCCACTTGCACACTGGGATAACGGATGAGTTCCTGCAAGCTGTGCCCCGCAGCCTGCTGCCAAGAGACTACACCGGGGATGAGCCTCTGCTCGACGACCTCTTCAGTGAGTATCTTATCATATTTAAAATGTATCATCTCACCTCATATTCTATTCTATAGGGCAGGTCTTTCACTGCAACCATAGCATTTCCATGCTATTCTTTGCAGATTTACTATAGCATTATACGTGTGGTAGCTACCCATTGCTTTTCACACAGGTGAATTGATGATGATAATGATAAGGGTGATGATGATGGCCGGATGATTTTCGGGGACTGTTGGGCCCTAAGTTTCCTAACATTGTCTTATAGGTGAGGAAAAACCTCACCCAGGAGCCTGTATCAACTGGGAATCAAACCTGGGCCCACTGCATGACAAGGCAACACACTACTTCGAGACCACAGCAGTGGACCTTTGTCTTCTTTTTATTTGGAATTATTTTATCTTCATGTCTTCATGAATGTTGTTCTGTCTTGTAGTGAACTCCCAGTCGGTAGACCAAGAATGAGGTGGGAGAATAATATTAACCATGATTTGAGGAAAATAGATTATATAGGGGAAGATTGGAGAACATTAGCTTAGGATAGGGATGTATGGAGAGCTTATGTTTGCATGTTCATGAACCTGCAAGTTCGATAAATCCAGTGAGTGAGTTAGTTAGTTCTGTTGTTGGTAATGCATTGCTTCTTCCTCCATCTGTTAGTATATCAATGAACCTCCAAATCAAATTCTCCGCAAATTTCAAAATTCATTAATTTCTCTCCCCCCCTCCTTTTTTTTTAATGTAGAATTTTTCCCAAACTATGAGGCCTTTTGATTTTCATTTAGTTTTATAAATTTAATATTTTTCTGACCAAGCATGATTGACTACTGATAATTTTTCTACTTCTCCATTTTTAACATTCCTAACATGTTCCTTCACTCTGGTTTTCAAATTTTTATGTTTTTCCCAGTGTAGGTTTTTAGTTGAGTTACTCAACTAGATGGAGTTATGTTTGTTAGCTTTTAACTCTTAATTTGCAAAAATACTAATGTCTTGCCCAATTATTTAAATTTGTTGAACTGCAGTGAAAACAAAATAATGTATAACTGTATGTTATTTACTGTACTTTGTGTAATTTGACACAAATTTAAGTAATTTCTACTCTTTTGTTTTTCTAATGCATTATTAAAAATATTATATAAATTAAATCAATGTATCATATAGGATATATTGCTAATTTAAAGTTATGAAATGGATAGTTGATTGTACTGCTATTTTAAGTTGGCACTAATTATTCCTTTATGGTGAGTCTTAATTTAATCTATTATTGTCAGAAAAATCATGAACAATCAAAATTAATTAAAATCTGGTTGGCACAATAACAGTATAAGAAGGATGTCCAACTCGAGTATTGCCAAAATTAAATAGTGAGTTTCAGAAAACACAGCTTGCTGGAAACATCTGAAAATCCTGAACATGATATGACATGTGTTAAAGCATATATAAATAAAAATGAAATATGAAAATATTAGAAGTATTATTGCTGTAGATTTGTCAATTGAGTTTGTTGATGGTAGCTCAGGTGTTAACATTGTATTTAATTTGATTGTTTGAACTCCCTCTGTTTGCTTACAGCTATTTTCATGTCTAAAATCTGGGGGAAAAAAAAAAAATTAAAAATGCCAGATTTGTTACCATCAAAGAATCAACATAAAATTTGATACAAAATTTACAGGTAATTGAATTTTCAAGTATTAAATCTAACTACTTAAATAATTTAGAAATGAAATTTACCAATTAATTCATCACAATGAGATTGATGAAATTATTTGTAGATTTTTTACTTTTTTTAATTTTTTTCTATTTATAAATTATTTTTATTCATATTATATTTAATTTATTTATTTTTATTTATAAAGTTGTCATTAATTTCTAAGGTTGGCAACATTGTATGTAGCTATGACTGCTATTGATTAGAAAATGATTAATAATGGATGTGGTGTTGACTGTTGTAACATGCAGAAGTATGATGTAAGTTTCACATTTAATGATATTGTTTATTGCATTTCCCCATGATTCATAAAGTACAAATAACAAATGTAATTTATGGGGGTTTCTATAAATTTGAGTTAAGAATTTAGGAAATTGATTTTTTAAGTGGACATAATTTGAAAGTTGGAAGATAAAATAATAATGAAGCCAAATTTTGGGAGATATTGTATGAAATAAGAACAAAAATAATAAGTGGAACTTACATAACCTAAAAACAATTTTTGAAATTGTATGTGCTTGTAATATATTGCAATGGATGGAAATGAGATGTTCTGACATTAAAATGGTTCATTGAACTGTAGTTTACAGGTCTCAAGATTTTATGAAACTGAAATCTGTGGCATTTGAGATGTTTTGTAAGTTACAAAGGTTAGTGCAAATGATAATGTACCGTAATTATTGTAGCAGTATGCAAGTAATGACCAGAGGAATATGGCTCAACTTTAGATTAACTTCCACTTGATTTTCTATTCTGTATTCTTGTACTATTGTTACTCTATATACTTCTTCCATCTTTACTAACATTTCGTACTGTTTTAAATATTTTACAACGAAGCTTACAACTAATGCCTGGAAGTTGAGGACCTATAAAAACCTTCAAAAAGACCTAAAGATATCCTAAAAAACCTAAAAACTAGAAAAAGGACATAAAAAGTGTTGCAGTTGCTAACGGGTGGATAAAGACAAACTCGCAAATTAATGAGTCATTTTTTAACATCTTACCTCATATTTCATGTTTCTTCAAACACGGGAACTAGTATTCGAGAGAACCATCTCGCTTATTTTCAACCGACATTGTGACTACTGGATTTTCGTTGGAATCTCCATCAATAACATTGCCATCTGGTGTTGATTTGATGAACTTTGAGATGAGGTCACGTTCATCAGGAATCTGAAATTCACGGATTTAAATTTGTTCTTCTGAATATATATCTTCTCCCAAATTGTCAATTCCAAAGGTTTTTCCAAATGTTTTAAAAGTAGGGAGAAGATATATATATTCAGAAGAACAAATTTAGATCCATGAATTTCTAGCTCCCAATAAGGATAAGTTGGCTATTATATCTGAACAATGAATAATGTATATTTTCCATTGTAAATATGGTGATTTTAGGCTATGTGTACCTCAACTTCTTACATATGAAATACAATGTCGTACGTTGCAAGGATTGATCATCCATGAAACCTTGTAATGTTTTGGTTGTTTCAGAGGATACACTGCGACTTCTGGAGGATTGTAAGCACTGGTTCATGCAAGATGAGAAACTGAAGGTAGACGAGTCAAAGCGTGAGCGAGGGCACAGCTCAACTGAAGAGTTTGGAGTCGCAGGTTCATTTAAGAAACTTGAAATAGATTAGTGTTATGTGTGATAGATACAATAAAACTGTATTATTGCTCCTCTCATCTGTTTCCTACTTCCATCGTATTCACCAAATTGTTTCTAACAATAAGTAGTTGTACTCACAAAGTCGTCCAAAAACAGTGATGGCTCAAGAGTTGAGCATGTCAAAAAGATGAATATTCTGGATGTTGGACTTAAGACTTACTGACAGAGCACTGACTCCACGGCTGATGAAGCAGAGGAAGCTAAAATACTGACAATTGCTAACAGGGAATGCGTTAGAATCTTGTTACTGATTAGGAAATTTTCAATAGTGAGGAGAGTTCTAGTTGGCTGTGGGGCACACCGTAGCGTAGTGGTTAAGGCACTGCGCTACAAGCCGGAAGGTTGAGGGTTCAAGTCCCGGTGGGGTCAGGATTTTTAAACTGACCCAAACCCTCTGCCGGCACTATGGCCCTGGGGTCGACTCAGCCTCTAATGGAAATGAGTGCCAGACACTTGTTGTGGGGGTAAAGGCGGCCATCATGCAGGGCTGACATCAAGTGCCAATTGTCCAGAAAAAGTGGGAGCCTTAACCTCCCACTTCCCAAAGGGCCTCTTGAGGCCTGTAGTGGGATTACTTTATTTTTTGTGGTGGATCCTTCCCTCTGGTCCCTGGTACTAAGGGTCACAGGTTCAAACCCAGCTGGGTCAATGGCTTTTTAGGATCGCAACATTCAAGGAACATGTCCTCTTGGAGGGACTTTAAGCTGTGGGCCCCAAGTCTGAAGATTTTTTTAACTACAAGGCACAGAAATCAAAACTAGATTCCAGCAAAGGCTACAGTACGGAACAGATAACATCTCTGCTAGAGTTTAAAGTAAAAAATAAAGTTGAAAAATTTTAAGTAAAATTTTAACATACTTAAATTAGTAACCAATTTTAAATTCATAATATTTCAATAATCCTTACTTATAAAATATAGATAAACTTATCCCTATGTATATTAAACTAAACTCAAAAATCAATTGATAATAAAAAGATTAATATTATTCTACCAGTTATATTATATGGATGCGAAACATGGACTCTTACTTCAAGGGAAGAAATGAGATTACGAGTTTTTGATAATAAAGTTCTTAGGGAAATGTTTGGACCAAAGAGAGATGAACAGACAGATGAATGGAGAAGACTACATAACAATGAACTACATGGTCTTTACAGGAAGCCAGATAAAATAAGAACAGTTAAGTCTCGTAGACTGCAATGGGCAAGACATGTTGTGCGTATGGGGAATGAAAGACATGCATGGAAGCTTCTTGTAGGAAAGCCAGAAGGAAACGCCTAGTAGGTAGACCAAGAATGAGGTGGGAGAACAACATTAACTATGATTTGAGGGAAGTAGATTACACAGGGAATGATTGGAAGGCATTGGCTCGGGATAGGGATGTATGGAGAGCTTATGTCCGCGCGGCCATGAACCTACGGGTTTGATAGTGCCAGTGAGTAAGTAAGTAAGTAATAAAAAGATTAAAGGAAGGTTTTAAATTGAATTCTTTTCCCATAAATAGTGGAGTGGAGTGGAGTGAGGCAGAATGCAGCGTGGGGACGGTAATTAAGGTTATCGAATCTACCAATTCAGCAGTTGTATACTTCCATACAGTTTAAATGAGAGATTTGGTGCTCAATTTTCGTGTGTTACAGTTTAAAATGCACATAATTTTGTTTTTGGACACAACTTTGGTACGTCACAAAGAATCTCTGGGAGAAATTTTAAGGTAGGTTTGAGGAAGCAATGGTTATCAGTTCCTTTTCTGGATGTGATAAGATGGAGTCTCAAAATAAAAGAAACACTCGAGTGCCTGAAATTCTTGTTTTTTCTTGTAATGGAACCTGGCATTCATGATTTCATTATAAAAAGAAGAGATTTTGTAAATCAGCAGAATTTATTGGAGTTCAGGTATAAATGGAATCCATAATTTGAAAATTGCTGTCGGGTTTGCAATTTCCATTTCATCGCGGTGAAACTGAATTCATACAATGTAATTTACTAAATATATGTTCGCACATAGAAATGCATTTTATAATATAAAATAACAAATGAGGAAAATTTTGAAGAAGTGGCTAAATTAAAATGCTTAATGGATTAATGAGGAATGTGCTGACATAGTAAGAAAAGAAAGTTAGCAAAAATGAATTGGTCACATGAGCCAAATGAAGTAAATTTAGAACAATTGGGTAACATTAGACAGGAAATCACTAGGTCATTAAGGACTAAAAAGAGGGAATATTTGAGAGAGATGATGAACAATCTTGAATTTAATACAAAAAATAAGAACATCAGAGAATTCATCATCATCTTAAGGCACGACAACTTCAAAAGTGAAAATTTTGGCCTTCTCAACAATCCTCCTCCATGCCAATCTGTCTCTTGCCATATTCAAGTTAGTCACTTTCATTTTCCTTAGATCGTTCATTGTGTCATCCTCCCATCTGATCTTCGGTCTTCCAACAGCTCTGCCTCCTGTAGGTTTCCATTTGTAGAGTTTTTTTGACCAGTCTCTGATCATCCATTCTTATCAAATGTCCAAGCCAACCAATTCTGAGAGATCTTATATGGTTTACTATGTTCTGATTTTTTATTAATTTGTTTAGTTCGTTATTTGTTTTGATTCTCCAACAGTTATCAGTTCCCCTATTTGGTCCAAAAATTCTTCTTAAAATTTTTCTTTCAAAAATTAGTAATTTCTGTTTTATTGTTTCTTTTAGGACCCAAGTTTCACAAGCATATGTAACTACTGGTCTAATGAGTGTTTTGTATAACCTGATTTTTGCAGTTTTTGATATTAATTTGCTTTTAAATAAGGTTCTATTTGCAAAATAATCTTTATTCCCATTTACCAATCTTTCTTTAATTTCCTCTTCCACATCAGAGAATTATATCAGGAAATTAGAATAGAGGGAAAATAGTTTCAGGCTAAAACAAACATAATTAGGAATGAAAATGAGGATATGATTTCAGATTCTAGAAATATATTTTAGACGGAAGAAAAGGTTACTTTAATCAGCTATTAAATGTGCTTGCAGAACAGGATATTGAAGAAGATGATTTACAGACAGCAGAACTAACTCCATTAGAGGTTGAAATGGTGATAGAAAAATTGAAGATGTATAAAACATCAGGTTAAGATGGGATTCCAGTACAGCTGATAAAATTAAGGGGAAGAAAAATTGATGGTCAAGTTACATCAGTTGCTTAGTATGATTTGGGGAAAGAAAGAGGCTCTTCCAAATGATAGGAAATAATCGATTATCATACCAATCTATAAGAAAAGAGAGAAAACTGATTGCAACAACTACAGGGGCATGTCATTACTTTCAATGTTGTACAAAATTCTTACAAATATATTATTAAGTAGACTTACTCCCTATATTGATGACATTCTAGGACATCATCAATGTGGATTTAGAAGAAACAGGTCTGCAGCAGATCAGGTGTTTAGTTTAAGATAGATTTTACAAAAGAAATGAGAATATAATGGTACTGTACATCAACTATACATAGACTTCAAAAGGGCATATGATTCAGTTAAGAGGGAGAAGTTATAATATCCTGCTAGAGTTCAGAATTCCTAAAAAGTTAGTTAGACTTACACGAATGTGTCTAAATGGCACAAAGAGTAGGGTGCGTGTAGGCAAACAGTTTTCAAAATTCACATTGAGTTAAAGCAAGGAGATGCACTATCTCTATTATTGAATTTTGTACTAGAGTATGCCATCAAATCTTTAGAGGGTGAAAAAGATCTACAACTCAATGGGTATTAATAAGCTGTTAGTTTATGTTGATGATGTAGTATTATTAGGTGATAGTGAGGAGGTACTAAAGGACAACACACACATTCTATTGAGTAATACTAAGAAATTGGGGCTGGAAGTAAACATCAATAAAACTAGATATATGGTCACACATAGAAATCTTATATATAAAAATTAATGTTTGTTTGTTTGTTCGTACTTTATGCGCGGCCATACCGTTGATCCGATTGTGATGGGGTTTTTTGCAAAATGTTCAGGAGATTCCCGGGATGAACATAGGCTATAAGAGAGTTGTGATACCCAACTCCTACACCCTTAAAAATCGCCCTTTGTAGTGGAAAACGTGAAAAAAGTAGCTCTTTGGACGCTTAAATGGCTTATGATGCCTAAACCATAAGAAATACACAAAATTAATGTACACAGAATTGAATATCTCAAAAAGCTCTACAAAAAAGTCTGTGACAGCATATGTTTATCTCTTACGGATAACTCACAATAACCATTTTTGCCTTTCATTGATACCAAGAGTCCCTTATCTCTTACGGATAACTCACAATAACCATTATTGTCTTTCATTGATACCAAGGGTCTCGCGCCGTAGCCGAGTGGATAAGGCAAGAAGTCTTGGCGCAGAATTACGGGACTTACGCTGGTTCGAGTCTCTATGGGGGAAGAAATTTTTCTCATGGAATGTCGGCCAGTATGAGTCAGAAATGAAATCTAGCTGGGGGGAAAAAAAACTGTTTTGACTCACTCTCATCAATTTATCTTTTTTTTTTCACTCTAATATAATTGTTATATGACGGTTCTTAGCGTATCTGCAAAGGAGGATACAATTCTAATGTTCATGACTATGTGACGTCATCATTCACACTTCTTGAGCCACAACAGAAGGCTGTAAGAGGTTTTCTTGCAAACTTATTTAATAATATCTAATTATGTCACAATTTCTGAATTTTATGGTAAAAAAGTAACATTTTTATCGTCTGCCCATGACATGAGAATTGAATGTTCGGGCAGGACAACGTCTGCCGGGTATGCTAGTACATTATTTAATGGAAATGGGCAGCTAATGACAAATTAGGGAAATTTTGAAGAAGTGGCTGAATTCAAGTAATATGAACAGTTAAGACTCAAAGACTGCGATGGACAGGAAATGTGGAATGAAATATGGGTATGGGAAACGACCAGTTGGTAGATCAAGAATGAGGTAGGAGAATAACATTAAGAAGATTTGAGGGAAGTAGATTATTATACAGGGGATGATTGGAGAACATTAGATCAGGTTAGGGATGTGTGGAGAGCTTATGTCTGCGCTGCGATGAACCGATGGGTTCAATTGTTCTAATGAGTTAGTAAGGGACAATAATTTGAAACAGGAATGAGGTGCAGAAAGAACTTAAATAAAGGTTTAATTCCAGAAACTCATCACAGGGACTCTTGTCGTCCCAACTTCTCTCAAAAACTTTAAACTAAAAATATATAAAACAATTGTATCAAGGTTTGAAGAGAAATATATGCCTAGGCTGAGGTTTGAACCCAGAACCTTTAGCTTTAAATGCCAAATGCTCTGCCACTGAGGTATTCCAGGCCTCCAATTTAATGCAAATTTTTCTCTTACACATTTCAATTCTGCTGGCTTTATAAAGTAATGTTACCTTATATATGCATGTATAGGACACATCCAAGTTTTGCAATAATAAATTGGGGAAAAAATATTTGTCTTATATTTTCGCTAAGAAGCAATGCAGAAGTAGGCTCACACCATTTTTAAATATGGCAATGTTGCAAATTACAAAGCTTTTTTTGCCGGCTATAATGGTACATTCGGACTCTGGCTCAGTCATTTACACAACGGTAAAAGGGATGGTCAGTTGGTAGGTACGGTATTTATTGTCATTCCTGTTCACTGTGTGCAAACATGGAACAAGTTACACCTACTTCCAAATTGTGCGTAAATTAATGAGTCATTTTTTAACATCTTACCTCATATTTTATGTTCCTTCAAACATGGGAACTAGTTTTCGAGAGAGGGATCTCTCTCATTTTCAATCGACATTATGACAGAGAAAATGAGAGAGACCTCTCGAAAACTAGTTCCCGTGTTTGAAGAAACATAAAATATGAGGTAAGATGTTAAAAAATGACTCATTAATTTACGGATTAAGAACCTCATAATGTTATTTCCCATATTTAACTATGTACAAATGGTGCGCTATGCAGTAGAACACAGAAATAGTTCAGCAGGAAGAAAATTTGATGTGGACGAAAAAATGTGCAATGGTGGATCCAAACAAAACATGCACTTGAAAACACATCACAACATCAACAATCTTTCCACAGAAAGAAAACGAACTATCCACAGTTAGAAAGAGTTCTCTTGGATTACGTATGGAAAACAATGGCAGATGGATTTTCTGTATCCATTGAAATGATACGATTCAAAGGCCTTAAGATAGCCAAGAATATGAAAATTCTGTGCAATGAATTTAAGGCAAGTTACGGCTGGGCAAGGGCAATTTATGACACACAGTTATAAAACAAATTTATTCTCCTTCTTGCTTCCCAAGACTTGGATGTCACGTCTTGAAGAGCTACACAGTTTGTTAAATGTTCTCTGTCCATTTCCACACAATATACACTCAATACACCAATTCTATGAAGGTGTTTTCATGTTCTGTAGTAAGCCTCAGTATAGCAACTGCAGATTTTCTTGATAGTTCCGGAATTATAGATTGATTTTCTAACAGTATTTTTATAAGTTATGTAGGTAGGAAATAACAATATGAGGTTTATTTAATTTTGTTTAGTTGTCTCTTGACTCACCTCATACTTCTTAACTCCCCTTGCATATCCAGATTTTGTCACTGTATTTGTGACATTCTCAATGCTGTTCATGTTCACAACTGACGTCCAATGGTCTCCTCTTGGAGGTCAGTCTGCAGGAGAGGAGACCATTGGACGTCAGTTGTGAATGTGAACAGCATTGAGAATGTCACAAATAGTGACGAAATCTGGATATGTAAGGGAGTTAAGAAGTATGAGGTGGGTCAAGAAACAACTAAACAAAAAAAAAGTATTTTTATATTTCTGTTTCCGACTTTTTCAATTAAATTTGAATTATAATTATGATTACATTTTTTCTTTATAATTGATTCATGAGAAAATGCATTAGTTATTTTCAGCTTCATTTTACTTCCTTTTTTTTTTTTTTTTCATTCCCTTGTGTTCCACAATGGGCTGGAATCCATTGTAACACAATATGTTTACCAAGTTTCTCAATAGTCTGAATCGTGTTTAGTATTTCTAATATTTCTTCCCCATTTTTGGAAACATGATTAATGCTGTGGCCTGAATCACGGCTTTGGAATCTGATAGAATGACAGAATTTTAATTTTGTTGAGTTGTTTCTTGACTCACCTCATACTTCTTAACTCCCTCGAAGATCTAGATTTCATCACTGTATTTGTGACATTCTCAATGCTGTTCACGTTCACAAGTGAGTTGTGAGTCAAGAAACAACTTAGTTGTGAACATGAACAGCATTGAGAATGTCACAAATACAGTGGCGAAATCTAGATCTGTGAGGGAGTTAAGAAGTATGAGGTGAGTCAAGAAACAACTGAACAAAATTAAAATAAAGCTCATAGTGTTATTTGCTACCTACATAACTTAAGAATGACAGTATTTTTGCAATGATGTAGCCAATTAAAAGAGAGTAATAGTTTCAGTTTCACCATCAAAGTTAGTATTTCTTCCAGAGTGTTTATAAAACGAGAAGAATTGGCATGTTCCACCTGCTACAATTGAAATGTATAATAATAATTGGACCAAAAAGAGATGAACAGACAGGTGAATAGAGAAGACTACATAACAATGAACTACATGGTCTTTATAGGAAGCCAGATATAATAAGAACAGTTAAGTCTCGTAGACTGCGATGGGCAGGACATGTTGCACGTATGGGGAATGAAAGATGTGCATGGAGGCTTCTTGTAGGAAAGCCAGAGGGAAAACGCCCAGTTGGTAGGCCAAGAATGAGGTGGGAGAACAACATTAACTATGATTTGAGGGAAGTAGATTATACAGGGAATGATTGGAAAGCATTAGCTCAGGATAGGGATGTATGGAGAGCTTATGTCCGCGCGGCCATGAACCTTCGGGTTCGATAGTGCCAGTGAGTAAGTAAGTAAGTAAGAATGAGAAATGTTATAAAAATATTGATGCAATTAATGGAGTAGCTGTTTAGCATTATGTTAACAAGTGATGCATATTCATGCGTGACTTGCAGTTTATTCACTCACAACTACAATTTTATAATAATAAACATTTTGGATTTTGTCCACTTCAAGAAGGATACTTGTACATCAGTTGGTAATATGTTCTTTTTTCTTTTGGTTACATTTGGGATCATTTAACACATTTTGCATGTTGCTTCCAGTAGAGTAGACAAGTTTTTATTTTGTTGTACTTTGAAGAGCTATTGAATTTAAATACCTAGGAACAATAATTACAAACAGGAATGAGATGCACAAAAAAATTAAACATAGGCTCAATTCTGGAAATGTTATTATGCATTGCAGAGACTCTTGATGTCTCAACTCCTTTCAAAAAATGTTAAACTGAATATATATAAAACTGTTATTCTCCCAGTTATATTATATGGATGTGAAACATGGACTCTTACTTTAAGGGAGGAGAAAAGATTATGAGTATTTGAGAATCAAGTTCTTAGGACAATTTTTGGATCAAAGAGAGATGAACAGACAGGTGAGTGGAGAAGACTACATAACAATGAACTACATGATCTTTATAGGAAGCCATATATAATAAGAAAAGGTAAGTCTCATAGACTGCGATGGACAGGACATGTGGCACAAATGGGGAATGAAAGTGGGGCATAGAAGCTTCATGTAGGTTTACCAGAGGGAAAGCGCCCAGTTGGTAGAAGAAGAATGGGGTGGGAGAATAACTCATAATTTGAAGGAAGTAGATTATACAGGGGATGATTGAAAAACATCTGCTCACGATAGAGATGTATGGAAAGCTCATGACCATGTAGCCATGAATCTATGGGTTGCAATTTTGATTTGATTTGATTTAATTTTAGTATCCAATTTTTGCTGCTGTATTTCAGTCCTGATTTTGCAGTTACATTGTGTAATAGCAATTTGTTTACCAAAATTTATTTTTATGACTCCATTTATTGCATTGTATTTCTGTAACTTTATCTCTGTGTCATTTCTTATATCAGATAACAATCTTTTAAATGTTTTAATTCTGAAAGTTTAATTTTCCTGCATGCATTTTTACTCCTTATGGCAAATAGATTTTATAAATTCACAGTGGACTAGTGGTTATACTCCTTGCCTCTGGTCCCGAGGGTCGTGATTTTTTTTTAGGATGGAAAAATCCAAGGAACAAGTCCTCTGGGAGGGACTTTAAGCCATGGGTCCCGAGTCTGAAGATTTTCAGGCTCGTAAAAGATCCTTAAGCCTGAATGAAAAGGCCTCTAAGCAAAATTTTCCCATCCTAGTACTAACTTGGTTTCCTAGATGTCAGTATGAGGCAGAACGCTGACCATGGACCACTCAAGTGACATCTATACGAAAATAAGTGTAACTAAGTTAGTATGGTTCAAATTCTTCCCTGTAGGGGGAGAGCGCCTAAATCTCTGTTAAGGGAAACATGGGCTTACAAGAAGAAATATGCATAGGATGGAGAAGGCTGCATAACAGTGAATCACATGATCTTTATAGGAAGCCAGATATAATGAGAACAGTTAAGTCTCGTAGACTGCAATGGGCAGGACATGTGGCACGAATGAAAGACGTGCATGGAAGCTTCTTGTAGGAAAACACCCAGTTGGTAGACCAAGAATGAGGTGTGAGAATAATATTAACCATGATTTGAGGGAAGTAGATTATACAGGGTATGATTGGAAAACATTGGCTCAGGATAGGGATATATGGAGAGCTTATGTCCACGTGGCCGTGAACCTATGGGTTTGATAGTGCCAGTGAGTTAGTTAGTTATGCATAGAACCCTCCCTCCCATGAGAAATGATAGTGAACTGCCAGAAGATTTTTAAACTTGAACTTGACCTAAATCCCAGACCATGGATGGCCACAGGATTAAAACTAATATATTTTGAGTCTCTTCAAGTTGACTATCTGTTTTCCATCCAGTGACCATCATCTTGGCCAGTTCATAAATTCTTTATTCCCTTTAAGATGGCCACTTGCTTATCTTTATATATATATGATATGATATGAAAAGAAAAAAGAATGCTTGAGTCGGGATTTGAACTCGAGTCTCTAAAATCTGTACCTTTAGCGCTCTAACCAACTGAGCTACCCAAGAATTCTAATACAAGCATACAATTTTCTTATACATGTAATATTCTCAATTCACACAAGAGGTAGCGGAAATTTGTTCCAACTGACATCTAGCGGCTAACATCTGCTACCTCTTGTGTGAATTGAGAATACTACATGTATAAGAAAATTGTATGCTTGTATTGGAATTCTTGGGTAGCTCAGTTGGTTAGAGCGCTAAAGGTACAGACTTTAGAGACTCGAGTTCAAATCCCGACTCAAGCATTCTTTTTTCTTTTCATATCATATTTGCCTTCATTGCCAAATGTCAAAAATATATTTATAATATCTATATATATATATATATATATATATATATAAGCCAAATGCGCTTCTTACGAACATTGTTAGGAGTTAATAGACTGGATCACCAAAGGAACACTATTATCAGAGGAAAACTTGGAGTAACAAGTTTAAATGAAGATATACAAAGATACCAACAAGAATGGAAAAATCATCTGAGGAGAATGGCAAGAAATAGACTTCCAAAATTGGCATTCCAATATACCCCAACTGGACATAGGGAGCAAGGAAGACCAAAACATCGGTGGAAAGATCAAGACCATCTTTGCTAGGTTTACCGTACAGGCCACATGGCCTAAAACGAATTTGTTCATGATGATGATGATATATAAATTCTTCTGTTCGTGTTTTTGTCACTGAACTCTTCCTAAACGACTGGACCAATTTGATGAATTTTTTGTGTGTGTCTGATAGGATCCCTCGATGATTTAGATTCACAATTGGATCCTCTAAAACCATTAGGTGTAGGAGTTCACTTGATGTGAAAATATAAAAATCGATCTTGTGGTCACATTTTTTATGTTTCACAATGAAACTCCGTATATCCTATTAAAATAAACCAAGGTAGGTATTTTCCAAATATGAGCAAAATCTGACAATTAGAAGTGGAGGTTAGTTGAAATCTGAAATTAGAACTGTCTAAACAACTGGACCAATTTTCATTAATTTTTTGTGTGTGTTTGAGTGGGTCCCTGGATGGTTTAGATTCACAATTGGACTCGGTAGGTGGCGCTGCGATCAGGTTATAGGAATTTTTTTATGTCAGATGTATAGTCATCTGCATCATCAACATATTCTGCACGACAACAATGTGATGTCATCATGAATGCTTCTTGAGCAACAACAGATGGCAGTGAGGAGTTTTTTTTGCCAACTTATTTAATAAATATCTAAATTAATGAATTTTATGGGAAAAAAAGTAACATCTTTATCATCTGGTCATGACATGAAAATTGAACATTTGGACAGGACGTCTCCGGGTACGCTACTATATGTATACTAAGCCTAATGAAGGCTGTATTCTTGTTGTTGTGTGCCAAAGGAAGACATTTTCAAGAAATTCAATATTACATTGGCATCGATAAATAAATTTAGCCTTGGTAATCTTCCTTCCAAGTATTAGGCCAAGGCCTGTTATGATTCTATAGAAAATTTTCCCTTCAGCGTTTCATAGGACAGCCCAGTGATCTTCGTCCTCTTGGTATATAATTATAAACAGCTTTGAGGATCCGATTTGAACTCATTCTTTCAAGATGGTGTTTCCAATTTAGTTGGTACTATTTAATATATTACAAAATTGGTGTAGTCTTAAATTCTTTTAAGATATAGGTGTTCCTTTTCCAATCCCATCTGGTGTAACCCGCTGTTCTGTGCAGGAATCTCATTTCACAAGCCGTTATTCTGCTTTCATGTTGTCTTTTTAGCCTTGGTAATCTAATAATAATTAATAAGAAATTGAATATCTCAGATAGCAAAAAATCTGGAATTTATCAAATTAATTGTACGGACTGCAATAAAGTATACATAGGAAAAACAAAAAGGAATTTGGACACTCGCACTAAGGAACACTTTAGAAATATTAAAAATGGTGAAATTGAAAAATCAGCTATTGCAGCACATAGTTTATTGGAGAATCATAAAATTGAAAAAGAGGCCACACTTAAAACAATTGGAAAAACGTTTAGAATTGACAATTTGGGAGAAGATATATATTGAGAAGAACAAATTTAGATCCATGAATTTCGAGATTCCTGATGAACGTGACCTCATCTCAAAGTTCATCAAATCAACACCAGATGGCAACGTTATTGTTGGAGATTCCAACGAAAATCCGGTAGTCATGAGGTCGGTTGAAATTGAGAGAGATCCTTCTCTTAAAAAACTAGTTCCTGTGTTTAAAGAAACATAAAATATGAGGTAAGATGTAAAATATGACTCATTAATCTACAATTTGAGAAGAAAGTTATTTAAATCCTCCGATTATTCTGAAGTGGTCTAGTGGTTAACTTCCTTCCCTCTAGTTCCGAGGGACGATTGATTTTTTAGGGTGGAAAAACCCAAGGAACAAGTCCTCTAGGAGGCACTTTTAAGTCATTTGTTCCAAGTTAGAAGATTTTCAAACTCATAAAAGAACCTTAAGCCTGAAAAAAGGGGCCTCTAAGCAAAATTTACCGACCTTAATTATGCCTCTTATTGATAACATTTCAGCTTGTTTGTTTCCTGTTATTCCTACGTGGAATGGTATACATTATAGGGTTGTTTGCTGTTTTGTAAATCTGGTGACCATAATGTGGTCATGTACCCACACAAATGAAAATTCTTATTTTACCTATGATGGAAAATTTTACCAACAGGTTTTGGGTTTGTCAATGGGCAATCCGCTCTCACCATTTTTGGCTGATTTGTTCATGGGTTACTTGGAGTGTCAAATCACAAAAGCATACCCATGGATGTTTAAGTCTTGGTTCAGATATGTGGATGATATTTTTGCAATAATAAATTCCAAATATATTGAAGATGCTCTTAAATTATTGAACCTTCAGGATGAATCAGTAAAGTTTACCATTGAATTAGAAAAAGAAAACAAAATTCCATTTTTGGATTTATGTTTAATTAGGGATGAGCAAACACTGAAAAGTGAATTTGATATATTTAGGAAAGGAACTCATACAGATAATTACATTAAATCATCAGGCTTCAATCACATTGCTCATAAGCATGCAATATTCAATAGCTTAATTTACAGATTGACAAATGTACCATTAAACGAACAAAATTTCAACAAAGAGTATAAACATATCTTAAACACTGTTAGATTAAATGGTTTTGATAAAGAATTAATTATAAATAAGTTGAAGAAATTCAAACACAAAAAAATACTTAATGAATATACTACTCTACAAAATTGCAAAGAAAAGAAAAAAAATACAAGAAAATTACTTACCATCCTGAAATGCATAGAAAATTTAAAAAAAAAAATTGACAAATACAACATTTCTTTGGCACCAATAAATAAATTTAGTCTGAGTAATCTTCTAAGTACCAATAAAAAAAGTCAATGTCCCAGACAGTAAGAAATCTGGAATTTATCAAATAAGTTGTGAAGATTTTAATAAAGTTTATATAGGAAAAACAAAAAGGAATTTAGAAATTCGGACAAAAGAACATTTCAGAAATGTTAACAATTGTGAAATTGAAAAATCTGCAATTGCTGCACATAGTTTATTAGAACATCATAAAATTGGAAGAGAAGCTCAACTTTTAAAACAAGTAGAGAAGCCTTTGGAATTGACAGTTTGGAAGAAAATATACATTCAGAAAAATAAAGATAGATCAATGAATTTTGATATCCCTAACAATATTACTTTGATTTCGAAGTTCATAAATTCAACCATAGATGGCAGCACTGAAGATGGCGACAATAGAACAGTTGATGACCGAAGAATTTTGTCAGTCGGAGTTATGGCTGAGGATGAACACGACTGGGTTTGAAACCACGGTATCATGGAAGCATGAATCCTATGAGGTGAGTTGTTTAAACAAAATGTTCTCCGATGACTTTTAATGATTATACCTCATAATGTTTACTTCCCAACATTCATTTAATATAAAATGAAAAGATTATTAATATTGGGGTGTTATAGAATATAAAAGTACATTGGTGATTGTGTAGTTAAAACACTGCCCTGTCTTCCAATCCACAGAGCAATAATAAAGATGGCGACACTGCGAGTGACAGCCGAAGAGGAATTTTCAAAGAATCCAGAACTAAAACAGGAAGATCTGGACGAGCTGCGAGAATTCATGAAGTCAAAGGCACACCTACCTGTCATCTCAGGTAACACATTGCAAGACATTTGTTTGAAGAGAGGTAAAAGTAATAATTTAATTCTACCTGGCAGAGGTAAGGCCTTGTCTACCACTCAACCAGGTTATTATTACATCTAAATTACAATAAACTATAATATTATAATGATATTGTGAAAAGAAAAATTAATGTCTGAACCAGGAATCGAACCGTGGACCTCTAGTTCTCCAGACTAGTGTGCAGCCCACTACACCATTCTAGACCTGGCACAAACATTAACAATTCTTTCCACATATACAAATCTATAATTCTCGTTTTGTCTGCTGTCAGGTAGGTGTCACCACCAACGCTAATGGATCATATTATAATGATATTGTAAAAATTTTTGCTGGACCGATGATCTTTCATTGGAGGAAGCATTAAGGGGGATGATGGGTGAAATTTTCGGTCAAATTTAGCATTTTTTGTATTAAAAAATATTACTTACCTTAAAGTATACGTTGGCGAGGTTTCAGTGTCCTATGGTGCTTGTAAGTCTGGACAAGCTGACAATAAAACAGAATTGTTTTGAAACATGTCCAAGAACAAATCAACATTAATATTGAGGTAAGATGATCAGACTAAAAATAATATAATTAAAATAACTTGAAAATATCACTTCCTAAAATTAAATATTAATTGTAACTAAATGAACTTGGTCTATTAATTTTTTTATGTTTATAATTAAATCAACATTTTCCAATCCTAGATAGAATCTAATTTTAGAAAGAAAAATTAACACTCGAACCGAGGCTTGAACCCTGGATCTGTGATTCTGTACATCAGTTGGTATCGAGTGTTAATTTTTCTTTCTTAAATTGGTTTATTAACTCATAACAAAGGAGATGCTAAAACATGAACGGCTGGTGTTTGTTGCAGACGAGCAGCTGATCATGTTTGTGCACAGCTGTTATTACAAAGTGTCTGCCACTAAGGACTGTATACTGCAGTACTATAGGCTGCGGGCAGAGTGTTCCGATGTGTTCACAGGGAGAGACCTGGAGCTGCCAGCCTGCCAGGACATTATCCAAGTCATGTAAGTTACAAAACAACTCCAACATGTGAATTTTGTTTTACAACCAATGACAGTCGTGTTTCACTTAGCTCTTTATCAGTTCCTGCTTTTGTGATAAAGAAAGCTCCTCTTTTTTAATATTCTGAACAGATCAGAGCATTATTTTTGTCCAACAAATACATTGAATATAGCAAATAATGAACAGATTCCTTGATATTACTGACTTATTATATTCGAAAAGAAAAATATATGCCTAGACTGGGGTTTGAACCCAGGAACTTTGACTCTCTATGTCAATGCTCTTCCATCTGAGTCACCTAGGCCTCCAATCTAAATGCGAATTTTTCTCTTACACATAGTTAATTCCCTAACCCCAAATGCTACGATTTTTGCAAATGGCGACTTCTTTATTAAGAAGACTTTTTATTGGGAAAAATACGCGTTGAGATTGGAGGCCTAGGTGGCTCAGATGGAAGAGCATTGACATAGAAAGTCAAAGGTCCTGGGTTCAAACCCCAGTCTAGGCATATATTTTTCTTTTCAAATATAATTTGTTCATCATTAAGATGTTTAAAAACGAATAATATTAACATTACTGATTTGTTTACTAAAAAAATTAATCAATAACCTATAATGTTGATTATAATATATAGTATGATGTGTTTCATTTTTTCTCCATGAGGGTACATTCTTACAATATTACCATCCTATGGCAATAAATAATATGATCAAGTTGCAGTGAATATATATAAGTTATGTAGGTAGGAAATAACACTATGAGGTTTATTTTAATTTTGTTGAGTTGTTTCTTGACTCACCTCATACTTCTTAACCCCCTTGCATATCTAGATTTCATCACTGTATTTGTAAACGTGAAGAGCATTGAGAATGTCACAAATACAGTGACGAAATCTAGATATGAGAGGGAGTTAAGAAGTGTGAGGTGAGTCAAGAAACAACTCAACAAAATTAAAATAAACCTCATAGTGTTATTTCCTACCTACATACCTTAAAAAACTTATGAACTTTGAAATTCCCGTGAATTCTGACCTGATCCGGAGGCTCATCGGTCCACCAACAGAGGGAAGGAGAAGTGGTTGTTCCGATCAACATAACATCAACTTAGAAGATTAATTATTAGGAGAGGTGTGAAACATTTTAATACATTGTGTGTTGCAGGAAGTACGTGGAGCTGCCTGTTCCAGACAACAATGGCTATCATGTTATATTCCATCGGTTCTGCATAACTGAGCCATCTAGGTACATGTTCCCTGTGGCTCTCAAGGTGTTCTTCATGCTCATTGATGCATGTCTCATACAACATGGCACGTCTCCTGGAGTTGTGTTTCTGTTGGATGCAGCGGGCCTCCGGTTAGGCCACATTTTACGTCTCAGCCTGTCTCTGGTTCGCAAGGGAATGTCGTACTTACAGGTGAGACACAACTCATAGCCGTATATAGTTATCTTCATAAACATTCAACAGATTCCATTAAGTGAAGAAAGTTTTAACCCTTAATATTTAATTTTAGGAAGTTATATTTTGAGGTTATTTTAATTATATTACCTCAATATTAATGTTGATTTGTTCTTGAACATGTTTCAAAACAATTCTGTTTTATTGTCAGCTTTTCCAAACTGGTTTTATTTATGTTGCACAACCTGGATGTCGATGTCAGCTCCATCCTGTGGTTGACCAAAGAATCTCCAAACAAGGTCACGCTCCATCGGTATATCAAAATTCATAACTCTGTTTCTGTTCTTCTGAATATAAATTTTTTCCCAAATAGCCAGCTCTTTTGTATTTTCTAACTGTTTTAATAATTTAGTGTCTGAATTTATATTATGTTTTTCAGACCAAACATGCCCTCCATGGTATCTTTACCTTGTCGTGGTGGAGTGGCTTGCATGCTTAAATGATCCTGAGAACTATGCCGGCAGTAGCATTGCTGCCAATAGGGTTACCCATGCCGGACTGGTCGAAGGTGATAAGCCAGACGAAAAAAGTACCTTGGTCGAAAGAGTGACGATCTTTCACCATAAAAATAGAACCATCAAGAAATGTGGACATGGGTTCAACTGGGATAAAATTTTCTGGAGGTCAAATAGTCCCCCATTCGGTTCTCAGGGATGTATGGAGAGCTTATGTCCTTGCGGCCATGAACCTACGGGTTCGATAGTGCCAGTGAGTAAGTAAGTAAGTAAGTAAGACTAAACATGAGCAGCAACTGCAGATTTTTCTATTTCCCCATTTTTAATATTTCTTATGTGTTCTTTGGTTCTAATTTTTAGGTTTCTTTTTGTTTTTCCTACATATATCTTTTCACAACCCATGCATTCAATTTGATATATTCCTGACTTTTTATTTTTATCAGTTTTTTTTTTTCATTTTTGTTGGTTTTTATTAGTTTATTTAAACTGTGGTTATTTTTTGGTGCTAATTTAATATTAAACTTCTCAAATATCTTTTGAAATTTATTATGTACCCAGGGGTGATATGTGAACTTCCTATATTTTTTCATAGGTGGTTCTTCTTTTTCAAGAGTACTTCTGTTTATCATTTTTTGTTTTTTATACTCTTGAAAAAGAACCACCTATGAAAAAATATAGGAAGTTCACATATCACCCTTGGGTACATAATAAATTTCAAAAGATATTTGAGAAGTTTAATATTAAATTAGCACTGAAAAATAACTACAGTTTAAATAAACTAATAAAAACCAACAAAAATGAAAAAAGATGTTTTTATTATTGATTTAACATTTCTCAATGAAAGATAAATTAAATTTGAAGAGAAAAATTTTCGCCTAGACCGGGACTCGAACCCGGGACCCTTGGCTTTCCGGGTCAAGTGCTCTACCAACTGAGCTACCGAGGCGAGTTACGATCTAGATGCAAATTTTTCTCTATATACGTTGTAATTCCCTATCGCCAAATGCTTTTGAAACCATTGCTTCTATCTTTGCAAATGGCGGCTTCTTAGTTAAGAAGACATTTATTGGGAATTTAACATTACTTTATAAAGCTAGTAAGGCTTCTAATGATGTTTTTATTATTGATTTAACATTTCTCAATGAAAGATATATTAAATTCTTAACTAAGAAGCCGCCATTTGCAAAGATAGAAGCAATGGTTTCAAAAGCATTTGGCGATAGGGAATTACAATGTATATAAGAGAAAAATTTGCATCTAGATCGTAACTCGCCACGGTAGCTCAGTTGGTAGAGCACTTGGCCCAGAAAGCCAAGGGTCCCGGGTTCGAGTCCCGGTCTAGGCAAAAATTTTTCTCTTCAAATTTAAAAATGAAAAAACTGATAAAAATAAAAAGTCAGGAATATATCAAATTGAATGCATGGGTTGTGAAAAGATATATATAGGAAAAACAAAAAGAAATCTAAAAATGGGGAAATAGAAAAATCTGCAGTTGCTGCTCATGTTTGGTCTGAAAAACATAATATAAATTCGGACACTAAATTATTAAAACAGTTAGAAAATACAATATTTGGGGAAAAAATCTATATTCAGAAGAACAAAAACAGAGCTATGAATTTTGAAAAACCGACGGAGCATGACCTTGTTTGGAGGTTCTTTGGCCAACCACAGGATGGAGCTGACATCGACATCCAGGGTGTGCAACATAATGCAACATAAATCTAACCAGTCTGCACAAGCTGACGATAAAACAGAATTGTTTTGAAACATGTTCAAGAACAAATGAAGATTAATATTGAGGTAAGATGATCAGACTAAAAATATATATAAATTTATTCTATTCTATTCTAATTCCGAAACTGATGTAAAAAAGAAAACAAAATATGAGGTGAGGTGAATATTTGTGTGTTGTAGGAAGGGATGCCAGTTCGGCTGAAAGCCATACACGTAGTGAATTCAGTGTATGCAGTTGATCAGATCATGGTCCTATTGAAGCCCTTTATGAACAGGGAACTCTACAACATGGTGAGTCACCATTACATTAACAGTCTACACTTATTGTAGCGTAGAAAACATCACTGTGACATTTAATTTAAAGTAAAAATCTTTTTTACTTCACCTCATATCCTGTGTTTTGTTTATACCGATTTCAAAACCTAAGCAGTTTCATCATCAGTAATTTTACGATTGATGTTCTGTTGTCCAGGAGCACTGCTGCTTACTCTATCTGTTGGTGGACCGATGAATCTCCCAATCAAATCAACTTCCCCGGGAATTTCAAAATTCATTAATTTTTCTTTCTTAGTTTTTTAAATGTGGATTTTTTCCCAAAGTGTGAACTCTTTTGGTTTTTCTATTTGTTTATTAAACTTCCCAGGGAAGTTGATTTGATTTGGTCCACCTAAATATGGAGTCAGCAGAACATCGGTCATTACAAAACTGCCTAGGTTTTGAAACGCATCTACATATGAGATGAGGTAAAAAGAATTTTATTTTAAATTTTAAATGTGAATATTTACTTGGTGGTAGCATGCTTACTTCCTGATAACGGACCTGGGTTCAATACCCAGAAGAGTTGAAAATTTTAATTATGAAATTAATTGTAAAATTTTCAGTCTCAAAGCTAGGAAGGGTGATAGTGTAATGGTTTTTAATCACTACATTGTGCTTCAGGTTCCTGCATTAAATTGTAAACCTCTCATTGAGAAGGCATGTTGTACTGTTGATAGGGATGTTAAGCCTGCTGGACCCCTTGGTGCTTTTTGACAGGAGTAAGCTACGTGTCAGCACTGGGTTTTACCTTCTCCCTTCTCATCATCATACCTCATTCAACACACTTTACACTACACAAACATACATTCCCCTCTGTACAATCACCTATGTAAAATGGCTGTCAAAGTGGTGCGTAAATTGAAAATAGATACATTAAGGCACGAATCTATGAATGCATTAGACCATAAAAGTTGTTCTCTGCTTGTACTCTGCTGAGAAAGTTGCATCCAAATACGTTTTTTGCATACTCAAAAATCTGTTCATGCAAATAATAATTGTTGAAATTCCTAAGCTACCTGGCGAGGTGACTTAGCAGAGAAACAAATTGTGAGCAACCCATGGGAACCGATGTAGTTTGAAACCTTGCCGCTTTATCCAAGATGTCGGATCTTGAAGACTTCAATCATGTTTTCGGTATACGCGGAGAAGAGGAATTTGATAGAGTCTACCAAAGAATTCAACTGGAAGAACAGGAGAATCGGCATAATATTACGCGATGCAGACATCGTCGTATATGGTATTATTTGCGGGACGCAAGCGTAAATGCATTCCTCTAGCAGACGAAAATAACGGAAGTGGTTTTATCGCTGAGAATTCTGAGTAATTTCTAGCCAATATTACGACTTTCATGCATGACCAGTTAGTGGGTCGCTAATTTGAACTTTGAACTTGCTCACGGTGAGTCAGCTCACCAGTGATTGGAAGTAATTTGAGTAGAGACTAATGTTGTTTATTTTTTATTATTTCACTCACCTCATACTTCATATGAAGTATGAGGTGAGTGAAATAATAAAAAATAAACAATATTAAAGAACCTCATAGTGTTATTTCCTATCTACATAACTTAATAAGAGACTAATGTATTTGCATGCGGCCCTAAGACCCATCTATCTGCACAGCATGGAATCTGAAGCACATAAAATGCATTGGGTGGCAGTAGAACACACACACATACACACACAAATGGTGTTCTCTTTCATATTGACATTTTCCTCGTTGTGTAAAATGTGTGATTGATGTTCAGGAGGACTGAGGGAAATTTTGTTTTTCAGATACATTTTCATAAAGGAAACAACGAAACTCTGTACAGTTATATGCCCAGGAAATGCCTGCCTCAGGATTACGGAGGTGAATTACCTCCCATAGCTCAGCTCCATGGTAAGTTACACTGCCTCAAGTCATTGTGACGTATTTTATCAAAGGAAATGAACCAGTTCTCTATATTTATATAATAAATTTGGGAATTTTTAACATTATGAGGTTTAATTCATAAAAATTAAATGAATCGTGATTTCTTCTTACCTCATACTTCTATTTTTTTTTAAACACAGCACTGCAGTATCAGCGACCATCATCACCATCCTCAGCTGTTTTCACGTGAAAACAGCTGAGGATGGTGACGTTGGTCACTGATACTGCAGTGCTGTGTTTAAAAAAAAAGAGGTATGAAGTAAGAAGAAATCACGATTCATTTAAATCTTACAGTTCTTTATACCTCATATTTTGCTATCTCAGAAGTTGTTACCCTCATTCTCAGCCAAACCAACTGTTGAGATCTCCCCCTTTATGACCTGGTGCACTAACCATTTGTGCTACTCAGGCAGTCTAGAAACAGATACCAATTTCTCTCTATTTGAAATCTACATATACCTATAGCAGTGAACTTCCTCAACATGAAAGCAGAATAACAGCTTGTGAAATGAGATTCATGTGCAGAACAGCGGGTTATACCAGATGAGATCGGAAAAGGAACACTGATATCTTAAAAGAATTGAAGACTACGCCAATTTTAAAATATATTGAACAGTACCAACTAAATTGGAAACACCATCTTGAAAGAATGAGTTCAAATTGGATCCCCAAAGCTGTTTATAATTATATACCAAGAGGACAAAGATCACTGGGCCGTCCTATGAAACGCTGGAGGGAAAATTTTCTATGGGATCGTAACAGGCCTTGGCTTAATACTTGGAAGGAAAAAGAAGAAGTGAACTTCCTCTTGCTGTAGCCGAGTGGTTAAGGCAAGATGCATTGGCACAGAGCTATGGGACTTGTGCTGGTTTGAGTCTCCTTGGGGGAAGATTTTCTCATGGAATTTTACTCAGTACACATGGTCAGCATGTAGGGTCCCTAGCCAAGCTGGAGCCGCTAGTTATTGAAGCTACACAAATTCCTCATGATGCTGGGTGGACAATGGTCCCATACTGGCCGAAATTCCACAAGAAAATTTCTTCCACCCTGGAGACTTAAACCAGCACAAGTCCTGTAGCTCTGCACCAAGACATCTTGCCTTAAACCACGCAGCGGCGGCATGGAACCAATTTAAAAAAAGAAATACATATTCCATAAAGCGGCAAAATTCAATTTGTTGAGGAATTCTCTTAGTTTATGCGGCTCCTGCTTGTCAGACATTTCTATCATGGAAACTGTCCCTAAAAGTCCTAAACCTGGTGATAAGAAAATGAAATTCTTTGATGACACCATTTTAGTAAATTAAATATACAATTTAAGAAGAATGAGTCATTTTTTTAATCTTATTTCACAGTTTATGTTTTCCTAAAGACAAAAATTACAAAAAAGGAATTTGGACACTTGCACAAAGGAATACTTTAGAAATATTAAAAATGGTGAAATTGAAAAATCATCTATTGCAGCACATAGTTTGTTGGAGAATCATAAATTTGAAAAAGAGGCGAAACATTTGGAAAAACCTTTAGAATTGACAGTTTGGGAGAAGATATATATTCAAGAGAACAAATTTACATCCATGAATTTCGAAATTCCTGATGAACGGGACCTAATCTCGAAGTTCATCAAATCAACACCAGATGGTAATGTTATAGATGGAGATTCCAACAAAAATCCAGTTAAAAGTGGGAGGGATGTTTCCTCTTGAAAACTGCAGTTCCCATGTTTAAGAAAACACAAACCATGAGGTAAGATATGAAAAAAATGACTCATTCTTCATGAATAAGAACCTCATAATGTTATTTCCCATATTTAACTATGAATTGTTTCTGATTCAGAATAATATGATTAATTTAATGTTTGTACATTTGATTGTCATGCCATTACCATGCCATTGTTCTTCTCTTCAAAAAAAATTTGTGAAGTAATAAATTTAATTATATTTGAAGAGAAAAATTTTCGCCTAGACCGAGACTCGAACTCGGGAACTTTGGCTTGCCAGGCCAAATGCTCTACCAACTGAGCTACTGAGGCGAGTTGCGATCTAGATGCAAATTTTTCTCTTATATACGTTGTAATTCCCTCTCGCCAAATGCTTTTGAAACCATTGCTTCTATCTTTGCAAATGGAGGCTTCTTAGTTAAGAAGACATTTATTGGGAATTTAACATTACTTTATAAAGCTAGTAAGGCTTCTAATGATGTTTTTATTATTGATTTAACATTTCTCACTGAAAGATAAATTATATTTGAAGAGAAAAATTTTTGCCTAGACCGAGACTCGAACCCGGTTTCAAAAGCATTTGGTGAGAGGGAATTACAACGTATATAAGAGAAAAATTTGCGTCTAGATTGCAACTCACCTCGGTAGCTGAGTTGGTAGAGCATTTGGCCTGGCAAGCCAAAGGTCCCGGGTTCGAGTCTCGGTCTAGGCAAAAATTTTTCTCTTCAAATATAATTTATCTTTCATTGAGAAATGTTAAATTAATAATAAAAACATCAATAAATTTAATGTCTAATATAAAATGTTCTATTCTAGTGACGTGTTTATTTTCTGATAAACCATGACAAGCTCCCTGACTTGATTGCATGTTTCTTTCTTGTTGTTTTGCAGAGAACTCAATAGCTGACATGAAAGGCCTTGATAAATATTTCAAAGAAGAAGAAAAACAGCGCTGCCCTCCGCTGTCATTGGATCATTTTTAATAATAAATTAGCTCAGTAACTCTATCTGAATTTTAAATTTCTCTTACAAAACTACTGAATCAAGTGGTTCATGGCAGCATACACATAAGCTCTCCATATGTCCCAATCCTGAGCTAAAGTTTCCCAATCATTCCTTGTATAATTCACCTCATTCTATTGGACTAACTCATAGGAAGTTTATGGTAGCACAGACATAAGCTCTCCATTCTTCCCAATTTTTTCCAACCATTCCTTGTTTAATTTACCTTCCTTAAATTATGGTTAATATTGTTATCCTGCCTAATTCATTGCTTAACTATTGGGCATTTACCCTCTGGTTTCCATGCCCTTCTTTCATTCCCCACTCAGGTCAAATGTCTTTCCCATCACAGTCTAAGATTCTTTAATTACATCTGATTTCTCATAAGGATCACGTAGCACATGTAGATTTTACCTTTTACTCTCTCTTCTTCTTCCTTCCAAGGCCTGTTACGATCCTATAGAAAATTTTCCCTCCAGCGTTTCATAGGACGGCCCAGAGATCTTCGTCCTCTTGGTATATAATTATAAACAGCTTTGGGGATCCAATTTGAACTCATTGTTTCAAGATGGTGTTTCCAATTTAGTTGGTACTAAGTTATGTATATAGGAAATAACACTATGAGGTTTTTTAATATTGTTTATTTTTTATTATTTCACTCACCTCATACTTCATAACTTCTTGCAGACCTAGGTTTCATCACAAAATTTGTGACATTCTCAATGCTGTGTCACGTTCACAACTGACATCCAACGGCCTTCTCTCCTGCAGAAAATCCATCAGATGGCGCGGAGGTCAGTCTGCAGAAAAGAAGGCCGTTGGACGTCAGTTGTGAACGTGACACAGCATTGAGAATGTCACAAATGTTGATGAAACCTAGGTCTGCAAGAAGTTATGAAGTATGAGGTGAGTGAAATAATAAAAAATAAACAATTAGTTGGTACTGTTTAATATATTCCAAAATTTGGCATAGTCTTCAATTCTTTTAAGATATCGGTGTTCCTTTTCCGATCCCATCTGGTGTAACCCTCTGTTCTGCGCATGAATCTCATTTCACAAGCCGTTATTCTGCTTTCATGTTGTCTGTTATTCTGCTTTACCTATCTGTGGTCCTAAAATTTTTATGAGGACTTTATTCTGAAATATTTGTAATATTTGTTCTCATGCGGCACTATGGTCCTGGGGTCGACTCAGCCTCTAATGGAAATGAGTACCAGATGCTTGTTCTGGGGGTAAAGGCAGTCGTCACCCATGGCTGACAACCCGGCTGACATGAAGTGCCGATTGTCTAAAAAAGTGGGAGCCTTAACCTCCTACTACCCGAAGGGCCTCCTGAGATCTGTAGTGGGATCACTTTACTTACAGTAAGAGACCATAGTGTAACTGGATCTTTTCTTTTTTAATTTAACTTTTTTTTGACAGAAGTTGGGATGACAAGAGTTCCTGTACTACATAATAGCATGCGTTTTCAGAGTTGAGCCTATGTTTAATTTCTCATCCGTATTCAGTCACTGTAATATATACTTAGTTATTGGTTTTGAGTCTAACTACTTTGTTAGGAGTTTCTAACCTAAGTAATTTAGGCCTACAGATGTCATGAATGGTGGTCAGAATATCGACTCAAGAGACATCCAAGGTATTAAGAATTAAATTAATGTTTTTATTACCTCACCTCATATCCTTTTTCTTCTAGACTGCAGTTTCAGAGCTTATCTGCATCATCGGTAGCCTCTCGTCGACCAGTGTTATGTCGTTTCTTGGCAGTTTTCTTCTTCCTTCTATCTTCCTTCCTTCTAATAAAAACATTAATTTAATTCTTGAATTAAACCTCATAGTATTGATTTAGGCTTTCACGGCCAGAGTTGCAATGATGATCTTCAAGAAGATATCCAGGCTATAGGCCGTGGTCTCGAGACTTGAAGTTCCCCGACGTTTTGCCAGAGACTGCGTCTGGCATCCTCAAGACAACCCTTGAGGATGCCAGATGCAGTCTCTGGTGAAATGTCGGGGAACTTGAAGCTTTGAGACCACGGCCTACAGCCCAGAAATCTTCTTCAAAACCTCACAGTGTTTTTTTGCCTGTGAAAGTTAAATAAATATCTAAGGTATTACTTGAATGATGACGGTCAGTAAGCTTTTTTCAGGCTTAAAGTTCTTTTATAAGCCTGAAAATCTTCCATGACGTAAAGTTATTTCTGGAAGATGTGTTCCTAGAATTTTTCCATCCTAAAAAATCCATCAATCTTGGCTGGGTTTGAATTTATGACTCTTGGGACTAGAGGCAATAGTTCACAGCAGCTGAGCTCTGTTTTATATGTGGGATCTGCATTTATGGCATATGCATCCTGGGCAAATGTGTGGATGCTAGAAAATACAAAAATAAAATAAAATTCACCTGCCTACGGCTATAAATTACATTTTTGTTTTAAAATACAATAGCAAGTAACATTAAGGGTCGTATCTATGAACGCATTAGACCGTAAAAGTCATTCTCTGCTGAGAAGGTTGCATCCAAAGACGATCAAAAATCTGTTCATGCGATAATAATTGTCGAAATTCCTAAGCTACCTGGCACTGCTGGCTTTATAAGTAATCAACTTTTATAAGATTCATGATGTGTTCCGTTGAAGTATTATTCAAAATTAATATAAAATGATGGAATATTCACCTGAAAGATCCGTCTCCTCAACTTAATTAATCATTTAACTGTAGCGCTTTCGGGACTTTGAATCCTGCCGATGATGGGACAAGTCCCGAAAGCACTACAGTTAAATGATTAATTAAGTTGAGGAGATGGACCTTTCAGGTGAATATTCTATAATTTTATATTAATTTTTATAAGTAATGTTTAAATTCCCAATATTGTCTTCTTAATAAAGAAGCCGCCATTTGCAAAAATCATAGCAATAGTTCATAGCATTTGGGGTTAGGTAATTAACTATGTATATGCGTTTAGATTGGAGGCCTAGGTAGCTCATTTGGAAGAGCATTGACATAGAGAGTCAAAGGTCCTGGGTTCAAACCCCAGTCTAGGAATGTATTTTATTTTTCAAATATAATTAGTGTTGAGTTCACATATCTTACAGGGGCACAGATCCGTTGGTCAGACAATAACTTGAAAACCTCATGTTATTTCCCATAATTCATTTAAGATGTAAATTTTGCTCTTTGGAATATAATTAGTCTTTTAGTGTGAAGTGAGAAATGTTGAAGGTTCCTTTTATTCAGATGACGGCCCAACCAGATACTTGTCACACTAACCTTATGTTTGTCAGCTTTGTCTGCACTTCTCCTGTTTGTAAGGCCAAATAACTATTTTACCTTTGAGCATGTAAGAAAATGCAGTTTTCTCTAAAACTCAAAATAAAGAAAATAAAAATATATATTATTAGCACATGTCTATATAAGTTATCTGGGAGAATCTTAAAATATGTAATTACAATTTTAATACATTAAATAAGTTTGTTTTATTCTTATGCATGTGCAATGTAGAACATGTTGGAATCAGCTGTTTCAAAATGGCTGCTTCTGTATAATACATTGGAAAGGAAAGTATTTGAAAAGCAGAGAGAAACAAATTATTTTGAATGTTTTCAAATAGTTTAGTGAAAAATATCTCACATTAGCCATTGAGGATGTGGTGAAAATGACAGCAGAATTTACAGGTGAGTCAGTATAGAGCATAAATTGTGCTCGTAATGAAATTGCAAATAAAGGATATCTATTGACAGCACATAAAAAGTGTAAATGCCTGATCAGGTAGCTCCATACATAATTTTTGTGATAAATAAATGAAAGATGGAGGAAGTTGCTAATTATTGTTATCATTTTACATTCTATTTAATTGTATTTCCTTAAGTGGGGGGGGGGGTGATGGGTGAAATTTCTATTTTCTACAGTTTTTAAGCTACATACTTGACTTTTTGTACACACATTCATGTCATAGTGGGTGATGTTATATTAAAGTTTCATCCTTCTAGACTTAAAGGGTTTTGAGTTGTTGAAGAAAATCCATTTAAAAATTTGCATATTTAAATTTTTAATAGGTCCCATAATTTTTTAGTAAAATTTTTTACTTTTTTTCTACACGACCACTGACTTATTTAGAACAACACTATGTATTAACTTTTCTATATCATTATAATAAAGGAAGAAAAAATATATACATCCTCTGCATATGAAAATTTTGTTTTTTTTTTTAAATTACTACACATATTTTATTTTTGTATTTAAAAACTATCAAAATCCATGCATAGAATTATTAGTCACAGTGTGTGAGACATGCAGTTAAAATTTCGTGCTTCTATCATTAAATTTGCCAATGCTGTTTTGATTTGAATGTATTGAAATGCAATGAAAATAAAAGTGTGGAAAAGCCAATTTGAAAGTTTGTACACAGTTAAATTTGAATGAATCCCCTTTGTTAAATTAAAAAATTTAAATAAATATTGTTATATTGTTGCTTAGATCAGTTGGAACACAATTCATAATTTGTTAACATGTCTGAAGAAGGTACAGTGTACCGAAACAACTGTCACTGAAGTATATCTTAATAAATACGAAAATCAAATAAAACTACGTTTTATTTTTATTTAATTAATAGATTAGAATGTAGCGCACTCCTACAGTCATTAGGGAGACTTACAAGTGCCATAGGACACTCAAACTTTGCAAAATTATACTTTAAGGTACATAGTATCTTTTAATACAAAAAATTCTAAATTTGACCAAAAGTTTTACCCATCAACCCCCTTAAAATACAATGTTACCTAAGAACAATGTTTCTATCAATGACAGTTCTGTACACAATTCAGTCGTAGGTGGGTAAAACTAGCACAACGGTTCCACCAATAGATGGTTTCGGTGAAGTACCTTATGCAATTATATTTGAAGAGACTCGAACCCGGGACCCTTGGCTTTCCGGGCCAAGTGCTCTACCAACTGAGCTACCGAGGCGAGTTGCGATCTAGATGCAAATTTTTCTCTTAGTTTGTTTACAGTACAACTGGAGTGTATATTATTAGTTAGATTGATGGTAGAGGGAATCTCATTAATTGATTCAAGACGCCCGGGATGACTCACAAATAACATAAACTAAGTTTTACCAACCTGAATTGTTCATTCATTTGAATGATTCAGATTCAACAAAATATTGACTAGCAATGTGTTGTGGTAAGAAATATTTCATTTTTGAAGAGAAAAATTATATGCTCAGACTGGGGTTTGAACCCAGCACCTTTGGCTTTCTATGTGAATGCTCTACCACTGAGTTACCTGAGAACTCCAATCTAAATGCAAATTTTTCTCTTATACGTTGTTAATTCCCAAGCACTAAATGCTATAAGCACATAATTTTTATCTCTATTCTATCTATCTTTGGGTTTTTACAGCTGCTGCCGTCTTCCTGTGCCAAACCTCCAAAGCCTACGATCTTTGGCATCTTCGATGCTTAGCCCTCTTGCTTGCATTACTGTCTTCATGTTTCCCTTCCATGTTAACTTTGGTCTCCCTCTTTTCTTCTTTCTGTTCGGCTGCCATTCATACATAATTTTTATACATTGTTAATTTCTGAGTGCCGAATGCTCTGAGCATATCATTTTTCTCTTCAAATATAATTTATTCTTCAGTGAGAAGTGTTAAATTAATAATAAAAACATAGAAATAATATTTTGTTGTACTGCAAAGAGCCAAGCAGGACATTAGATGGTACCTGCCCATATCTTCATTCGGTTTACAGAGTCTGCAGGTTAACATTTGAAGTATTCCAAAGTGGGTCAGGTTTTTAGCAAAAATGTAATATCCATTGACTTGATCAGTTAGCTACATATGAAAGTCTTCCAGGGCTTGGACTAACGTTATAGTCAGTTTGCTCAATTAAGAGAATCTTCCCGCGTATATTTTCAAACGGTTGCTGCACGGCCAGTCGGAGAGTGGGAGCAACTAGCTGAAGTTTCTAAAATATGTTAACACTCATCGTTGAAAAAAATACTTCACATAGCACAATTCATACGTCAACTCACCACTAAATGCAATACAAAAGTGTACAATACCTTCAAAAGAAAGAAAGAAAGAATTTCCGACCCTTCCTATACCTGACATTGGCCTTCAAGTAGACAGAGAATTCACCCCCCCGCCCCTAATCCCTTCAAATATTTGCCCGGGAAGATTCTCTTAATTGAGCAAACGGACTATAGTTTCTAAGCTCATGAGGTACTTTTCCTTTATCTGCTTCTTTATGTAGAGTTTAGAGGAGCAGCCTGATGTTTCTGGTTTAGAACAGCTGGAAGCATCGCAGCTGTCTGCCTGTTTATTGCAAAAAAATTGACAATTGTTAGGAATCTATTGCAATATAACGTACTTTTGGGCTTATTTGAATTTGGTCAGGGTCTTACAGCAGTCAAATATCACCGCTGATGTAACAACTGGACTATTGAACACATAGGTTCATGCCTACATGGACATAAGCTCTCCACACATCCCTATCCTGAGCTAAAGTTTTCCAATCATCCCCTGTATAATCTCCATCCATAGTAATTCTGCCCGAGGGCAGGTCTTTCACTGCAGTCATCGCATTTTCATGCTATGCTTACAGCTGTACCAGGGAATTGTAGGTGTGGTAGCTTCCTGTTGCTTTCCACACCAGTGAAGGATGATGATGGTCATATGATTTCGGGGACCGTTTGGGCCTTAAAGTTTTCCTGATATTTGTCTTACAGGTGAGGAAATACCTCACCCAGAAAAACTGCCTCGATGGGGATCGAACCCGGGCCTATGCTGTGTGACAAAGCAGCACGCTACCTCGAGACCACAGCGGTGGACTTGTATAATCTACATCCTTCAAATCATGGTTAATGTTATTCATCCACCTCATTCTTGGTCTACCAACTGGGCATTGTCCCTCTGGTTTTCCTACAAAAAGCTTCCATGCCCCTCTTTCATTCCCCATTTGTGCCAAATGTCCCACCTCTTGCAGTCTAAGAGACTTAACTGTTCTTATTACATCTGATTTCCTGTAAAGACCATATAGTCTTCTCCATTCACTTGTCTGTTCATCTTTCTTTGGTCCAAAAATTTTCTTAAGAACTCTATTTTCAAATACTCGTAATCTCATTTTCTCCCTTAAAGTAAGAGTCCATGTTTTACACTGATGTGGTGGGCTCAATTGCACCAATTGGCAGATATTTAAGTCACTTAAGATGACAGTCTTCAAAAATTTTCCGAGGTTCAGTAGAAGTTGTGCAGTATAGTACATATGGCTTCAATTTCTATTTTGTGTGACCTGATGGGATTGTAGGAGGAGCAAATGGAGCCTGTGTTTGGGTAACCATACATTTGTGACTGTGTACATACTTAGCCATTTGGGTTCCAGACAGTCTCCAGGGCCAGTTGTTTTACAAACATGGTGTCAATTTATTTCTTAAACACAATGGTTTGGGTCTGTAAGGCAAACATGCTTTCTATTTCTGTGTTTATATCATGAGTTAAGGTTCATTTGATGTGATTGAATATTGTTGTTTTAGGTTATTTTTTGTTAAAAATTTTTGACAAGATTATTTATTTTTCATATATAAAACTATTATTCTACCAGTTATATTATATGGATGCGAAACATGGACTCTTACTTTAAGGGAGGAAAGGAGATTACAAGTATTTAAGAATAAAGTTCTTAGGAAAATTTTTGGACCAAAGAGAGATGTACAGACAGGTGAATGGAGAAGACTACATAACAATGAACTACATGGTCTTTATAGGAAGCCAGATATAATAAGAACAGTTAAGTCTCGTAGACTGCGATGGGCAGGACATGTTGCACGTATGGGTAATGAAAGACGTGCATGGAAACTTCTTGTAGGAAAGCCAGAGGGAAAACGCCCAGTTGGTAGACCAAGAATGAGGTGGGAAAATAACATTAACTATGATTTGAGGGAAGTGGATTATACAGGGAATGATTGGAAAGCATTAGCTCAGGATAGGGATGTATGGAGAGCTTATGTCTGTGCGGTCATGAACCTATGGGTTCGATAGTACCAGTGAGTAAGTATTAAACAGTACCAACTAAATTGGAATCACCATTTTAAAAGAATGAGTTCAAATCGGATCCCCAAAGCTGTTTATATACCAAGAGGACAAAGATCTCTGGGCTGGAGGAAAATTTTCTATAGGATCGTAACAGACCTTGGCCTAATACTTGGAAGGAGGAAGAAGAAGAAGAAGAAGAAGACATGTGATCAAGGTGTCTCTCTTGATGATGGTTTATTATTTTTAGATTCCTTTAATATCCTAGGACATACAGTGTTTATTCATTTAATTTATTTGTATTTTTATTAATATTTCTTATTCTTCCTTTCATGTGATGGACCTAGGGGGTCTGTTACGGTCTCAATCCAACGTTTGAAGGGTCTGCCCAAAGATCTCTTGCCTAGTAATTTAAGATTTGACTTATTCTTGTATAGCTCATTCTTCATAGTGAGATTTCCAGTTGTTTCTATATTTTTGTACATGTTCCATGATTGATTCTGTTTGTAATTCTTTGAGAATCTCAGAATTCCTTTTATGGTCTGTTGTTGAGTAACCTGCAGTATGTCTCATAAATTTCATTCTCAGCATCATTTAGAGCATTATCTTTGAGACTTTTTAGTAAAGTAAGTCCTCACAACAGGTTGCTGGCCAGAAGTGAGCAAGTCCAGTGGTGGGGTTGCCACCTTAGGCCTCTGGAGAGGCACGATTATGATACAGCATTTATTCTGTATCTTGATGGAACGGTTATACCGCCGTTACTTGGTCCCCAGAGCCCATTTGTTTTAGGCAGGTTGCACCATGAGCAGGTGGGATTGGGATTTAGATAGGAAAGGTTATATAGAATGCACTTCACTATCTTTTGCAACTATATTTAATAGATATGAAATTGCGAAAATGATGAAATGAGCCTGGTATGAAATTCTAACCCAGCATTTGCCTTGGCGATTGAGGGAAACCTGAAAAATACCCCAGGTTTCGGCACCGGGATTTGAACTCGGGACCTCCCGAATGAGTCCTACCGCTTGAAACAACTCGCTCGGTTGACGGTCTATTATACCGTTGCTTATATATAAAAGGGGACGTGTATAAGTGATACGTGACATAAGAAGAATTAAATACGTTTTAAGCCATAGCAGCGTTTGTTTTCAGTGATATAATCATAGGGGGCTGTGCCTCGGGGTCTTTATGTTCGTAATTGGGTTTCGTGCGTAAGTTGCGTGGTAAATCGTGTATATTATAATTTATGTTTTATAGTGAAATGCTTATTTATGTGCGATATATTTGGGGAAACTATTTAACATAAATAATGGGTCCAACAAGGATTTTACTTCGTAAGTATGGCAAAAATTGTTTCTTTTTGTAGCATCACGTAATTCGTTTACATATTTTCTTGGGAAATAAGTAAATTGTCAGAAAGTGTCTGATATTTTTTACTGTTGTAGTTTTCACTTCTACTTCAAACTTCGTAAAATCTAGAATTAAAGAATGCATTTTTCGTAAATAATAGCAATACGCATGCGCAATTATTTATGGAATTGTCGCCAGATAGAACCACAATCTATGAAATCGATTTGACCAACCTTCGCAAAAAGTTCCCAAAGAAATGGATGTAAAGTAACCTATCCGTGCACAATCTAACGAAACAAATTACATAGATATTATTAATAAACTAATCTGCTATACACTAACTTGTCCTATCGGAGCCTAACAAGATGAAGTGAGTGAACATCTATTTCTTAAAATATGTTTTGAAATTAATTGCGAATATTGGTCATACTGATTTCACAGATATATCCTGCCATCTGGCGGCAATTTTATAAGCTCATGCGTACTAGAATCTAGAATTGTGTAGAACTTCACAAAATTAGTCAAATGTCACAATTTAGTACGATATATAAATATTTAATAATTGTAAAAAAAGTTTTAAGTATCATTCCAAAATGTTTGAAAATAGTACGAAATGCTAGTAAGGAGGAAAAAATTACGTAGAGCAACAGTATCAAAAGTGTATAAAAAATCATAGAACAAATTATTCTAAAGTTCAGACGAAGTTCCATTAAGTTACTGAATTTTTAAAATACCCCAAGTACTTTTGTCAAATTACTGTGTTAAGGTTTTACTAGCATTTCCTACGGCTATTCTGTGCCAGGAGTCCACTTATTTAATTTTACCCTGCACAGAACCGAAAGCACGAAAAATGTAATGGATGATACTGGAACACATTGTTAACAAAATTTTCCTACCTTCACCTAGAACTGAACCTGGACCTCGTGTAGACATATGTGGGAAATGTTTTATAATGCTTGACAATGAAGCCATAAACTTTCCTGCGGTGGTTCCAACAAGTAACACTTCATGTTTTTCAGCCTTTTTTTTTTTTTTTTTTTTTTTTGCTTGTAATTTGGATTGATGTAAATTCATATTCTGTTTTCAAAATAGTCATGTTGAGTGATAAGTTTGCGTTTATTAATGGCATTTGAGAATTTGTTGTTCAATACCACCAGGTTGCCTTTTATGACATTTTTGGCTTTCTACCTAGGCATTAGCAGGATTATAATTAATTTCTTAGGTTGGGGCACCTGGATATAATGGGCAATAAATATAATGAAACACCAGTAGAGCCCTTAACTTAAATTCCAGACCATGCGCAACCATAGGAATAATTCCCTTTAAGGAAAAATTCCTATGGTCTGGCTAGGAATCAAACCCGAGACCTCATGAACTGTTGACAGAAACTCTGACCACTAGCCCTTTTTACAGATGTAAAAAGAATGTTTGTAATGTTACGTTGGAATGAGGCTTTCTTTACAAGATGATCAATTGTTTGCTGGTACCATTGCTTAGAATTTTTTTTTTGTATTCAAAGCCAACAGTTTGCCATTATGACATTTCTGGTATTATCTCCTGATACTGGCATTATTGTAACCCACTTCTGAGGTTGGGGCACCTGGAAGGCCTGCCCTAATGATATATGATAGGTGGTGGTGATGGTAATGATGGACCAGGAGAGGCGTTGGAAAAACTGCACTTACACTAGCGTGAAATATTTTCAAAGTCCTATAGACCAACAGTGTGCATGCGCCATTGTTTATACAGCCAGCGATAACCCACAATCGAACCACATATTGATTATCATCCTCAATTACTATCCGTCACTATGAAATTTAAATGACCAATATTTGCAATAATTCCCCAAATCTATGTTTAAAAAAATGTATTAATAATATTAAAATTATCAAACGTTTATTAAAAATGGGTGTGCACTTCCTTATCACTCCCTAACGCTGATCCAACCAGTGATAACCCAAAACAGCGATAGAAAAATCATAGACTAAGTAATATACTCTGTGGAGAAAATAGCAGTTAGCATCACAATATTGTCTAACAGTCATAATATTGTGATTTGCATATTTAAATAAATACTTGAAAATTGTCTAATAATGTTATAAAAATTGTTTGAAAAAAGTTTAAAATATTAAATAATGTTAGTAAATACAGAAGAAGAGCTATAGTACAACAATATAACTGAAAAATCAAGCGCTAGTAGAAGTGCAGTTGACCGAGGCCTTAATCCTAAACTTAATCTAATAAGGCAAATCTGATAATGATGGCTAGATGATCTTGGGGGACCATTTAGGCCTTAAAGTTTCCTGACATTTGTCTGACAGATGAGGAAAAACTTTGAAAAAATCTCACCCAGGAAACTTATCCCGATTGAGGATCAAACTTGGGCCTACTGCATGACAAGGCAGCATGCTTCCTCGAGACGACAGCAGTGAACAATATATTGACGTAGACTTTCATGGCCGGAGTTGCTATGATGATCTTGAAGAAGATTTTTGGGCTGTAGGCCGTGGTCGTGAGGTTTGTAGTTCCCCGACGTTTTGCCAGAGACTGCACCTGGCATCCTCAAGGGTTGTCTTGAGACAACGTCGGGGAACTACAAGCCTCATGACCACGACCTACAGCCCGAAAATCATGACAGCAGTGAATGTTTAGAAAAAGTAAAAAATGGAAATTTAAATAAAATAGAAGTCATTTTATAAACACTTTGCTTTATTTGTTTTAATTTATAATTGTTATCACTTGTTGACAGGATGTTCCCCTGGCTGTGGCATTTTTGGTTTCTTGCGCAGACCGCACAGAATCTTGCAGAAATTGACATAGTCGATCATAGGAGTGTTACCACGGACGAACACCGGGGCATCTTCCAGAGCAACTTCAACCTGCAACAGGTGAGTGTTAGTCATGTCTGCCAACTGTAGAGCAATAAACACAATATTCAGTATGTGCTCACCTCCTCCTGTGTGAATTTGTCTCCCCACATTGTGAGGTCGTGCTTTATCCTGCAACACAAACAACATCCATTTCTACAGATTAACACTAACAAAACAGATTTAGATAATATTATTTTGAAAAGAGAAATTAATGCTTGAACCGGGACTTGGGACCTCCGGTTCTATGCACCTGTGTGTTATCCATCAAGTCACGATACAAACATTAACATTTCTTTCCTCATATACAATTCTCTACTCATCCAAAGGCAGATAGATGGTGCTACTAACAGCCAATGGCTAGCTTCTATTCATGAAGTATTTTTTAATGAGAATTTTACACTATCTTTTCAAACAGTAAAGTTTTAGATATCCTCAGGAATGTGGATGGTGACCACAAGATGCCCAAGCTGAGCAAAACATTGCTTCCACTTACTTGTGTTTTGCTATATACCCTCTCTTGGCTAATTCTTGTTTTTTCGACTCTGATGGTATTCAAGCATTCAAAGCCTATAACATCTTTTCCTACTTTCATTCCTGTCTAATTCTTACAACCTCACCTTGTTGGGTGAGAAGGGTTAGGTAAACAAGGAATTTAAAAATGCCCACATAAGCTGCAAGTACATCAATGCAGCCCCGTTGCTACTTATACACAATATGGATCCTGCATAAGTTTGCAATGGATTCAGGTCATCAACTACAGTTGGACACATGTAATGAAGAATGAATAAAGCTTCAGGCCTAGATAATTAAAACTCACCGCAACATCTAGAATCATATATTTACAAATTTAAAACAATATAAGTTGTACATGTGGTGGCAGTCGTCCTCTACAAATTAAATTTCTTTAAAATAATCAGCTAGGACTTTTGGAACTGGTTCCATTTTCAAAGCTGTTCTGTTGGACATTAAAGAATTGTATAGGGTGTCTGATTCATTTTTATATATTAAATTTGGGAATTTTTAACATTATAAGGTTCAAATTAAATTAATTGTGATTATTTCATACCTCATACTTCTATATTTCTTTAAATACAGCACTGCAGTATCGGCAATTTCTTATCACCATCATCAGCTGTTTTCACGATTGTCAATTTTTACTTTTGTTGATAATTATCCAAACTGCCATCTGATGTTCTTTTAAAGAATTATTTTCTAAACTGCCATCTGGTGTTCATTTTAATTAATCATTTTCTAAACTGCCATCTGTTGTATTTTTGAAGAACTTTGTAATCAAGCTAGGTTCATCTGGAATTTCGAAGTTCATAGTTCTAGTATGGTTTTTTGAATATATATTTTTTCCCAAACTGTTAAATCTAAAGGTTTAAAAAAAAATATATATATATATATTACAAGTATACAAAGTTTCAAGTCTATCCTATGTTTCTAAGTGGGTGAAAATCGTGTTCAAAGATTCCGTTACATAAATACAAAGACACTTTTTTGATTTTCTGATGATTCTGGCCAGGATTTTAGAAAATATATATGAAATTATTGTATTGTCACGGGTCCTTTACAAGTATACAAAATTTGAAGTCGATCCAATTATTTTAAGTGGGTGAAAAACGCGTTGAAAGATTCAGTTACATAGATAGATAGATAGATACAGGTAAGCTAATATAAAGCGTGTAATAATAAAAATATACACGTAAATCAGGATTTGAACTCATTGTGTCTGGTTCTGTACACCAGTGTAATTATTTATTACTTGATATTTAAATACCAGTGTATTAGACAATGGGCAAGGGGATATATGCACACTCTATTGAGTAACACTAAGAAACTGGGGCTGGAAGGAAACATCAATAAAACTAAATATATGGTCACAATAAATTTTCCAAAGGAGGCTCTAGAAAATATGCTGTGACTGAATTCACAAATGTCAGAATCGGACGCAGTCATTGTAGACTCTGTTCCACAATGAATGAGACTACATAGAGTAAAGTTTGTACAGATTGATGTGTTAAATATAATATGTGGGTGACTTGCCTATCTTCTGAGATCAAGCCAGAATCATCGTAGTCCCACTGTGACAGCGCTTCCAACAGAACTTCTTCTGGATCCAGTTCTATTGACTTGTAGCCGAGAAGAATCACAAATGCATCAAAATCCAGTGGATTCATAGCCTGCAAATAAATAAATAAATCATAAATAGTTATATAGTTTCATTGAGCAAATTCAGGATGTTCCAAAATCCAGTATAATTAAGTGAATTCCCATATTTAACTATGAAATTATTAAATCTACTTATTAAAATATATTCAGGGGTCTCAAAAATCCAGCCTAATGAGTGAATCAGGATATGTCAAATACCAGCCTAATACATGTTAAAAAATCGAGTCTAATAACTAAATTCAGTGTGTCCCAGAAATCCAACCTAATACATTTATTTTGTACCTGAGATCTCAGTCATTCTCAACTTCAGTTAAAAACTTCATAGGCATTTCCAACAGCTGAAGATGGACCATCTTCCTAAAGATCTACAGTGTTTTTTTAATTTTATTTGAGGATGATAGATCTCAAGTATATATTTTATTCTCTTACCCTTTTATATACAGAGTGAAGATTGCTTTGCAAGACCGATATCACTGAACCATGTTGCAATGCAAGTGGTGGAAGTCCACAGTAAATATACTACATTAAGTTATGTAGGTAGGAAATAACACTATGAAGTTTATTTTAATTTTGTTTAGTTGTTTCTTGACTCACCTCATACTTCTTAACTCCCTCACATATCTAGATTTCGTCACTGTATTTGTGACATTCTCAATGCTGTTCACGTTCACAAAAAAAAAATACTACAGTTTGTCTTGATAGTTACTTAAAAAGAAAAGTAATTTGTTTATGTATAACAAGCAAGGAGATGCCTTCCTGCATTGTTCATACATTTCTGACACTAGCTTAGCAAATTGACCTCTGAGAAATGGCAGCATTTTCTTGATGAATGTTATTTTTAAGGGGGCTTCTATAGTAAGAACCATGAAAAAAGTTTTGACAGAGAATTCACAGGGTGTCCAGTAGTCGGGAATTTGAAAGCAACTGGAAATATTTGGAAATAGATGGGAATTTATGAAGTGACATGCATCTATCTTGTATTTAATAAGGAAGCAGAGTTAGATCGAAAAAATAAATTTTCCGAAGAAGAAGAAACAAAGTTGAAAAAAAGAAAAGCTGAGATTTTTTACAAAAGAACTGGAAGAAAAGAAAAAAGCTTTACAAAATTAAGTAGGCAAAGAATTTGTTGCCGTTGACAAAACAATCAAATGATAAAAAAAAAAGAGTAAAGTAATTTTAACATGTGAATGTTTGCAATAAAAATAAAAAAAAAGATTTTTACAAAATTAGCTTTGCTAGAATCAATTCAATTTAGCACTAAAAAACTTGGAAATTATTCTTTGATGCTGTAAAAAAACTGGTAATTTCATAGTTGTAATTTGCTGGACATCCTGATACATTTCTGCACCACATTCCAAATTTTCAGTTAAAAATTCCAATTATTAGTGCTGATACAACATTTTTTATAACATCATGCATGGCCATAAGCACATGCATGTTGAAACTTTAGACTCGCTGTCCTCTAAATGTATTTTTTCAACACAAAAATCACAATATCTTGAGAATTGTTTGTTGGATATCAATAAAATTTTGTTATAATGAAATATGTCCTGCACTACACTGATCATCATCACAGCATGGATTATAAGAAAATAATATCAGCTTCATTATTTTATTTATCTGTTTCCCCAAGTAAGGAGAGTGCAGCTGAGTTTGAAGGAAAATGCTCTCTGACTCCGTGCTGATATCTTTATTGTTGAGGAACTGAACAAGGGCTTGCAGGCAGCTCTTACCTCAGACAGCATGTGCTGGATCTCACTGTCTTCGATGTCTGTTTTACCGAGTGTGATGTACGTGTTCTTCAAATCTTCCTTGTCGATGAAACCATCGTTGTTCAGGTCAAATAAATGAAACGCCTGCAACACACATTCATTAGTAACAATTGCTTTCTTCAATCTATAATGCCTTTAATTCTGTAATGTGCCAAAAACACACAGTAGACTGGAAGATAAAGTCAAGGTAAAGTCTCAAAATATTAAAATTAAAATATAAAATTGCCATGACATTTTGTGAAAAATACTGAGGATGAAAGCAAAATTTGCATAAACAATAAGTTAATAGAAAAGATGAATGAGTTGGATATAATTTAACATTTGTTGGTGAAACAGACATAACTTCTGAATATTGTTTAGTTGTTTCTTGACTCACCTCATACTTCTTAACTCCCACACAGATTCAAGTTTCTTCACTTCATTTGTGACATTCTCAATGCTGTATTACATTCACAACTGATGTCCAACGGCCTCCTCAGTTGTGAACGTAATACAGCATTGAGAATGTCACAAATGAAGTGAAGTGGGGTAAGAAGTATGAGGTGAGTCAAGAAACAACTAAACAAAATTAAAATAAACCTCATAATGTTATTTCCTACCTACATAACTTAATAACTTCTGAATGTATAAATAAAATAAAACAATAGAAATAATTAACAAAACCATAAAGCCTTCCAGAAAAACATAAGAATAGTTACCAAATTACAAATTTATAAATCCATAATTAGAAGCACACTAACATACAGAAACTTGGCAGTTGAATAAAATTTTGAGTTTAAAGCTTATGTCTACTGAAATGGATTGTTTTAGACGCTCAACCAGACATTCTAAATTGGAAAAAATCAGAAATACAATCATCAGACAACAAATGAAAATCCAAAATTCAATATTATATTTTGTGAGATGCAGAGCAGCTAGAATGTTATGGTCATATATGTAGACTGGCAGAAACAAGATTACCCAGAAAACCTTTGGAATGGATCCCACCTAGGAAAGGAAAGAGAGGTCAACCTAGATTTAAATGGATGGATGATATCAGAAGAGGTATGAGGGAGATAGGTCTGGAAGAATTGGAATGGGAAGATAGAGAAGAATGGAGAAAGAAGATAAAAATTTTAAATGCTTCAGACATAGCAAGATTTTTTTTTACATTGTAAACGTGTTTATAAATAAATGAAGCATTCCCTATTATAGAATATGTTTATATAAAACCTGTACTATGTTACAGGAGTACTGATATCAGCAGAACAACGGTTAGTGAAATGAGAGCAACACTAGGATATACTCGCATGGACCACAAAAGAAATGAAGATATCATGCAAGCATTTTAATTACAACCAATCTCACAGTTTATAAATAAATACCAGCTACAGTGGAAAACTCACGTCCAACAAATTAATTGTAATAGACTTCCAAAATGTGACATAACTTGGAATAGTAATTGTTTTGTTTTCATACAATTTTAGCTTGATTTTATTCAGTTTTTAATGATAGCTTAGCTATTGAAATGCATTGATGACTTTTAAATTTTTGTTTGTTGGTTGGGTTTTGAGTAACAAAAGTAAACAAGTTTCATACCTTAATTTTGTTTATTTGTTTCTTGACTCACCTCATACTTCTTAACTCCCTTGCATATCTAGATTTCGTCACTGTATTTGTGACATTCTCAATGCTGTTCACGTTCACAACTCAGTTGCGAGGGAGCTAAGAAGTATGAGGTGAATCAAGAAACAAATAAACAAAATTAAAATAAACCTCATAGTGTTATTTCCTACCTACATAACTTAATAAAGTTTCTTACCTCTCGAAGTTCCATAAGTTTCTGATCATCGAGGTCGTACAGGAGGTCTACGTCCCTCCTGGTGGCTGCCTTGGGTGCAACATAACTGGCCCTCCTCTCAGGAAGGGTGGATTCTACCTCTACCTCGACTGTTGCTACGGGTTTGAGTTTTGGTGGCTCAGGAGTTTCTGTTATTTCGACATCGGCCACCACTTTGAGGATCGGTCTCGGTTTAGGTGCTGGCTTCTCTTCTACTTCCTCGACTTCCACCTGAGCTTTAAGACCGTGTAGAGGAGCAGGGGCTGACTCCTCAGGTGTGGCAGAAGATTTCCTGGAGGCTGATTCAGCTGCTAAAGATGGCTTCCTGCTTTCTTGCTTCTCTTTTGCATCGACTGAATTTGTTTCTCCTTTTGTTTTCGCCGGCAGGTCTGACTTCTTCACTTCACTTTTCTTTTTCTTCTGTTCAGTTAAAAGTAAATGATATGCTTATTAATATAAACATTTGAATCACTTCATGCACTAGGGAGTTGAGTATAGTGATAAAGTCTTTACGTCCAATCAACTGATTTTTTATAATTTAATTTACAAAAAGTTTTTCAATAATTTTAGTGTGAGATCTACCAATATTGTATTTATATTAGATGCCGTAGTAGCATAGTGGTTAAGGCACTGCGCTACAAGCCGGAAGGTCGAAGGTTCAAGTCCCGGTGGGGTCAGGATTTTTAAACTGACCCAAACCTTCTGGCGGCACTATGGCCCTGGGGTCGACTCAGCCTCTAACGGAAATGAGTATCAGACGCTTGTTCTGGCGGTAAAGCCTGCCGTCATGCTGGGCTGACAGCCCGGCTGACATCAAGTGCCAATTGTCCAGAAAAAGTGGGAGCCTTAACCTCCTACTACCCCAAGGGCCTCCTGAGGCTGTAGTGGGATAACTTTACTTTACTTTACAATGTAACAGGCTTTGGGCTTTAGATTATTATTGTATTTTAATGTAACTGGTTGAGTGGAAGGCTAAATAAATAATACAAGAAGCTGAGATGTTAAAGAGTGTATAAGGCTTACCTTCTCCTTGGGAGGCTGGATGGTGTCAGCCATGGTGTGCCAGGTCGAGAATCAGGAGTTGTGCTGGAATGTGAGTGTTTTTCATGTTGCCCCCCCCCCTCCCCCAGATGGCTGAGTCACCCACTCCTTATCTCTCTCCTCTTCTAGCAAAGTGCTTCCTTCATCCTGCAAATTAAATAAATCACTCCACACCACACCATGTTCCTATAAATATTTACCTTTTACTTTCCACTATTTAATATCATTCACAAACCTAGAAATTTCATAATTTTTTAGAATTACTTTGCAAAACATAATTTTTCAAACACATTTTGAATCTCCATAGAGGTTTTCACTATATAAAGTTTCTAAATTATATTTGCATCGTCTCCTCAACTATTATCGTGAGTAATGCCACGAGTAAAGTAAAGTAAAGTGATCCCACAACAGGCCCGGAGGCCCTTGGGGTAGTAGGAGGTTAAGGCTCCCACTTTTTCTAGACAATCGGCACTTTATGTCAGCCGGGTTGTCAGCCCTGCGTGACGGCCGCCTTTACCCCCAGAACAAGCGTCTGGTACTCATTTCTGTTAGAGGCTGAGTCGACCCCAGGGCCATAGTGCCGCCAGAGGGTTTGGGTCAGTTTAAAAATCCTGACACCAACGGGACTTGAACCCTCGACCCTCCGGCTTGTAGCACAGTGCCTTAACCACTACGCTACGGCGTGCCCCTCGGGTGATTTCCAAATTATCGATAAATTCACGACTCACGAAGTGACAAATAAAATTAAGCTGATTACCCACAAAGCATTATTTAAATATAGTTATTTTAAAATAGTTATATATTTAATTTAAACGGCAATGTTTGAAAACATGAGAAACGATTGGTACGCTTCATTTCCTTCTTTTGTTCATCATGCAACCAGATCATATTATTTATTGCCAAAGGATCGCAATATTGTAAGAATGCATCCTAGTGGAGAAATTTATAACCAACATTCCATCCATCCATAGCAATTCTGCCCGAGGGCAGGTCTTTCACTGCAATCATAGCATTTTCATGCTATGCTTTGCAGCTTTACTAGGGAATTGTAGGTGTGGTAGCTTCCCGTTGCTTTCCACACCGGTGAAGGATGATGATGATGATGATGATGATGGCCATATGATTTCGGGGACCGTTTGGGCCTTAAAGTTTTCCTGACATTTGTCTTACAGGTGAGGAAAAACCCCGATAAAAACCTCATCCAGAAAAACTGCCCCGACTGGGGATCGAACCCAGGCCCGCTGCGTGACAAGGCAGCACGCTACCTCAAGACCACAGCGGTGGACTAACCAACATTATAGGTATTAATTAATTTTTGATGTCCTATAATGTAAATATGTCAATTGTATTTTTCCACAACGTCATTTCCTGGAAAATAATTCGTTTAAGAAAGTGCAAACAGTGGTTTCTCTTTTTGGTGGTATAATGAATTGCTACAAATGTTTTTATATTAACTCCCGCATGCGCTATGTGCCAACATTCATGCACTATATATACAATCTGGAAGCCACATTTCTTAGACAGTCAGTCACTGCAAAATAATACTATGACCTATTCAGAATGTTAAAAAGGAGGTGCTTTCTTTAATATGATGAACTTTACTTGATAAATTCGCAGCGAAACACGACTGTGATTGATTGTAAAAAAAAATCATTGAAATGTGATTGGTCATTGACTCCCATTTGGAGCATGAGTTAAATAGTCTGTACAATTTTTAAAGAGGCCTTTCGAAAGCATTGTTTCATCTTCTGTTTATTGATTATTGTTAATAATGATTTTCTAAAGAGGACTTTGGTCACTGGGTATGTTCTCATTCAAAGGTATTGGTTTAATTGTAACCCGCTTCTGAGGTTGGGGCACCTGGAAGACAGGGTTACACTGCCCTGTTGATGATAGTGATGCTCCAGGTATCTAAGGTAAATATGGATGATGATGGCCATATGTTGTTCGGAGTTCGTTTAGGCCTTAAAGATTCCTGACATTTGTCCTACAGGTGAGTAAAACACTAAAGAAACCTCACCCAGGAAACTTGTCTTGACCGAGGATCGAACTCGAGTCTGCTGCATGACAAGGCAGAGGTCACAGCAGTGGATTGTGATCTGATATTATTAGCCATTTCATGTCCAGATTTGCTTAGGATTACCTTTGCTCTGCTGTGGCAGGTGCTGAACAGACCATAAAGATGATTAATGTTTTCTTGGCAGAGGTGTATCTGTGCCGCATCTAATTTACTGCATGTTATGTCAGGTTTCACTTCCTTTCATGTCATTTTCTTTGCCTGCAACCTGCTCACATGAAGCTATGATTTATATATATATATGACATGATAAGAAAAATAAATGCCTGAACGGGATTTGAACCCGGACCTCTGGGTTGGTACCTCAGCGTGCTATCTATTACACCACCTGGCAAATCCAATGCAAACACTTATTTTTCTTATATACGTATTATATTCTCCATTATTACTAGATATCGCGAGAACTCGGTCTTGACTGCCATCTGGTAGCTGACTATAACAAGTAAGCAAATTAAGGAAAATATTTTTACTTTATAGCAGTGACGCTTTATCGATGTTATAATTAAATGTCTGTCATTGAGCAATGCAAGCTTAATATGACATGATAAGAAAAATAAATAAATATATATATACTAGCTAATACCTGACATGCGTTGCTGCGCCTAAATAAATTAAATATTAAAAGTTAATTAAATTGTATGGTATACACTGAGACGAACCAAACATGGTGGTTACTAGTCAATTTTTAATTTTAGATTTCAGATAAACCTCCATTTCTAATTGCCGGATTTCGCTCATTTTTTCATAATACCCGCCTCGGTTTATTTTAATAGGATATGCTGAGTTTCGTAGTGAAACATCGAAAATTGTGACTGCTACAGCAATTTTTAAAATTTTCACTTCAGGTGAACTCCTGCAACAAATGGTTTTAGAGGGTACAGTTCTGAATCTAAACCATCCAGAGACCCACTCAAACACATACAAAAAATGTCATCAAAATCTGTCCAGTTGTTCAGGCAGTTTTCAATTTCGGATTTCAGGTAAACCTCCACTTCTAATTGTCGGATTTGGCTCAATTTTGGACAATGCCTACCTCGGCTTATTTTAATAGGATATACTAGATTTTGATCCATATTTGGTTCGTCTTCCGGGCTTATAGGCCGTGGTCTGGTTGTCTTCTTACTCGACGTTTCGTCTACTGCTGCGGTAGACATCATCAGGAGATACTGCGTGCTTTCTGTGAACTCCTCAACAGTCGGCTGCAGACTGGATGGTCGTTGGAAACTGTATCTCTGTTTATAGCTAAACCCCGGGTGGAGGGGAGGTTTTCTGCGCGCACCGAGTTGTGCGCTGTATTGCCGTGTGCAGAAGTCATAGGCTTCGTTGTCGTGTTATGCAGTGCTGGGATCCAAATTTTGTTTATCTTCAAGGTTTCTTCTTTTTTGTTGAAGGAATTTTTATGTTTGTATATTTCTATGGCTTCTCTGTATAGTCTGGTGTAGTAATGTGATGTTTGTGATAATACCTGGGTATCTTCAAATCTTATAATATGTTGTTGGTTGTTCATCAAGTGTTCCGCTACGGCCGATTCCGTAGCGGAACACTTGATGAACAACCAACAACATATTATAAGATTTGAAGATACCCAGGTATTATCACAAACATCACATTACTACACCAGACTATACAGAGAAGCCATAGAAATATACAAACATAAAAATTCCTTCAACAAAAAAGAAGAAACCTTGAAGATAAACAAAATTTGGATCCCAGCACTGCATAACACGACAACGAAGCCTATGACTTCTGCACACGGCAATACAGCGCACAACTCGGTGCGCGCAGAAAACCTCCCCTCCACCCGGGGTTTAGCTATAAACAGAGATACAGTTTCCAACGACCATCCAGTCTGCAGCCGACTGTTGAGGAGTTCACAGAAAGCACGCAGTATCTCCTGATGATGTCTACCGCAGCAGTAGACGAAACGTCGAGTAAGAAGACAACCAGACCACGGCCTATAAGCCCGGAAGACGAACCAAATATGGATCAAGACGCCGGCCGTGAAAGCCTACAATTATATATACTAGATTTTGTTGTGAAACATCGAAAATTGTGACTGCTATAGCAATTTTTAAATTTTCACTTCAGGTGAACTCCTACACCTAATAGTTTTAGAGGGTCCAATTGTAAATCTAAACCATCGAGAGAATCAATCAGACACACACAAAAAATTTCATCAAAATCGGCCCAGTTGTTTAGGAGGAGTTCAGTGACAAACACACATACTCAAAAAAAAAACTCCAAGTACAACAGGCCTAGAAGGCCCTTGGCCTACCAGCCGGCTGCTGACCTCACATCCATATGTGTTAATCACAGAGGTAGACGATCATCTAGCCAGTGTAGGGGTGACATGTGGTCAGCATGTCGGGTCCCTCAGACATTATACCTGGTCTTCTCAACCTGGAGTCGCTACTTATTATAGCTACCCAAATGCCTCACGATGCTGGGTGAGCATGTTCCATGCTTGCCGAAATTCCATGAGAAAATTTTTTCCCTCATGGAGACTCAAACCAGCGCAAGTGCGTAGCTCTGTGCCAAGGCTTCTTGCCTTAACCACTCAGTTACGGTGCAGGACCAAACACACATACAGAAGAATTTTATATGTAAAGATATCAATTTAAAATTTTTTAATTCGTTTTTAGTTTTTTGAAAATGTTTTATTTTATTTTTTTTTATTTCTTGAGAGCACTTTTACAGCCAGAGAAGATGTAATTTGACTGTATTATACTCCTACTGACTTTACTAGCCAGGAAGGGAAGTAGTTAATAATGAAGCTTGGTCTATATATTCTTACTTCTTATGGTTATTTCTGTTGGACAACTTGAAAAATCAGTCTGTAATAGCTGAAGATGGGGCTAACAGGCTTGGAAACATAGTCCAACAGAACAACCATAAGAGGTAAGAATATATAGACCAAGCTTAGTTATTAAGTATAACCTTCCTATTGTATTAAAAAATGGGGGGAAATAGTTATTTATGGTACAAGGATTGAAAGATGAGTTGACTTGGTCCAGGGTTCAACTGCTCTGGGGTAAAGAATGTATTAAGAGAGAAGTTAAAGAGGGAATTTTGTTCTTGGATGAGAAGGAATGTCTGGATAGCTGAGTGGTACAACTTAGAACGTAGAGTTGAAGTCCAGAGTTTGATTCCCAGTTCAGGCAGTCATTTTTCTCTTAATCATTAATTGTAATAGTTTAGTTGTATATCATAATGTACTTATTTCTATCTATCTATCTTCGGGTTTTTACAGCTGCTGCCATCTTCCCGTGCCAAACCTCCAAAGCCTACGATCTTGGGCATCTTCAATGCTTAGCCCTCTTGCTTGCATTAATGTCTTCATGTTTTCCTTCCATATTAACTTTGGTCTCCCTCTCTTCCTCCTTCTGGTTGGATACCATTGATATAGTTGCTTTGGGCATCACTCATTTTCCATTCTTAAAACATGTCCTAACCACTTTAATTCCTTCTCCTCAATTCTTTCAATTTACTTATTTCCATAAAAAATAAGTCTTAAAAACTTGAATATTTACGAAAATATGGAATTATTTCAATGGAATATAGTAGGAATTTTATACTTGTTATTACAAGCATCACCTGACTGATGGCTCAGTGACCTCCTCTGCCAGTACTCGCAAAGATTCCATGACTAAGATCCTCTTTAGGTTGGCTTTGGTGGTCTTGTGGTTATGTTCCTTGCGTATAGTTCTGAGGGTCACTTGGCCAGGGTTGGTGGATTTTTTCATTGTAAGCCTATAATTTCCCTTTACAGAGATTTAGGCGCTCTCCCCCTACAGGGAAGAATTTGAACCATACTAATTTAGTTACACTTGTTTTCGTATAGATGTCATTTTGAGTGGTACGTAGTCAGCATTCCGCCTCATACTGACATCTAGGAAACCAAGGTAGTACTAGGACGGGAAAATTCGGTAAATTTTGCTTAGAGGCCTTTTCATTCAGGCTTAAGGATTTTTTACGAGCCTGAAAATCTTGAGACTCGGGACCCACGGCTTAAAGTCCCTCCCGGAGGACTTGCTCCTTGGATTTTTCCGTCCTAAAAAATCCATCGACCCCGGCCGGGTTTGAACCCGCGAACCTCGGGACCAGAGGCAAGGACCATAACCACTAGTCCACCGCGGCCGATGTTGGTGGATTTTTAAGATGGAAAAATCCATGAAACAAGTCTTCCGGGAGAGACTTTAAGCTGTGGATCCCAAGTCTGAACACGTTTAGGCTTGTAAAAGAATCTTAAGTCTGAAAAAAGTTGCCTGTAAGGAAAATTTACCACCTTCAACATCCATAGAAATATCTAAGTTGTCCACTAGATGTTTCATTGGGTCACTCACAGCATCTGTAGGGAAATAAATGTAACTAAATTAGTTTGGTGTAGGAACTCTTAACAAAGGAGAGCCTATGGCTATAAAGCCAATAAGTAAGTAAATAAGATCAAATAAGAACAATATGGGGTGAGTGATAAAAAATATTCTACCTTAATAAATAAGATCCTCTTTAGGTCCTCTCTTCCTAACTTAGAATAATGGTTTTTATATTGAGTATAAACATGTTACGTAGAAAAGAAAATAAGAAACTTAACAATAATCAGGCAAGGGGAAGAATAAAATTAAAAATTCACCAAATTGAAATTAAAACTACCAAATCTAGAAATAAGTCACAAAATAACAAAATAGGAAACAATGTGATTAATTTATCAACCAAAACTTTGAGTGAAGAGGAAATCAAGTTATTTTGAGTCTGTAATATCTTACCTCAAGCGTATTAATGTTGATTTGTTTCAATTAGTCTTCTAATCATCCTCAGCATCATGGCCAGACTGGTTGCATTTATGTTGTAAACCCTGGCTCAGCTCCCTCCTGCGGTTGGCTCAAGATTGTATGTTTTTATTTTAAATTTAACATTTCTCATTGTATGATAAATTATACACAGCTCTGTGCCGCAAGCAGTTAGATGCTTGCCTCTCCCCGCTGGGGTCCTGAGATCGAGTCTCGGTCACTCCATATGGGTTTTCGTGGTGGACGAAATGGAGCTTGGGTATGTTTCAGTTTCCATAGTAAATTTACAGTTTAAGTCTGAAGGTGTTTAAATGTCAATTAGGAGCTTTTAAGTCATAAAAAATAAAAACCCAGAAAAAATACACAATAACAAGTCTAAAAAAAAAGAGATTTTTTTAAAAGCCCTGAAACAGACAGGTTGGTGTGAAACTGAAAACTATTACTAAGATCAATATACTATGAGAGAGAGTGAGGAAGGCAGTAGGGTTATTTATATTTGTGAAACGCAACCTGCTTCCCACACTTGACATGTTGTTATATTTAGAATCCGAGGATGTGATTATTTATTGACATATGTTTAAGGTTGGGTTGGACCAAGTGACAGGTGCACCACAAGGTCATGTTTCTTAAATTTAGAAAATGACAAATTATTCATAAAACACCTGTCATATACATTTTTTTTAAATTATCATCATCAAAATATTTTACTGTGATCATGTTTCCCATTAAATTATACAGAACAGAAAATATCCCATCTTTAATTATCCCATCTTGCAAGAACACCAAAAAATATATATTAATAGTTTTTAAATAAACACATATGATATGAATATATCTACTTCAAAAACAAAATCAATGGGAATTTTGGGTGAAGATATACAAAGGGTTAGAAATAAAATAGACATTAATAGAACAAGTATCTAATTTTAACTAAATCTTGAAAACATAATTTCAGAAAATAAAAGGGATAGGCCCCTATAGATTTAAAATTTCGAAAAATATAATAAATCAAATGGCAAAATGAAAAGAAATTTTGGAAAATCAATTTCAACAGAAACCAAATTAAAATGACATGATCATCATCATCATCCATGCAACTATTAGGCCGTGTGGCCTGTTACGGTCTCAAAGAGGAATTTTCCATCCAGCGCTTTTTTGGACATCCCAGCAATCTTTTGCCTTGGGGGCAGTAGCAAAGTATGGCTTTTGGAATTCTATGAGACGGCATTCGTTGAAGATGGGCTTTCCAGTTGTTCTGGTAGGGATAGTCACATGCATTTCATCACATCTCCTATCCTCAACCTGCTCGTGATGCAACCTGCTGAGGCTCTGAGGACCAAGTACTGGCGGTATAACCACATCACCTTAATGTAGAGGAAATGCTACATTAGTGGGAACCCCTCTGGGCCAGCAACCCATTGGGCGAAAAAATTTACATTTGCTTTCAAGTCTCAAAGATGACATAATATTACTACAAAGCAGCACTTAAATATGGAAGTGAAGTTTGTGTCCTGAATCAATGAGATAAAAAGAAATTGGAAGCAGCACATATGTGATTGTTGAGACCATTCACAAGGGTAGATCATCAAATAAATATTGATATTGGAGAAAATTCAAAGTCGAAAATATATTAAATGAAATAAAATTGGAAACATGTTTTGAGGATGGAAAGGGGAAGATTACCCAAACTATCTGTACAATATTAACCACAGGGAAACAGAGATTTGGGAAGGCCAAGACATAGATTACCTTGAGTGAACTACAGGCGATAGATCCTACTGAATTGTTCATGACGAAGATGAAGTAAACACTTACACAATCTGTTAAGTAACACTCACTGGGACTATTGACCACGTGGACATCATTCAGACTGTATAATTTATTAAATCATAGTTATTCTTCCATTTTTTCTTGATCTACCTACTGGAGAATTTCCCTCAGTTTTCATACCTGAAGATTTGACTTGCCTTCTTCATTCCCATTTCTATTACATGTCCTGTCCATTGTTGTCTATGAGACCTAATAATAATAATAATAGCTTTATTTGACCTGGCAGAGTTAAGGCATTGTCTACCACTCGACCAGGTTAAGAAAAAAAAGCTCTTAGATCTAAATTACTATCACATGTTATATATATATAATAAGTAAAAAAGGTTCACCCAAATGGGCATTGATTATATTTAATCTTTGCTATATTCATTCAGTGTTTTTGTGTTCTTTGGGCACTTCGGTATGTGGTACCGTTCACATCTGTGATCACATAAAGCACATATACCTTTATCATTTGGATCGTGGTACTTCTTGTTTTCACACACTTTGTGATGCACAGCATAATGTATCACAACATGTTGCTGCTCCTGGTTACCTTTTGTCCAGTTCCTCTCTATCATGGCTCCCGTAGCATAGAAATCAAGGTCTGTCTCCCTCTTCTTCAATTTGCTTCGGTGTACGAGATATGTGTAGGGGCCAGTAGTTGGCAGAAGATGTTTCATCCTCAGATCTTCTGCATAGAATGACTCTCTTGCAAGTTCATATACAAGTCTCGACGGGGTTGTTTTCCCCATCCTTAGAGCCACTTTAAGGAAACGTGCCTTAACCTTCTCTATCCTTTCGAGATTGCTAAGTGACAATTTCCCCCATATAATGTCTATGCCGTATGTTATGATTGGTGATATCGTTGTATTGAATAATGTCATGGCCGTGTGTATTTTTATGCTGTAGATTGCTCTTGTGACTGCTGCTGTATATGTTGGTTGAATGATCGTAATGTTGTTTGGAGTGTCGTGCCTAGGTATGTAAATTTAACTGTCTTTAGTGGTTCGTCATTCAGCATTAGCACATCTTCTTCTGTGGCTCTTCCTCCTCTTCTAAATGTTAATTGGACTGTCTTTTCTTGGTTGATGGTGAGATATATATATAAACGAATGTATGTATGTCTGTCTGTCTGTCCTTTATAGACTTCTAAACTGCTCAACCAATCTTCGTGAAAATTTGTATATACAGCCATTATAGCTAGTTTTCTCAGCCTGAGAGCCACTACCACAATGATAGATGGGCACCAGTCCCATATTGGTCGAAATTCCATGAGAAAATTTGTTTCCCCAGAGGACTTGATCTAGCACAAGTCCCATAGTTCTGCTTGGCTGTGGCACAGGACAAAATAATAAAAGCTTATTTAATTTCAATTCTCTTAATTTTCTTCTTAAAATTGAAAGTTTTAAAGAAATGAAGCAGACTCTATTAAGAATTTTTAATTTCCTGTGGCCTCATGACTTGCTGACATTCCATGAAAATATTTCTTCTCCCTCAGAGACTTGAAGCAGAGCATGTGCTGTGCCAAGGCAGTCTGCTCACTCATTATCAACAGTAAACACATTGGAGATTTTTAAATTTTTGTTTGGTATTTGGGTTTATAATTATGATATTAACTTATACTTATTTCCCTACAGATGTCAGCAAGTGACAAGGGTGACAGTCAGAGGGCAACTAAGGTATTATTGGGTTGGGAAAGGCCAATTAAATTTTGTTCAGAGGTTCAGATTTAGAGTTGAGGTTTTTACGATCACAATAATCTTCGTACTTGGAATACATGGCTTAAAGTTCATCCCAGACGACTTGTCCCATCCTAAAAAATCAGTAGACACTGGCCAGATTTGAACCTGCAACCCTCGGGACCGGAGGCAAGCAACTTAATCCCTATTCAACAGAGACTGATGCTCAGCCACCGTGTAGAGTGTTATGTTGGTGCGTCCTGTTGTAGAAATGAACATAAAACATTAAAAACTGTTGGTGTGCAATACTTTAAAAGGTGTCAGAGCAATGTGTCCTTCATCACTTTATGTGTGAGGCACCTGGCAGCTGGAAATGGGATACTCGCAGCTGTCACCTCCATGTCTCGTGTTTCAGTGTGACATCTGCTGGACCAGAAGAGTGCGGCATTCAGACGCGACACACGCTGCTACTGCTCTGGTAAGTCTGCGTACCACAGTTATCCTTCTGTACGTCTTCCGAGCTAAGTTTCTATTGTAATGTAAACAAAACAGATGTATGACTGGATTTTCATTGGTTGAATAATGATTTTATCTTTGAGTGTGTAAGGAAATGCAGTTCCCTCTCTAACACTCGAATTACAGGAAATAAAAATATATATTACCTAGCACATGTCTATATGGGAGACTCTTAAAATATATAATTACAATTTTAATACATTGAATAAGCATTGTTATGTTCTTACGCAAGTGTATTGTAGAATAAGTTGGAATTCATTTGTTTTAAAATGGCTGCGTCTTTATAATTATAAGACATTGGAAAGGAAAGCATTTGAAAAGAAGAGAGAAACAAATTACTTTGAATGTTTTCAAACAGTTTAGTGAAATAATTCCACATTAGCCATTGAGGATGTGGTGAAAATAACAGCTGAATTTACAGGTGAGCCAATATGGAACTTGAATTCTAAAAAATTATGACATAAATAAATAATAAATGTCCAGCATTGTGGTCTCAAGGTAGTGTGCGCCTTGTCACGCAGTGGGCCTGGGTTCGGGGCAGTTTTTCTGGATGAGCTTTTTATCGGGGTTTTTCCTCACCTGTAAGACAAATGTCAGGAAAACTTTAAGGCCCAAATGGTCCCCGAAATCATATGGCCATCGCAATCATCATCATTCATATTCATCTTAGATTAAGCTCGGATTAGGGACTCTCCTGGCACACCACTATCATCATCACCCGTCATATCATCGGGGCAACATAACCCTGCCTTCCAGGGGTTACAAGTACGCCATGCTAGGAGAGAAACCAGGAATGTCGAAGGACAACCTGGGGCATTTGCAAAAAAAAAAAATAATAAATGGAAGTTATGTTATGTAGGTAGGAAATAACACTGTGAGGTTTATTTTAATTTTGTTGAGTTGTTTCTTGACTCACCTCATACCTCTTAACTCCCTGACAGATCCAGATTTCGTCACCGTATTTGTGACATTCTCAATGGTGTTCACGTTCACAACTGTGAACAGCATTGAGAATGTCACAAATACAGTGATGAAATCTGGATCTGTCAGGGAGTTACAAAGTATGAGGTGAGTCAAGAAACAACTCAACAAAAAATAAATGGAAGTTTCTAATTATTGGTACCATCTTACCTGTATTCAGTCTTATTTCCTGTAAAATACAATGTTACCTAAGAACAATGTTTCTGTAGTACACAATTCAGTCATATGGCAGGTAAAAGTAACATCACAGTTCCCCAACAGATGGAGCTGGCAAAGTAATACCTTATGCAAGTTTGTTTACGGCACAACTGGAACTTAGCTTGGAATTAGTATAATGTCCTTGCATTATTCTGTCTAGTGTGAATGTGTTCATCTGCTTGTCTCTGGTTCCAAAGTTTGTAGATTCAAATCCAGATGAACTGAACAAATTTTTAAGGGCATAAAAATCTTGTTAATTTATCACTTTTGATTTCCATGATTGTCTGGTTCTTTCTAACCTGGTCCACTGCTGACCATTGAGTAGAAGGTAGCATTTCTCCATCTAGGTCTGCCTCTGTGATGGTTTCCTATCCACAGGTCCCACGTAGTAGCCCTATAAAGGGAAGAGCCAGATAGATCTATCTGTTTATTTTCAGGTTATATTTTAAATTAACACTTTCTAGAATTGGATGTAGTTTTATATTAGAAAGAACTCTGAAAAATAAAGCCAGGAAAGACTATAATGAAATTATACAAGACAGTGGCAGTGCCTATTATTACTTATGGATCCAAAACATGGACAGTGACAACACAACAATCTGCAGAATACAAGCTGCTGAAATGAGATTCCTCAGACCAATAGCAGGATATCAAAGAACAGACAAAAAACATAACACAGAAATAAGACAACAACTAAAAGTAGAGGAATTAAACACAACAATAGTGAAATACAGAACAAACAGGAAAGAACATTTGGCAAGGATGACTGAGAATAGGATACAAAAGCAGCATACAGCTATTCACCACGAGGAACAAGAAGTTTAGAAGGACCAAAGAAAAGATGGAAACAGCAGCAATTTGGAGCTGGCACAGGCTAGTAAATAAGCCTAAACCGTGAAGAAGAAGAAGATTAGAAAGAAAAATTATGTTTGAACCCTGCACCTCTGACTGTGTATGTCAGTGCAATAATCATTATGCCATTCAAACTTGTGATGGCTGTCGGCCTTCGGATAAATGGAGAATTGTATAAGTGGAAAGAAATTTGATGTTGCTATCGGAAGTTTGAATGGCATAATGGTTATCGCACTGACGTACAGAGTCACAGATCCAAGGTTCGACTCCTGGTTCAAACATAATTTTTCTTTCTAATATAAGACTGATATATAATATTTGTTTATACACATATATCCCGAAGTGGGCCGTCCAATGAAACACTGGAGGGAAAATTTTCTATAGGATCGTAACAGGCCTTGGCCTAATACTTGGAAGGAAGAAGAAGAAGATATCCCGAAGTGGATGCTCCCTTGCAGGAATGATTGGCTCAGGATAAGGGTTTATGTAGGGGGCATGCGACAGCATGGTTGTTTAAAACAATATGCTATATTTCAGAATGTCAGAGGTTTGAGTCCTGATGGGGTCAGGATTATTAAACTGTCCTAAAATTTCTGGTCTACTCAGCCTCTAATGGAAATGAGTATCAGATGCTTGTTTTGGTGTTGAAGTTGGACTGACACCTCCTACTATCCCAAGAAGCTCCTAAGGCCTGTAGTGGGATCACTTTAAAAGAACATTATATGGAGAGCTATGTCTTCATGCCCAGTGAGTGAATTATTTAGGTAGTTAAACACATATTTAGGACTTGAAAGAATGTTTCTATTGATAATAAGTATTTGAGAATTAAGTTCTTAGGAAATTTTTGGAGCAAAGAGAGATGAACAGACAGGTGAATGGAGAAGACTACATAACAGTGAGCTACATGATCTTTATGGGAAACCAGATATAATAAGAACAGTTAAGTCTTATAGACTGTGATGGACAGGACAGGTGGCACAAATGAAGGATGAAATAGGAGTATGAAAACTCCTTGTAGGAAAACCAGTTGGAAAGCGCCGAATAGGAGGCCAAGGATGGGGTGGGAGAATAATGTTAACCATGATTTGAGGGCAATAGAATATATGGAGAATTGGAAAAAAATAGCTCAAGATACGGCTGTATGGAGAGCTTATGTCCACATGGCTACGAACCTATGGATTTGATAGTGTCAGTGAGTTAGTTGAATTTAATAAAAAATAAAAATTCACTATTTTTGCTGAAATTTTAAGTGAATGAGAAATTAGATAGTTGGTGAGTTGCCAGCTCTTAGCAGCACGGTGAGTGATTTATTCTGTTCCACTTTTAAAGTAAATTTTAATGCAGAAAGACATGATTCCCAACAAGACAGAAAATGTGTTCCTCATTAACACAGTGCCATAAAGTTTTTGACTCTAAGTGTGCAGATCTATCTATCTAACTATAATGGCATTGTCCATTATTGAGCCATATCCTCTTCTTTGTAATGAGTTACTAGACCAAGTTAAATTTTAGTTGCCTTATTTGCTCATAGATGTCATGGATGGCATGTAGTCAACATACTGACACAATGAGACATCTAACAGGCAACTAAGGTATTACTAGGATGTTGATGTCAGTAAATTTTGCTTAGAAGCCTCTTTATTCAGACTTAAGGATCTTTTATGAGCCTGAAAATCTTCAGACTCGGAACCGACAGCTTAAAGTTCCTACCGGAGGACTTGTCTCCCTTGGATTTTTCCATCCTAAAAAAATGCATTGACCCCGGCCAGGTTTGAACCCGTGACCCTCGGGACCAGAGGCAAGGAGCATAACCACTAGTCCACCACGGCTGATAAGTGTTAGATCGGACTGTTAATAACTTTTTTTGTTTTCAGTTGTTTCTTGACTCACCTCATACTTCTTAAAGTTAAGAAGTATGAGGTGAGTCAAGAAACAACTCAACAAAATTAAAATAAACCTCATAGTGTTATTTCCTACCTACATATGTTAATAACTGTTCACCAGGTGTGAAATGGAGGTTCCTATCCACAAACAGGTGCACCCCAATCGAACAACACAACTGATAAGTGAGTAGCCTATCCGATGTAGGGTTGAAAAGGGAAGGACGGGACCTATTTTCATCAATTCCCACTTAGATCACAGGATTTTTCCCTTAAAAGGAATTATTCCTGTAGTTGCCCATGATTTGAAGTTTATGTTAAAGGTTGCAAGGGATAGTGACGTGCATTTCATCACCTCTCCTATCCAAATGTCATCCTCAACCTGCTCTGAGGACCGAGTACTGGTGGTATAACCACATCACCTTAATGTAGAGGAAATGCTACATTAGTGGGAACCACACAGTAATACCCTTCTGGGCCAGCAACCCATTGGGCAAAAAAAATTACATTTTCTTTCAACTCTCAAACAAGCCTCGGATAATATGAAGATAATATGGAAGAGTTGGGTATAGAACCCATCTCCATCATATACAAAACTACCAGAACAACTGGAAAGCCCATCTTTAATGAATGCCATCTCACAGAACTCCAAAATCTTTGCTTCGTTACTGCGCCCAAAACAAAAGATCACTGGGACATCTGAAAAAGCGCTGGATGGAAAATTCCTCTTTGAGACTGTAACACGCCACATGGCCTAATACTTGCATGGATGATGATGATGATTTTAAGGGTTCCTGGGCTTCATTTTTTTTTTTTTTCCACCCATCATATAAATGTAACTCTCCTTCTAGTCACCCCAACCTCTTAAATGGGTTACAGTTCTGTTAATGTCAAAAATGTCATAAGACAAACAGGTGGACAAGTAAATAAATAGATTTACATTTGTTTGTTCCATAAACCACCCAGTGAGATGTGCTTACATGACGACACACGTGTAGCCAAGTGTAGTAAATCAGTTTGGTTTGACGTCACTCAGGCTGCAGCTGCTGTAAATCACATTTACATCGCTATCATAAAATTCAGAGCTTCTAAAAACATCATATTCCAAGTTAAATCAGTAACAGTTGAAGCAGCTATAAATAACTTTCTTCTCTACAGCCTTGGCCTCATCTCCTGTCATAAAATACTACTTACTGTATCTGGTATGTCCAGTTCCATTAATCGAATAGTTGCCCCAAATACTGCTACTTATGACTTCACTTAACTTCTTCCACCATTTTGTTACATATAGATCAGTATTTGCTTGAAAGCCAACTTTTAAAAATAAATAAAACAGGTCTGGAAGAGAGCATGGATAGTTTTACATGCATCGCGCCGTGATATTCTCCAGATACATCACCAATCCACTGAAAACTCAACTTTCGAATTTTTGTGGGTTAGATCTCTTTTTGGGGCAACTATTCAAACTTAAAATACAACTTATAAAGTGATCTGCTGATTGGATTTGGTTCACATTTTGATAGAATATTTTTTTTCGTACTATGTCATTTTAAAATGAGCAAACAGCTTAATTTTATTCGTTAAATAGTCCTAACATATGCCACTCTTGATTTCCAAATTCTCTAGATAAATCACTCGTGGCATTACTTATGATAATGATGATGATGTAGTTCGGGGACCGTTTGGGCCTTATAGTTTCCTGACTTGTGTCTTACAAACGAGGAAAAACCCCGAAAAAATTACATCACCTAGGAAACTTGCCCCGACGGGGATCGAACCCGGGCTCGCTGCATAACAAGGCAGTACGGTGGACCGTAATCTGTATATAAGTGTACTCAATTTATTTGACGATCTGTTGGAATCGTTAGAACTTTGCGAGTAGAGATAGATGACGCGACGTTTTATGGAAATAATGTAAAACACATTTAGCTGAAATGTAGTTAATTTTTATTTCACGTCTACTGCAGATTTGTTCAGCAAGGATAATGGAACACGTTAATGAAGCAATTCCAATAATAATAAAAAATCAGAAGGGTGCCCGCTGAGTGACGTCAGAGATAGACCCCCTGGAATTACTATAAACCTGTATATATATATGCTTAAACAACAAAATACAGACATTCCGAAGAATCTACAAGCATTTATACGCTAAATTTATGGCTAAACTAATCAAATAAAACTTGGTAAATAAATTTAATATATAAAAATTCATGTTTGTTTGTTCATATTTTATGCGCTGCCATACCAACCTCGTGAGCCTGATTACCAACCTCGTGAACCCGATTACCAAGCTCGTGACCCGGATTACCAACCTCGTGACCCGGATTACCAACCTCGTGACCCGGATTACCAACCTCGTGACCCGGATTACCAACCTCGTGACCCGGATTACCAACATCGTGAGCCCGGACACCAACCTCGTGACCAGGAACAGCAAACTAGTGACACAGACGAGCTGAGACTAACCAAACCAACCCTAACCTCATCTAAACTAACATAACCTAACCTCATCAAATAACACAACACAAAACGGCCAAGCCTAATCAAACCTAACCTAACATTACAAATGCCAGCCAACCCAAATCAACACAAAAGAGCCAAGTCTATTCCACCCTAACCTAACCTAATCAACACATACCTAACCTAATCAAATCGAGCCGAACCTAACCTAACAAAACCAAACCTAACCTAACAGAACCGAACTTAACCTAACCTAATCCAGCCGAACCTAACCTAACCCAACCTAACCTAACCCAGGCCCAGCCCGACCCGAATTATTTAACTTGGGAGCCGGCATGCAAACCTCGTGACCCCGATTACCAACCTCGTGAGCCCGGTTTCCAACCTCGTGAGCCAGGTTTCCAACCTCGTGAGCCCGATTACCAACCTCCTGACCCGCATTACCAACCTCGTGACACGTGTTACCAACCTCGTGACCCCGGTAACCGACATCGTGACCCCGGAAACCGACATCGTGACCCTGGTAACCGACCTCGTGACCTAGGTAACCGATATCGTGACCCCGGTTACCAACCTCTTGACCCCGGTAACCTACCTCGTGACCCCGGTAATCAACCTCGTGACCCCGGTTACCAACCTAGTGACCACGGTAACCAACCTCGTGACTCCGGTAACCAACCTCGTCACCCCCGTAACCAACCTCGTAACCCCGGTAACCAACCTCGTCACCCCGGTAACAACCTCGTTACTTCGGAAACCAACCTCGTGACCCCCGTAACCAACATCGTGACCCCGGTAACAACCTCGTGACCCACGTAACCAAACTCGTACCACGGTAACCAACCTCGTGACCACGGTAACCAACCTAGTGACCCCGGTAACCAACCTCGTGAACCCCGGTAACCAACCTCGTGACCCCCGTAACCAACCACGTGACTCCGGTAAACAAACTCGTGACCACGGTAACCAACCTAGTGACCCCGGTAACCAACCTCGTGGCCCCGGTAACCATTCTCGTGACCCCCATAACCAACCTCGTGACCGCGGTATCCAACCTCGTGACCGCGGTATCCAACCTCGTGACCGCGGTATCCAACCTCGTGACCGCGGTATCCAACCTCGTGACCCCGGTATCCAACCTCGTGACCACGGTAACCTACCTCGTGACTCCGGTAACCAACCTCGTGACCCCGGTAACCAACCTCGTGACCTCGGTAACCAAACTAGTGACACCGGTAACCAACATCGTGACCCCGATAACTAACCTCGTGACCCCCGTGACCAACCTCGTGACACCGGTAACCAACCCAGTGACCCTGGTAACCAAACTCGTGACCCCGGTAACCAACCTCGTGACCCCGGTAGCCAACCTAGTGACCCCGGTAACCAAACTTGTGACCCCGGTAACCAACCTAGTGACCGCGGTAACCAAACTTGTGACCCCGGTAACCAAACTTGTGACCCCGGTTACCAACCTCGTGACCCCGGTAACCAACCTAGTGACCCCGGTAACCAACCTAGTGACCCAGGTAACCAACCTCATAACCCCCGTAACCAAGCTCGTCACCCCGGTAACCAACCCAGTGACCCCGGTAACCAACATAGTAACCCCGGTAAACAACATCGTGACCCCGGTAACCAACCTAGTGACACCGGGAACCAACCTTCGTGACCCCGGTAACCAACCTCGTGACTCCCGTAACCAACATCGTGACCCCCGTAACCAACCTCGTGACCCCGGTATCCAACCTCGTGGCCCCGGTAACTAATCACATGACCACGGTAACGAACCTAGTGACCCCGGTAACCAACCTCGTGACATCGGTTACCTACCTCGTGTCTCCGGTAACCAACCTCGTGACTCCGGTAACCAAACTCGTGACCCCGGTAACCAACCTCATGACCCCGGTAGCCAACCTAGTGACCCCGGCAACCAATCTCGGGACCCCGACCACCAACCTTGTGACCCGGTAACCAACCTCGTGACCCGGTAACCAACCTCGTGTCACCGGTATCCAACCTCGTGACACCGGTAACCAACCTCGTGACCTCGGTAACCAACCTCGTGACCCCGTTAAACAACATTGTGACACCGGTAAACAACCTCGTGACCCCGCTAACCAAACTCGTGACCACGGTAACCAACCTCGTGGTGCCGGTAACCAACTTCTTGACCCAGGTAACGAACCTCGTGACCCATATAACGCACCTCGTGACCCCGGTAATCAACCTCGTGACTCCGGTAACGAACCACGTAACCCCGGTAACCAACCTCGTGACCCAGGTAACCAACCTCGTGACCCAGGTAAATAACATGGTGACCCCGGTAACCAATCTCGTGACCCCGGTAACCAACCTCGTGACCTGGTAACGTACTTCGTGACCCATATAACCAACCTCGTGACCCCGATAACCAACCTTGTGATCCCGGTAACCAAAAACGTGACCCCGGTTACCAACCTCGTGACCTCGGTAACAAAACTCGTGACTCCGGTAACCAACCTCGTGACTCCGGTTACCAACCTCGTGACACCGGTAACCAACCTCGTGACACCGGTAACCAATCTCGTGACCCCGGTAACCATCCTCGAGACACCGGTAACCAACAATGTGACCTCTGCAACCAACCTCGTGACCCCGTTAACAAGCCTCATGACCCCGTTAACCAACCTCGTGACACCGGTAACCAACCTTGTGACCCCGCTAACCTTCCTCGTGACCCCGGTAACCAACCTCGTGTCCCCGGTAACCAACCTCGTGGTCCCGGTAACCAACTTCTTGACCCTGGTGACGAACATCGTGACCCATATAACCCACCTCGTGACCCCGGTAATCAACATCGTGACCCCGGTAATCAACCTCGTGACCCCGGTAATCAACCTCGAGACTCCGGTAACCAACCTTGTTACCCCGGCAACCAACCTCGTGGCCCAGGTAACCAACCTCGTGACCTCCGGTAACCAACCTCGTGACCCCGGTAACCAATCTCGTGACACCGGTAACCAACATCGTGTCCTGGTAACGAACCTCGTGACCCACATAACCAACCTCGTGACCCCGGTAACCAACTTTGTCACACCAGTAACCAACCACGTAACCCCGGTAACCAACGTCGTGACACCGGTAATCAACCTCGTGACCTCGGTAACAAACCTCGTGACTCCGGTAACCAACCTCGTGACTCCCGGTAACCAACCTCGTGACCCCGGTAACCAACCTCGTGACCCCGGTAACCAACCTCGTGACCCTGGTAACCAACCTCGTGACCCCGGTAACCAACCTCGTGACCCCGGTAACCAACCTCGTGACCCCGGTAACCGACATCCTGACCCCGGTAACCGACCTCGTGACCCCGGTAACGAACATCGTGACCCCGGTAACCAACCTCGTGACCGCTGTTACCAACCTCGGACTCCGGTAACCAACATCGTGACTCCGCTAACCAACATCATGACTTCGGTAACCAACCTCGTGAGTTCGGTAACCAACCTCGTGACCCCGCTAACCAACCTCGTGACCTCGCTAACCAACCTCGTGACCCCGGTAACCAACTTCGTGAGCCCGGTAACGAACCTCGTGACCACGGTAACCAACCTCGTGACCACGGTAACCAACCTCGTGACACACGGTAACCAACCTCGTGACACCGGTAACCAACCTCGTGACCACCATTAACAGACCTCGTGACCCCGTTAACCAACCTCGTGACACCGGTAACCAACCTCGTCACCCCACTAACCAACATCTTGACCCCGGTAACATACCTCGTGACCCCGGTAACCAACCTCCTGGTCCCGGTAACCAAATTCTTGACCCTGGTAACGGACCTCGTGACCCATATAACCCACGTGACCCATTAAACCCACCTCGTGACTGCGGTAATCAACCTCGTGACTCCGATAACCAACCTCATCACCCCGGTAACCAGCCTCGTGACCCCGGTTACCAGCCTCGTGACCCCGGTAACCAGCATCGCACCACGTAACCATTCTCGTGACCCCAGTAACCATCCTCGTGACCCCGGTAACCAACCTCGTGACCCCGGTAACCAACCTCGTGACCCCGGTAACCAACCTCCTGACCCCGGTAACCAACCTCGTGACCCCGGTAACCAACCTCGTGACCCCGGTAACCAACCTTGTGACCCCAGTTACCAACCTCGTGAACCCGGTAACCAACCTCGTGACCCCGGTACCCCCCACCCCCGGTACCAAACTCGTCGACCCCCAGGGTAACCCAACATCGTGACCCTGGCTACCAACCTCGTGACCCCGGTAACCAATCTTGTGACCCCGGTAACCAACCACGTGACCCAGGTAACCAACCTCGTGACCCCGGTGACCTACCTCGTGTCCCCGGTGGACCACTACCTCGTGTCCCCGGTAACCCAACCCCTTGACCCCGGTAACCCACCTCGGAACCCCCGGTAACCAACCTCGTGACCCCCGTTTACCAACCTCGTGACCCGGGTAACCAACCTCTTGGCCCCGGTAACTAACCTCGTGACCCCGGTAACCGGCCCCTTTACCCCGGTAACCAACCTCTTGACCCCGGTTACCAACCTCGTGACATCGGTTACCTACCTCATGTCTCCGGTAACCAACCTCGTGACTCCGGTATCCAAACTCGTGACATCGGTTACCTACCTCGTGTCTCCGGTAACCAACCTCGTGACTCCGGTAACCAAACTCGTAACCCCGGTAACCAACCTCATGACCCCGTTAGCCAACCTAGTGACCCCGGTAACCAATCTCGGGACCCCGACAACCAAACTCGTGACCCCGGTAACCAACCTCGTGTCACCGGTACCCAACCTCGTGACACCGGTAACCAACCTCGTTACCTCGGTAACCAACCTCGTGACCCCGTTAAACAACATTGTGACACCGGTAAACAACCTCGTGACCCCGCTAACCAAACTCGTGACCACGGTGACCAACCTCGTGACCCCGGTAACCAACCTCGTGGTGCCGGTAACCAACTTCTTGACTCTGGTAACGAACCTCGTGACCCTTACGCACCTCGTTACCCCGGTAATCAACCTCGTGACTCCGGTAACGAACCACGTAACCCCGGTAACCAACCTCGTGACCCAGGTAACCAACATGGCGACCCCGGTAACCAATCTCGTGACCCCGGTAACCAACCTCGTGACCTGGTAACGAACTTCGTGACCCATATAACCAACCTCGTGACCCTGGTAACCAACCTTGTGATCCCGGTAACCAACAACGTGACCCCGGTTACCAACCTCGTGACCTCGGTAACCAACCTCGTGACCACGGTTACCAACCTCGTGACACCGGTAACCAACCTCGTGACACCGGAACCCTCATCTTGACCCCGGTAACCAACCTCGTGACCCAGGTAACCAACCTCGTTACCCCGGTAACCAACCTCTGACACGGTAACAACCTCGTGACCCCGGTACCAACCTAGTGACCCGGTAACCAACCTCGTGACCCCGGTAACCAACCTCGTGACCCCGGTAACCAACCTAGACACACCTGGAACCAACCTCTGTGACCACGGTAACCAAACTAGTGACCCCCGTAACCAACCTCGTACCCGGTACCAATCTCGTGACTCCGGTAACCTATCACAGACCACGGGACGACCCTCGTGACCCCGGTAAACGACTCGTGACCCGGTTACCAAAGTGTGACCTCGGCTACCACCTCGTGTCTCGGTAACCAACTCGTGACACCGGTAACCAATCTCGTGACCCCGTAACCAAACCTCGAGAAACGGTAACCAACCACGGGACCTCGGAAACCAACCTCGTGACCCCGTAACAAGCTTATGAACCCGACACCAACCCCGTGACTCGGTAACAAACCTTGTGACCCCGATAACCTACCTAGGGCCCCGGTAACCAACCTCGTGTCCCCGGTAACCAACCTCGTGGTCCCGGCAACCAAACTTCTTGACCCATATAACCCACCTCGGACCCCGGTAATAAACAGCGTAACCCGTAATCCAACAGTGACCCCGGTAATCACTCGAGACTCCGGATCAACCTCGAGCTCCGGTAATCAACCTCGAGACTCCGGTAACCAACCTTCTAACCCCCTAACCAACCTCGTGGCCCAGGTAACCAACCTCGGAATCCCGGTAACCAATCTCGTGACACCGGTAACCAACATAATTCTTGGTACGAACCCGTGACCGTGTAACAACCTGGACTCCAGTAAACCAACAATTGCACACCGGTAACAACCACGTGACCCCGGTAACCACCACGTGACCCCCCGCTAACCACCTCGGGACACCGGAACCAACCTCGTGACCTCGGTAACCAACCTCGTGACACCGGTACCAACCTCGTGACTCCGGTAACCACCTCGTGCGACCCGGTAACCCTCACATAGACCCCGGTAAACCAACCGCGTGACCCTGGTAACCAACTTCGTGACCCCGTAACCAACTCGGACACGTAACCAACCTCGTGACACCGGTAACCGACCTCCTGACCAGGTCAACGAACACGTGACCCCGGTAACCAACCTCGGACCCCGGTAACCAACTCGTGACCGGTACCACCTCGGATCCGGTAACCAACATCGGATCCGTAACCAACCTCGTGAGTCCGGTAACCAACCTCGTGACCCCGCTAACCAACATCGTCACCCGGTAAACACTTCGTGAGCATGGTACGATCCCGTGCAACCGGTAACCAACTCGTGACACGGTAACCAACTCGTGATCACTGTTACCAACACGTGACCCCATAAACAACCTCGTGACCCGGTACCAACCGCGTGACCCCTGTAACCACCTCGTGACCCCGTACCAACTCGTGAACCCCGGTAACCAACTCCTGTCCGGTACCCAATTTTTGAATCTGGGATAACGGACCACACGTGACCAAAAACCCACGTGACTCCATAACCACCTAGTGACCCGGTAACCAACCCACGGACCCCGTAACAACCTAGTCACCCCGGTAACCACTCGTGACCCCGGTAACCAACCTCGGCAACCCGGTAACCAGCTCGCACCCGTACCATCCTCGTGACCCCACTGTAACCAACCTCGTGACCCCGGTAACACCACCTCGTGACCCCGGTAACCAACCTCGTGACCCCTGTAACCAACCTCCTGACCCCGGTAACCAAACTCGCGTGACCCGGTAACCAACCTCGTGACCCCGGTAACCAACCTCGTGACCCCGGTAACCAACCTCGTGACCCCGGTAACCAACCTTGTGACCCCGGTTACCAACCTCGTGACCCCGGTAACCAACCTCGTTACCCCGGTTACCAAACTCGTGACCCCGTTAACCAACATCGTGACCCCGGCTACCAACCTCGTGACCCCGGTAACCAATCTCGTGATCCCGGTAACCAACCTCGTGACCCAGGTAACCAACCTCGTGACCCCGGTGACCTACCTCGTGTCCCCGTTAACCAACCTCGTGACCCCCGTTTACCAACCTCGTGACCCCTGTAACCAACCTATTGACCCCGGTAACCAACCTCGTGACCCCGGTAACCAGCCTCGTGACCCCGGTAACCAGCCTCGTGACCCCGGTAACCAACCTCGTGAACCCAGTAACCAACCTCGTGACCCAGTAACAACCTCATGCCTCCGGTAACCACCTCGTGGCCCCGATTACCAACCTCGTTAGCCGGATTACAAACGTCCTGAGCCCATACACCAGCCTCGTGAGCCCGAGCAGCAACCTCGTGACAACGAAGAGCCGAGACTAACCAAAACTAACCTCATCTAACCTAACCTAACCTCACCAAATAACACAACACAAAACGGCCAAGCCAAACCAAATCTAACCTAACATTACAAAACCCAGCCAAACCAAATCAACACAAAAGAGCCAAGTCTCTTCAACCCTAACGTAACCTAATCAAAACATACCTAACCTAATCAATCCGAACCTAACCTAACGGGACCTAACCTAGCCGAACATAACCTAACCGAACCCAACCTAGCCCAGGCTCAGCCCGACCCGAATTATTCACCTCGAGGCCTCGATTGCAAACTACGTGACCCCGATTACCAACCTCCTGAGCCCGGTTTCCAACCTCTTTAGCCCGATTACCATCCTCGTGACCCGTGTTACCAACCCCGTGACCCGTTTTACCAACCTCGTGACCCGTGTTACCAACCTCGTAACCCGTGTTACCAACATCATGACTCGTATTACCAACCTCGCGACACCGGTAACCAACCTCGTGACCCCAGTAACCAACCAATATCGTGACCCCCGTAACCCACATAGTGACCCCTGTAACCCACATAGTGACCCCTGTAACCAACCTCGTGACCCCGGTAACCGACCTCGTGACCCCGGTAACCGACCTCGTGAGCCCGCTTACCAACCTCGTGACCCCGCTTACCAACCTCGTGACCCCGCTTACCAACCTCGTGACCCCGCTTTCCAACCTCGTGACCCCGCTTGCCAACCTCGTGACCCCGGTAACCAACCTGGTGACCTCGGTAACTAACCTCGTGGCCCTTGTAACCAACCTGGTGACCTCGGTAACTAACCTCGTGGCCCTTGTAACCTACATCGTGACACCGGTAACCAACCTCGTGACCCCGGTAACCAACCTCGTGACCCTTGTAACCAACCTCGTGACCCCGGTAACAAACCTCGTGACCCCGGAAGGTTACCGGGGTCACGAGGTTGGTTACTGGTGTCACGAGGTTGGTTAACGGGGTCTCGCGGATGGTTACCGGAGTCGCGAGGTTGGTTACCGGGGTCACGAGGTTGGTCACCGGGGTCACGAGGTTGGTGACGGTTTCTTTAGGTTGGTTACAGGGTTCACGAGGTTGGTTACAGGGTTCACGAGGTTGGTTACCGGGGTCACGAGGTTGTTTACCGGGGTCTCGAGGTTGATTACCGGGGTCACGGGGTCGGTTACCGGGGTCACGAGGTTGGTTACACGGGTCAAGAGGTTGGTAATTCGGGTCACGTGGTTGGTAATCCGGGTCACGAGGTTGGTAATTCGGGTCACGAGGTTGGTAATCGGGGCCAAGAGGTTGGTAACTGTGGCCACGAGGTTGGTAACCGGGGTCACTGGTTTGGTAACCGGGGCCACGGGTTTGGTAACCGGGTCATGGGGTTGGTTACCGACCCCGGTAACCAACCTCGTGACCCCGTTAACCAGTTTTAATCAAAATGTGCCATTTTTTCTGTTGTTCCAGTGATAAATTCCTGTTCCACATTAGATGTTGCACAAGTTTTCTAAAATAGTTGTCAATTTGTTTTGTGATTCTTAAAAATGCAGTTATTGGGATCAATGGTCTAGTGCAACCTTTTTTCGACTTGCGAAGCCCTTCCACGACGATCTGAGTTGGGTGAACCGCTGACTTTTAAATATACATACAGTAGACACGCATAAAATTTAATTCCAAGCAAAAGGTTTAATAACCTTAAATTAACTTAACCCTCAACGGTTAAAACCTGAAGTTACTCTAGTTACGGCTTAACAACGTGGGTAGACCTAGTTGTAGCGAAATCAAATGCATTCCTTACGTTGTTACATAACTGAGGGGCTCGGTGGAATAAGGGCCCATCCCAACCAATGGTTGATTTTTAGTTATTTGCAGATTATGTATCCTACGGCCATCTTCTGTTAATCTTTAGAAGCTCAGAATTCTAACTTTACTCAAAAGAGTGTAAATGAGACTTTATGTCTAAGAAAAATTTCTAACTTCTTCACGCGCGCAGGAAATAAAGGCCCATCCCAACTGCTGACACATGACCGTATATTGTCCGCTACTGGGTAGTCCGCTGGGATACTGACTAGCATTGCCGGCAAATATCAGTAAATGCAGAATGGCTGATGCGGCAGGTTCTTGTGCAAATGGAAATAGTGTAATAAAATATAAGAAAAGAAAAATAAATGTGCAAGAGTGGAATAAAACGAAGCAGAACATTTTATGCAACAGTGGAAAGGAATATATATCGGCCTGAATCAGTTGCTTCAAGAGGTGCGGACGAAATTGCTAGTTGTTTATTAAAAGCTGTGCCACTGATTGAAAAAGGAGGTAATAAAAAGAAACCTATAATGTATATAGTGATTCATGTGTTGTTGAAAATAAGAATTATACAGTAATGGGACTTTGGCTGTACATGATTGATTGTGGTTGGTTTCAAGAAATTGAACATACATTTCTTGTACCAGGTCACACTTTCCTTCCCTGTGATGCTGACTTTGCTGTGATTGAAAAAGTTAAAAGAAAAACACAAGTGGTTTATACACCTGAACAGTGGGCTCACCTCATATGAAAGAGTTGAACAAAGAAACCATTCACAGTAATTGAAATAAATGCAGAAGATTTTAAAGATTTGGATAACTTAAATGTTCACAAAGAGAAATGTGACGCTGGACAAGCATAAGGTAGACGTCAGAAAAGCATCTCAGTTTCGTTTTGTGGAAAACAGACATGTAATGTACGTAAAATCCATTTCGGTGATTTGGCTTTAGAGGAAGTAATAAGCCTTTAAAAAGGGGAAAGGGAAGTGTCCTGTATTATGAGATGTAACATTGACAACAAAATCTCCTAATGGTAGGATGATAAAGAAGACATCTTGACTCTCATGACATTTGTACCACCTGTACACCAGACATTTTAACAGTAGCCTTAAATCAGATGATGATGATGATGATGATACAAATGCTGTAAACGTAGAATACGTAGATTAATATAATGTTCAAGTTAAAAAGTGTTATTTAATTTGTTTATTTATGTTGTATCTTTTATATTCTCAATTTTCTTTTTCTTTGATTAGACATATGAAACAACATAGTGATCTATACATTTGCAGGCAGAAAGCTTATTTTATGTACAAGACATGTACAAAATATTATCAATCTGTGCTCTATATATTTTACTCAATGTAGAATTTAATAAAATGCAATTTTTCTCCAAACTTAGTGCAGTTGGGATGGGCCCTTATTCCACTGACCCCCTCAACTGTAAATCAGGCATTCGTGGTAAATATTAATTTATTGTGGAAATGATAAATTCCCGATGTTACCCATATGAAACTAGGGTCGTTATAGGCTTAATTTAATTTAAAAAATATTATTATTATTATTACAATGCTGAAGAAATGAAGGAATAAAATAATAGACTTAACCTTGAAACCTGCCATTAAGGAAAAGTTTTGGCGACCCCCTTGAATTATTTTGCGAACCCCAGGTTGGGAAACGATGGTCTAGTGGTTAGGTTCCTTGCCTCTGGTTCCAAGGATCGCATGTTCAAACCTGACCAAGGTCAACAGATTTTTAGTATGGAAAAGTGCGAGGAGCAAGTCCTCCAGGAGAGACCATAAGCCGTGAGTCCTGCGTCTGAATATTTTTGGTCTTGTAAAAGAACCTCATACCTAAATTATAGCAAAGTTTAATCATCTTTTCCCAACCAAATATCTTGAGTTTCTGCTGTGGGGGGGGGGGAGGCTCAAGTCCTGATGAGTTCAGGATTTTTAAACTTGCCGAAACCCTCTGGTGGTACTATGGTCCTGGGGTTGACTCAGCCTCTAATTGAAATAAGTACCAGACCATGTTGTGAGGGCTGATGTCTCTTGCCAGTTGTGTCGAAAACTGGGAGCCTTGTAACCCCAAGGCCTATGGTGGTATCACTTTACCTTTTACCAGCTAGATGTCTCCCTGAGACAAGAAGCTAACTTGATTGAACTTTTATAGGAACAAATCACTATGAGTAATATAATTAATATTTAATTTTAGGAAGTGATATTTTGAGGTTATTTTAATTATATTATTTTTAGTCTGATCATCTTACCTCAATATTAATGTTGATTTGTTCTTGGACATGTTTCAAAACAATTCTGTTTTATCGTCAGCTTGTCCAGACTGGTTTTATTTATGTTGCACAACCTGGATGTCAATGTCAGCTCCATCCTGTGGTTGGCCAAAGAACCTCCAAACAAGGTCACGCTCCGTCGGTATTTCAAAATTCATAACTCTGTTTTTGTTCTTCTGAATATAAATTTTTTCCCAAATAGTCAGCTCTTTTGTATTTTCTAACTGTTTTAATAATTTAGTGTCCGAATTTTATATTATGTTTTTCAGACCAAACATGAGCAGCAACTGCAGATTTTTCTATTTCCCCATTTTTAATATTTCTTATGAAAAACAAGAAGAAACCTAAAAATTAGAATATCTATAGAGATATGGGGCGTCCTAATATTGAATTAGCCTTTAATAGAGTTAATCACATCTGTCGAGATGTAAACTATGGTTGACTTTTACGTACTCTTCACGCCAACGGAGCATCTATATTCTTCATTTGTATCTATCTACATATTGGACGGGGAATGTATTATGGATCCTTTAAATTCTTATACACCTTGATCAGTAGGTGTTTTAATCCTATTTTTAACTATAGCTGCAGCATTTATAGGGTATGGGAAGATGAATTCTGAGAGCGGAACAGGCCAAGGGCCTACCATGAAGATGATATAGATTATTATTAACAGTATAAATTATATGAAGTCCCGTGCCATAGCCGAGTGGTTAAGGCAAGAAGCCTTGGTGCAGAGCTCCGGGACTTGCACTGGTTCGAGTCCCCATGAGGGAAAACATTTTCTCATGGAATTTCGGCCAGTATGAGACCGGTGCCCACCCAGCATTGTGAGGCATTTGTGTAGCTACAATAAGTAGCGGCTCCAGGTTGAGAAGACCAGCTATAACAGCTGGGGGACCTGACATGCTGACCACATGTCACCCCTACACTGGCTACCTCTCTGATTAACACATGTGGATGTGAGGCCAGCAGCCGGATGGTAGGCCAAGGACTGTCGCACTTGGAGTTTTTATAAATTATATAATAAGACTAGCTGGCCCGGCAAACATCGTATCGCCTTTAAATATTTTTACGTTAATTTTTCCAATGTTTTAATAGTTATCTGCTATTTGGGGTGGAAACAAATCCAACAAATCAAAGATCATAAAAATCGGTCCAGCCGTTCTTGAGTTATAAATAGTGTAACTAATCCGACTTTGTTTTATATATAAGTCCCGGCCACGCGTTGCTGTGGCTAAGGTATATGTTAAATTATGTTGTAGTAAACTAAGTGAGAAATCTAAATCAGAAAGTTTTTGTTTTACACAATTTTTTAGTTCTGGTACGTTAACTACACCCGGTATAAATATGGGTGGTGGTTTATGTGGAAGTGGTTTTGTTGATTGAGATGAATTTATGTTGCCTGCATTCTCAGTATCATCCATAAGTGTATTATAAGGATTATATACATTTATTGATGGAATATTTTGAGGAGGCTTGCTGATTTCATTATACTTTCGTTTTTTTTCTACGAACTTGTTGGCAGTTTGGATTCTCATCTTCATCAAGAAGTCTCTGTATAGTAATATCATCTTGTGATATATTATAGTCATCTTGTTTTTAATTTAATTGAGGCATGGAGATTGTTTCTGTAATATTAGGCATATTATTATAACTAACAGACTTACTTACAGTTCTGTTATTCCGTTCCTTAGGACCTTCATATGTTTTTAAATTGACATTCTTCTTAAATGTAAGATTTATGTCACATAGGCCTATACCAATTTGCGGAAATTCACTTGATATCTTATCATTCTTGGTCTCTAGAACTGATTCGCCATATCATCCAATGTCTCTTCTCGGTCCAGTTACATTTAAATTAAGTTGCTGTCTTTCAGCCAGATTACTTAAAACTTATACTTACACACGAAATTAATATAATTAATCAAATATATTGAAAATAAAATAAACACAAACACACTTAAATTATGAAATAATCAATATTTGTAATTCAATTGAAATTCGCGGTTGCAACAAAAAGCACAGCCACCTGGTTAAATAATAAACCAATTACCTTACACGGCCATCTGTTAGAATCGTATGGAACTCACAGATAATTATAACTCTTTGTTAAATAATAAACAAATAATTTGCAATAAAAATTATGCGACTATAAATTTAGTTATAAACTACCCTAAGTCTCAAGTTGGATCAAACTGCACACAGTGTGCAAAATGTTATTAAAATCGGTTCAGTAGTTTAGGATTCCATCGCGGACAAACAATGTGACACGTAATTTTTATATATTAAGATGTGTCAATATTCAGTTTACAAATGATACTAAAAAGACAAACTGGAAAAAACAAAATATTGTTTTATATAATCCTGAGCCTTGTCACAAATAAAAAAACTTGACTTCATCTCATTTCTTTTTAATTTCTGTTAAGATACACTTGCCACGTTTGTACTGCAGGCCTAGAAGGTACTGGGAAGCATGCGCTTGTACCATTTACACAAGTGAAAGATGAGGTCAGCACTTTTTGTAGCTACTCAATGATAAGTGGGCACTGGTCCAATACTAGTTGATTCCCCAGCTCTGGGCCAAGGCACAATTTGGTTATGGCATGGGTCTAGCTAAACTAGTACATCTGCACAATTTAATGCAGGGATTTCTCTTACAATTAAATCACTATCTTGTGGTAACTCCTGATTTGTTTAAGCATGTCCTTCCTCTTGTAACCATTATATTCAAGTGCCGATCAGCAACAAAAAAATCACAAGATAACAGTCTGCTAGCAATCCCTCTCCATAGCACTTCCTCTTCTTTCATAGTGTCTCTGCCCACTCCTGGAATTCCCTTCCTCAAGATATCAGGGGTTACCTCACCCTTTACACTTTTAAGTCACAGTTATACAATTACTTGTTGTTAAATAATTAATTTTTTTTTTCCAGAACTAAACTATGTCATTAATAGTATTTTTTCTCATCTTGTACATTCTTTATTTCATTTGTTAAATCTAGAGTAAATCAAGATGTTTTTGTAAATAATGATTGTATTGTAGATATACTATGTAATAATTTTGTTTATTGTATAAATCATACTTGAAGAGAAAAATTTATACGCTCAGACTGGAGCTTGAACCCAGGATCTTTGGCTTTCTAGGCCAATACTCTACCGACTGAGCTACCTGAGCTAGTTCCAATTTAAAGACAATTTTTCTCTTATATATACTGTTAATTCCCATGCATCAAATGCTATGAAACCTTTGCTTCTATCTTGTTATGGCGGCTTCTTTATTAAGAAGACATTTATTTGGGAATTTTACATTACATTATAAAGCCAGAACGGCTTCTTTCAATGACCGATAAATCATATTTGAAAAGAAAAATTATACACCCAGACTTACCACATATATAAGAGAAAAATTTGCATTAAGATTGTAACTCACCCCGATAGCTCAGTCAGTAGAGCATTGGCCTGGAAAGCCAAAGGTCCTGGGTTTGAGTCTCAGTCTGGACATATAATTTTTCTCTTCAAATATGAAGTATTTTTTGTATTTTTTCCAACCTGGTTGAGTGGTAGACAAGGCCCTACCTTTGCCAGAAAAAACGTAGATATTATTAATATTATTTAGATGGGATTTAATTACAAAAGAAATATATATTCTGTAAACCAGCAAAATATTCATAAATCCAATTTGCTTAGACATCTGCTTCATTTATGCAGTTGTTGCACTTGTGAGCGCAGGTGGAGGCAGGACAGAGGAAGAACGTCCAGTGCATCAGGATTACAACAAGAGGGAACAAGAAAAAGCTGATGTAAACAATCTGAAGTTTATTTTATTAAATGTTGCGATGATCAGCGAAGTTGGTACAAGAACAACAGCAGACAGTATGTGACGAGTAAGTGAAACGTGATGGGAAAGATCAAGACAGACAGAGACAGAAGAAACGGAAAGAAGAGAGTATAGACAGTGATGAAAGGAAGAAAGAAAACCATGAATGAATGAATGAATGTCTGCTTTGTTATTAAGCACCAGAGAATCGTCACCCAAACAACATGTCAACTTGTTTGGTCCTGATAAATTGGAAGCTCTTTAAATAACATAGTACATGACACTTTTTCACATCTGTATTTATTTCTCTGTGCTTTGGTCTAAGAATATCTTGGATGATGCGATGAAAGACACCCTTAAAATAATGGAATAGTTTTATTTTCTTAGTCTCGACTTGTTTCTAAGTAAACAAGCCAGTGTTTGACCCCGCTCGGGGTGTCTTGATGATAATGATTGTGTGATGATTTGTCCGCAGATGACTTAAGCGGCTTCACCTTCGCCTCCCTCTTCTTCTTCTGGCGACGCTGTCAGCAGTTGGATCAGCTTGGCTGTGTTGATGAAACCTTTGTCGTCAATTTCAAAGTTGTCATATGCGTCATCTACCTCATCGGAGGAGAACTTGTCGCCCCAGGTCATCAGCGCGTGCCTCAACCTGCACGCAGCAATGTGAGTACATATGTAATACATATACATTACAGCAGTTTTGTCAAAACAAAAATTATTGTTTGAACTGGGAATTGAACCCCAGACCTCCAACTCTGTAGGTTACCATGTGGCCCATTGTTGGAAGTCTGGAATTTGATTCCCGGTTCAGATGATAATTTATCTTTTCAAAAAATAAATTTGTCCAGGACTGGAATATGTCAGCATTTTTAATATTCATGGTTATCATAATTCCATCCATAGTAATTGTGCCCGAAGGCAGGTCCTTCACTGCAGTCATAGCATTTTCATGCTATGCTTGCAGCTTTACTAGGGAAATGTAGGTGTGGTAGCTTCCCGTTGCTTTCCACACCGGTGAAGGATGATGGTGATGATGATGATAATGATGGCCATATGATTTCGGGGACCGTTTGGGCCTTAAAGTTTTCCTGACATTTGTCTTACAGGTGAGGAAAAACCCCGATAAAAACCTCACCCAGAAAAACTGCCCCGACCGGGGGTAGAACCTGGGCCCGCTGCGTGACAAGGCAGCACGCTACCTCAAGACCACAGCGGTTATCATAATTGACGTTATGTATTAAAATGTTATAAATAATAACATTTCTTCCTCAATTAGAATTGATTTTTATTCAATTATTAAATCATGAAGGCTTTTCAAAAACATGTTTCATCTTTAGCATGTTTAGTAGTGATGTCGGTGTATCATTTAAAACATAAATTATAGTATTATTATAATTATAACCTCTCCTTTGTTAGCAGTTAGTTTAGTTATGCTTATTTCCCTACAGATGTCATGAGTGGTATGCAGTTAACATACGACCCAATTATACATCTATAGTCCGTTTGCTCAATTAATAGAATCTTCCCGCGCAAATATTTGAAGGGATTAGGGGCAGGGGAGTGAATTTTCTGTCTACTTGAAGGCCAATGTCAGGTATAGGAAGGGTCGGAAATTCATTCTTTCTTTCTTTTGAAGGTATTGTACACTTTTGTATTACATTTAGTGGTGAGTTGACGTATGAATTGTGCTACGTGAAGTATTTTTTTCAACGATGAGTGTTAACATATTTTACAAACTTTGGCTAGTTGCTCCCACTCTCCGACTGGCCGTGCAGCAACCGTTTGAAAATATACGCAGGAAGATTCTCTTAATTGAGCAAACGGACTATAGTAGACAACTAAGGTATTACTAGGATGAATAAGGTCAGTAAATTTGCTTAGAGGCCTCTTTATTCAGCTTTAAGGTTCTTTTATAAGCCTGAAAATCTTCCGACTCGGAACCCATGGCTTAAAGTCCCTCCTGGAGGATTTACTTCTTGGATCTTTCTATCGTAAAAAATCCATCAACCCCAACCAGGTTTGAACCCATGTCTTAGGATTGGCATATAGCCTACATCTATTGAAAAGAACCAAAGTGACCATCAGGCTTAAGCCCACATCCAATGGACAATATCTCGCAACACCAATATTGCCTGCTTAGAAACACAATGTTCTTCAGGAAGGCTCAAGTAAGTTTTGGATACAACTCAATTCACAACAGCAGCACTGTTTTGAAGAAAGGGTTCTGTCCACAAAACATGCTGCTTTATTTGTGAAACTGATACACAAGACCAGTTAGAACAAGGTGGTTGTACTGTGGAGAGGCATCTGGTGCACATTTGCACACCACCATCCATCCAAGCTCCAAGATTGAAAATTTGGACCCCACTGGAGTCAGACACACGTTCATGCAGTGATCAAACTAAAGTATGTTGAGATTTGTCGGAGAACATTTTGTTTAAACAACTCACCTCATAGGATTCATGCTTCCATGATACAGCGGTTTCAAACACAGTTGTGTTCATCCTCAGACATAACTCCGACTGATGAAATTCTTCAGCCATCAACTGTTCTATTGTCGCCATCTTCAGTGCTGCCATCTATGGTTGAATTTATGAACTTCAAAATCAAAGTAATTTCGTCAGGGATATCAAAATTCATTGATCAGTTTGGGAGAAAATATACATTCAGAAAAATAAAGATAGATCAATGAATTTTGATATCCCTAACGAAATTACTTTGATTTCAAAGTTCGTAAATTCAACCATAGATGGCAGCACTGAAGATGGCGACAATAGAACAGTTGATGGCCGAAGAATTTTGTCAGTCGGAGTTATGGCTGAGGATGAACATGACTGTGTTTGAAACCGCGGTATCATGGAAGCATGAATCCTATGAGGTGAGTTGTTTAAACAAAATGTTCTCCGATGAATTTGAATGATTATACCTCATAATGTTTTCTTCCCAACATTAATTTAATATAAAGTATGTTAATTACTTTTCGCTGTCGATCTTGCCCTCATCATCAAATGACTTGAATGCTGCGATGACAACATCATCATCATCAGATCCTGCAATTAAAACAAACTTAAATCAGTGCCACATGTACAAACAAGTCCTGGTGAACTAGTTCTACGTGCAGGTTGCCCTGTGTTTCTGAATGTACTAGTTTTAAACTCCAGCTCTGTTCTGTCTTTTCTATGTCCCTTACTTTTTTTTTACTATGTTGTCCCTTGTACATTATTTTATGAGAACCAGGAAGGAGAGTGCAATGGCAAGTATAGTCAATGTTTATGTTTGGTTCTGGAGAGAGAGTATGTTTTTTTTTTTTGTTTAGTTGTTTCTTGACTCACCTCATACTGCAGACTGCAGGAGAGGAGACTTTGGATGTCAGTTGTGAACGTGAACAGCATTGAGAATGTCACAAATACAGTGATGAAATCTAGATATGCAAGGGAGTTAAGAAGTATGAGGTGAGTCAAGAAACAACTCAACAAAATTAAAATAAACCTCATAGTGTTATTTCCTACCTACATAACTTAATAAGAGTGTATGTTATTTGCAGTGAGCAGAATGAAGTTTAACTTGTGTATGTTTATGTTTATATTGCAATACAACTGTCAGATATCATATTAAATTTATCACTTCCTACCAAATGCAAATTTCATTTGAAGAGAAAAATATATGCCTGAATAGGGATTTGAACCTGATGTCTCTGGTTGTGTACACAAGGCTCTATTCATTAAACTACCAGGCTTCCGATTCAGACATAAATTACGTATTTCTCTCCTTTATTATATGAATTTCTATGCTGTAAGGTATGAACTTTTCATAAGTAATGCCACGAGTGATTTCCAAATTTAGAGAATTTGGAAATCAAGAGTGGCATTTGTTAGGACTATTTAACGAATAAAATTAAGCTGTTTACTCACAAATCATTATTTAAATATAGTTATTTTAAAATATTTACATATTTAACGGCGATGTTTGAAAACAAATTAGAAACTATTGGTACGCTTCATTTCCTTCTTTTGTTCATCACTGCAACCAGATCATATTATTTATTGCCAAAGGATTACAATATTGTAAGAATGCACTCTAGTGGAGAAATTTATAACCAATGTTATAGCTATTAATTAATTTGATGTCCTACGATGTAAATATGTCAATTATATTTTTCTGCAACATCATTTTCTGGAAAATAATTTGTTTAAGAAACAGTGTTTTCTTATTTTTGTGGTATAATCAATTGTTACAAATGTTTTTATATTATCTATCGCATGCACTTCCTGCTGACATTCATGCACTATATATACAATCTGGTAGCCGTATTTCTTAGAGGGTCATTGACTGCAAAATAATGCTATGACCTATTCAGAATGTTAAAAAGGAGGTGCTTTCTTTATTATGATAAACTTTAGTTGATAAATTTTAGGCAAAACACGACTGTGATTGGTTGTAAATAAAAAAATCATTGAAATGTGATTGGTCATTGACTCCCTTTTGGGGCATGAGATAAATAGTCGTACTATTACATCTCTAGCAGCTTCTTTAACAAGAAAACTTTAATGTTGAGTATTATTGATCATCCTAAGATCATGAATCTTGAGAAGTAGTAAATTTAATATCTAAGATCAAAAATAAGCTTCACTGGCTATAAATGTAATGTGATTCCCATTAAAATCTTCTTGTTAAAGAAGCTGCTAGAGGCATAGTTCATACCTCCATGCACGGGAATTCATATAATAATATGTGTTTGAATCGGTATGTCTGGTAGCTTAATGGATAGAGCTTTGGTGTACATAACCAGAGACATCAGTTTCAAATCCCGATTCATGCATATATTTTTCTCTTCAAATAAAATTTGATAACTGTCAGAGTTTATCAGTTTGTTTTATTTGTAAGTAATCTATCAGTTTATATTATTTTTAGTCTGATCATCTTACCTCAATATTAATGTTGATTTGTTCTTGGACATGTTTCAAAACAATTCTAACTATTTTTTGGAAACTAAATATGAAATCAAAATGTTTTTAAAATTAAGAGAGAAGAAACTTAAAAGATTAACGGACATTAAAAACAGAACTGTTTTGAAACATGTTCAAGAACAAATCAACATTAATATTGAGGTAAGATGATCAGACTAAAAATAATATAATTAAAATAACCTCAAAATATCACTTCCTAAAATTAAATATCTATCAGTTTATTGCTATAATTTTCTATTTAAATTTATAATTTTTGTACCTTATCTCTACATTCTAGTTTCTCACTTCTTAAACGTTTGTTTGTATTTCAACTTAGCATAAGTATTGCCATATTGTCAGAATTCCTATGTAGCATACATGAAATAATATACTCTGTAATGGTAAATGATGCATCTCCTATCCCATTCAAGTTCACAGGATCAATTTTTTAAGCCATAAAATGTCAACTAACTAACTCATTGACACTATTGAACCATGTAGACATAAGCTCTCCATACATTCCTATCCTGAGCTAATGTTTTCCAATCATCCCATGTATTATTTTGCTCCCTCAAATCATAATTAATATTATTCTCCCACTTCATTCTTGGTCTAACAACTAGACATTTTCCCTCTGATTTTCCTATAACAATCTCCATGCCCTCCTTTCATTCCCCATTTGTACCACATGTCCTGCCGAATGCAGTCTACAAGACTTAACTGTTTTTATTACATCTGGTTTCCCACAAAAATCACTCTTCTCTATTCACCTGTCTGTTCATTTCTCTTTGGTCCAAAAATATTTGTAAGAAGTTTATTCTCAAATACTTGAAATGTTTTTTCCTCCCTTAAAGTCACATTCATACAACTGAAAGAATAACCATTATATGCAAATTTATTTTTACTTTTTTGAGAGAAGTTGGAGTGACAAGAGTGTCTGTAATGCATAATAGCATGCATTTCCAGAATTGAGCCTATGTTTAATTTCTTTGTATACCTCTTTCCTGTTTGTAATTATTGTTTCTAGGTTAAGTTATGTAGGTAGGAAATAACACTATGAGGTTTATTTTAATTTTGTTGAGTTGTTTCTTGACTCACCTCATACTTCTTAACTCCCTCGCAGATCTAGATTTCGTCACTGTATTTGTTAAAAAGTATGAGGTGAGTCAAGAAACAACTCAACAAAATTGTTTCTAGGTATTTAAATTCAGACACTTCTTCAAAATTTCCCTCATTTGTCATTAACTGTTAAATTCCATTATATAATATATTTCTATGTGCAATCTTATATGAAGTTTTATTGATGTTTACCTCCAGCCCAATTTCTTAGTGTTACTCAATAGTGTGTGCTTGTTGTCCTTTAGTATCTCCTCACTATCACCTAATAATACTACATCATCAGCATAAACTAACAGCTTATTAATACCATTGAGATGTACACCTTGTTTATCAGAGCTGATGGCATGTTCTAGTACAAAATTGAATAGTAGGTACATATTTTTACAAGGCATGATGTGGACTTGATGTGCTAACCTCCAGACATTCTGCCGGCGAACAAGGTGAGCAGTTGTGTGAAGTTGATTGGTCCAGGAGCTTCATTGACCATCTCGTCCAGCTCCTTGTCGGGTGCCAGACGGCCGAGCTGGTCAAAGGTTGCTCGGAGGTCGTTCTTGCTGATGATACCATCCTTATCCTGGTCCATCAGCTGGAAGGCCTGCAGCAGAGCACACAACATGTCAGCAGCTGAATTACAGTCTCCTCAGTAATATTGATCAAGTGTTGAAAGTAAAACTTGCCTCCTTGAACTCTGCGACCTGCTTCTGGGAGAACATGGAGAAGACATTGCTGCCGGTTCTCTTTGCCTTCCTGGAGCCTCGGGAGCTCTGCCTGGCGGGTTCAGGGGCGGGGGCTTCAGCGGCTGGTGCAGCTTCTGCAGCAGGTGCCTCTTCTTTCGCCTTCTTCTTCTTCTTCTTTTCCTTGTCCGCCTGCAACATTAAATCAATTGGATCTTTACAAAAAAGTTAACACAAAAATATTAAATATAATCGTTAACAAACCAGAAATGATTCCTCAAATACCATGTCAAACTTCAGTAACAAAATTTAGAACATGATTATTTAGAAAAAACATATAAATAAAATAGGAATTTACACCAATCCAAATTGTCGTCTATGCAACAAAGAAGAAGAAATGGCTGAAGAACATCTTCGAGTGTTATCTGCTGGATACATCATAGAAAAATACTGGAGTGCTCAAAAGCCATTGGTTCATGGCCGTGCAGACAAAGCTCTGCATACATCCCTATCCTGAGCTAATGTTCTCCAATCATCACCTGTATAATCTTCTTTCTTCTTGTAAGCCCATGTTTCCCTTAACAGATATTTAGGCGCTCTCCCCCTACAGGGAAGAATTTGAATGATACTAATTTAGTTACACTTGTTTTCATATAGATGTCACTTGACTGGTTCGTGGTCAGCGTTCCACCTCATACTGACATCTAGGAAACCAAGATAGTACTAGGACGGGAAAATTCGGTAAATTTTGCTTAGAGGCCTTTTCATTCAGGCTTAAGGATCTTTTACAAGCCTGAAAATCTTCAGACTCGGGACCCACGACTTAAAGTCCCTCCCGGAGGACTTGCTCCTTGGATTTTTCCATCCTAAAAAATCCATCGACCCCGGCCAGGTTTGAACCCACGACCCTCGGGACCAGAGGCAAGGAGCATAACCACTAGTCCACCGCGGCCAATGCCTGTATAATCTACTTCCCTCAAATCATGGTTGTTATTCTCCTACCTCATTCGTGGTCTACCGACTGGGTGTTTTCCTCCTTGTTTTCCTACAAGAAGCTTCCATGGCCCTCTTTCATTCCCCATTTGTGCCATATGGCCTGCCCATTGCAGCTGACAAGACTTCATCATCATCATCATCATCATGAACAAATTCGTTTTAGGCCATGTGGCCTGTACGGTAAACCTAGCGAAGATGGTGTTGATCTTTCCACCGATGTTTTGGTCTTCCTTGGTCCCTATGTCCAGTTGGGGTATATTGGAATGCCAATTTTGGAAGTCTATTTCTTGCCATTCTCCTCAGATGATTTTTCCATTCTTGTTGGTATCTTTGTATATCTTCATTTAAACTTGTTACTCCAAGTTTTCCTCTGATAATAGTGTTCCTTTGGTGATCCAGTCTATTAACTCCTAACAATGATCGTAAGAAGCGCATTTGGCTTACTTGAAGTTTATGAGAGTTTCTTTTATTTAAAATCCAAATTTCACTTCCGTATTTTAGAGCAGGTTTTGATGTGATGTTATGTAATCTTAGTTTTGTCTCTGTCCTCATCTGTTTACCAAAATGTCTTCGTATTACCCCATTCATTTTATTATATTTTTGTAATTTTGAATCAATGTCACTCTTATATTCTGCAAATACACTTCCTAAGTAAGAGAAATCTGACACTTGTTCTATAATTTTTCCATCAATCTCAATTTTTACCCGTTGTATGTTTTTTCCACACATTGCCATTGTTTTGGATTTTGAAGTGGAAATTTTCATAATATATTTGCTGGCAATTTTGTGATACGCTGCTATTTGTAAGCTATCTTCGGAATCTGATAATATTATTTGATCATCAGCATATAATATTGTTTGAATTAACAATAACAATCATAGCATTTTCTTTAATCTCAACTTATTGGACCTCACAACTTAGCAAAACTTGGAATAATTGATTCTGGCGTCTACACTATGCACCATCATCGTCTGCTGCAGTGTCATCAGTTAACTGCTTAACTCAATTAATTTGTGTAAGATTGTCCAAAATTTTTCATTTTATTTATTGTTGAATTTTAAATGTAATTATGAATACAGATTGTCGGCATGGTGGATTTTTTAAGATTGGAAAATGCAAGGAAGAAGTCTTCCGGGAGGGACTTTAAGCCATGGGTCCCTAGACTGGATATTTCCAGGCTTATAAAAAAAACTTAAGCCTGAAAAAAGAGGCCTCTAAGCAAAGTTTAACAACCTCCATCATACTAATAATACCTTAGTTACCCACTAGATGTCGATACAGAATCCCAAAAGCTATGCTGTTCATATGTCTGATGTTGATCCATTTTTAGGTCAAGAAAATCTTCCTTCAGGTGTAAAGCTATGAGTCCCATGTTATAAATTTAAATATATAAAGCAATGTCAGTGATGAAAATAACAGGCCTTTGAGCAAAATTTGTCATCCCTTACATAAATAAATGTATTTTACGTAATTTTCCCATTGCAGTTGGTAATTCTTTGTTCCACATCCTGACAAAGCGTTGTAAGGGAAACTGCCTTAGTGCATGGTGCTGAGACCTCATAGAGGAAGAAATTTTCTCATATAATTTTGATCAGTGCATGGGACATTGTGAAGAATTTGTGTTTATACAATAAGTAATGGAAAAGGTGCAGAGCTATGGGACTTGCGCTGGTTCGAGTCCCCATTGGGGAAGAAATTTTCTGATGAAATTTCGGCCAGTAAGGGACAAGTACCCATCCAGTATCTTGAGGAACTTGGGTAGCTGCAATGAGTAGCAGGTGCAGGTTGAGAAAACCAGTTATAACGGCTGGGGGACCCGATATGCTGACCACATATCACCCATTACTGGCTAGGTGATCATCCACCTCTTTGATTAATACTTGTGGATGTGAGGCCAGCAGCCGGCTGGTAGACCAAGGACCTTCTATGCTTATTGCACCATGCATCACATAATGTGGATCTTTATATAATTCTTCTGTACGTGTGTATGTCCTCCTAAACCAATTTTGATTACATTTTTTTGTGTGTGTTTGAGTGCATCCTTGGATGGTTTAGATTCAGAACCATTAGGTGTAGGAGTTCACCTGAAGTGAAAATTTAAAAAATCGCTCTAGCGGCCACAATTTTCGATCTTTCACAACGAAACTCAGTATATCGTATTAAAATAAACCGAGGTAGGCATTGTCCAAAAATGAGCAAAATCCGAGAATTATAAGTGGAGGTTTATATCTGAAATCTGAAATTAAAAACTGACTAACAACCGCCATGTTTGGTTCGTCTCAGCGTATATTATACAATTTAATTAACCTTTAATATTTCATTAATTTAGGCGTAGCAACACATGTCAGGTATTTGCTAGTAATTTATAAGTTTATCTCCGTACAAGTTGGTTGCAGAGTTTATTTATTTGCGCAGTACACAGACGCTCTCTCATTGACATATGTAGGTCAATAAGCGTAATTCAATTAGGTTAGTTAAGAAACTTGCGCTAGGGAGCACTCGGGACATACTGGATGAGACGCTGGACAGTGAGAAGGTGCGCGCGTTAATACTGTATTTGGTTTGAAAGTGAAGTTGCGCCCGGGAGTGCGGTACGTATTAATATCCTGATACCGAATACCAAGGTCTGCGTAAAAATAGCCACATTACTCGCGTCACTCCCTGCGTCATCATTTGCTCCTGCGCACTTCAACAGCTCTTAAGAATTTTATTTGCTAATGATTTAAATAATTAATACATCTCCATGTTGTGAATGTAGATGTCAGCACATGTCGTCTGCATCAATTATTTTGCAGTTTTACAAGCCGCCAATAGAACATAGTTATGAAGTAATTTGTTTAATTAATGTAATATTGTATTTGTAGCATAATATTTATAAAGCTTTGCTCATTTGAAATCATTATAGGCCAGGCTAACAGATACATTTCCACATTACTTTGTTAAATTATTCATAATGCAAAACGGTACAACCCATAAACCACTTCCAGGTTCAAATTTGAGACAGATCCAATATTAACACAAATTGTGGTCTGGGGATAATGTTGCCCGGGTTCGATCTCCGATCGGCAGAAGTTTCCTGTGTGGGTTATTATTGGGGGTTTTCCTCACTTATATGAAACATGTAAGGAACTTTAAGGCCCATTTAGTTTCCGAAAACCATCTGAACATATGTATAGTATGAATGTATGAGCGAATGATGTTGTATTTGATTAAATGTCGGTGTTGTCTCGGAAAGGCACCGGAATTGTGCTGATCACTCATGCGGGTAGGTTCTCCATCCCGTTGTGTGTCAAGAAAAAATATGTGATGCAGAGTTTAAAATAATGTCTCGCCTCATTGTTTGAAAAACTATTTGTAATTAAAACAAAACTTCAATTTAAGATTCGGATCTTCCAAAAATGCGATAACAAAACGTAATATAACAACGATGTTGACAATAAGAGAAGGCCTTATGGCCTTAACTCTGCCAGCTAAAATAAATCATTATTATTATTATTATTAATAATAATAATATATTTTGAACAGAAAAAAAGATATCGAAAGTACAGTGAAAAAAGAATGCAAAATTATAAGAAAAGTTTTAGGTCCACAAGTCATAGGTGAAGCATTTAGACTCAGAAGTAAAAAGGAAATAGAAATATATACAGACATTCATAGTGATATTAGAAAACGAAGGTTAAAATTTTATGGCCATATTAAACGAATGAACTTAAACAGGCTTACAAAACAGATAATGGAATTCTACGAAAACAGAAGTAAAGCTCCAGTGGATACTATGAAGTGGATTGATGAAGTCAAAAAAAGACTTAAAATTGGCAGGAATTACTAAAGAAGATATCCCAAACAGAGATATATTTAGAATTAACGTGAATAAGTGACCAAGAGGACAAAGCGAAGAAAAAACTGGAACATCTTGGACAGATGATAGAAATTGGGCTCAAAGGAAACGCCTCTAAGTACTTTGCGTAGTCCTACATGGGCTCATCTGCAATAAAAAAAATAATAATCTAATATTTGTAATAATTCACTGGCACTATCGAACCCGGAGGTTCATGAGCGCGCAGACATATGCTCTGCATACAGCCATATCCTAAATAGAGTTATGCAATCATTCATTTCTATAATTTACGTGTCCCAAATCATGGTTAATGTCATTTCCCCACTCAATTCTTGGTCTACTTATTGGGCGCTTTTCCTCGTAAAGTTTTCCCTATAAGATATTTCCATGTCCATCTTTCATTCCCCATTCGTGTCCTCCGTCGACTTGAAAATGAAGAGAGAAGAGATGTTCGACGGAGGGCAACACTTCTAATTGGAACCGATAGCTGTTGATGAACTGGAACTGAAATCCTGACCGCAGTGCAGAGCTTACAAATCAAATGTTTATAAAAACTAAAACAGATGAAGCTCAGAAATACGTCCAACTATAGAAGCAGAAAAAAAAATGGTATGACCATGTTAAGAGCTTGGGCACTGGAAGGACCCACTAACTACAGATGGCAAAGAAGGGGAATAAATTGGGAAGAAATTAAATCATCAATATAGGCGGAGATATCACACATTATTATCTAATGTTAAAATATTAACTAATTCGCAAGTTTATGTTTGAAATCTCGACCCCCTGAATGAAAAAGGAGATTGGAATTACTGTCCTTGCTGTTAAGGAAGAAAATATCACGCAAGCTACCAATTAAATATACTTAAGATCCGTTTTATTAGGATGGCATGTATATATTCAGAGATTGCACAATTCTATCGATAATATGGAAGTGTTTCAAGTTATAATAGACTGTTTGGTTTAGCTATTGCGTTGAGTTGAAACGCGTTCGTCTAGAAATAGCCGTTCTACTTTGCAACTCCATCCCCGCACGTGTTACGTGGTCAGATCATGTACTTGATGTCTAAATTAGTAACTTGCCCCCCTCCCACCCAACACGTCGCTTTCCTGTCTCTCTTATCACTTATTTTAATGTATTGGAAAAACTATCGTTATTTATTATTATTATTATTGTGTATATTTTTATTAGGAATATTCCACAATACAGTGTTTCTCCTTCAACCCAAAGTGATTTGTCGCTAGAGGTTCCTGTCTAAAGCATCTTCTTCCCTTAAATATCTAGCTTCCATACTTCTCCTCACTCCATATATCCAACGTTCTCTAGGTCTGCCTCTCCTACTGCTTCCATTAGTTTTCCAATCAAGGATATTCTTTGGCATTCTATCTTCTTCCATTCTTATGAAGTTTTCATATCATTTTTGTTTTCAACTTGCATAATTTCCCTTATTGTGCTTTTTTTTACTTTATCCCTTCTTGAAATTCTTGTCGATCGCCTCCAAAAATCCATTTCTACTGCTAACAGCTTGTTGGCTTGTTTTCTACTTACTGTCCAGGTTTCGGACCCATATAATAAAATGCTTTGTAACAGAACTTGAAATATAGTTTTGTTCGTTCTGTATATTATGTTTCTATTCCAAAGCACTGAGTTCAACAAACCAATGGCTCTTCTTCCATCAGTTATTCTTCTTTCAATTTCTGTAGCTGAATTCTCATTTTTATCTAAAATAGATCCTAAATATTATTTTTTTAACATTACGTGTTCTTCATTATTGTGTTTACCAGGGATTATTGTTGTCTTCCTGTGCTAATTGCACAGCCTTCTGTCGTGTACACCTGCAGGTGTTAATCCTGTCCTGGTCATTGGTTGTGTTATCTTTTTTTTCCCCTCTAGTTTTCTTGATCTCGCCGACTTAAAACAATTCATGCGAATCTCTCTTGTGTTCTCGGCTTTTGTAGAAAAAGACAGTCAAGTACGTAATTGTTATTTAATAAGTTATTATTTAAATTATAATATAAAATAATAATGTTTTTTACATGGAGAGTAACATTTAAATTGGAATACACCAGATTACGTTTATATAACACTTTGGCTAGACCAGAGTTGACCTATGGTAGTGAAGCATGGACACTAAAAAGACAACATGAAAGCAGAATAACGGCTTGTGAAATGAGATTCATGCGCAGAACAGCGGGTTACACCAGATGGGATCGGAAAAGGAACACCGATATCTTAAGAATGCATAATAGCACGCATTTCCAGAATTGAGCCCATGTTTAATTTCTTTGTGCATCTCATTCCTATTTGTGATTATTGTTCCTAGGTATTTGAATTCAGCCACCTCCTCAAAATTTCCCTCATTTGTCATTAGCTGTCCATTTCCATTATATATGTATTTCTACGTGTGACCATATATTTAGTTTTATTGATATTTACTTCCAGTTCCAATTTCTTAGTGTTACTCAATAGTGTGTCCGTGTTGTCCTTTAGTATCTCCTCGCTATCGGACAATAGTACTACATCATCAGCATAAACTAACACGACCGTAAGAGCTATTTTTAAATGTCGGCTTTGGAGTAACCCCCCCCCCCCTCTTAATGTTCTGCTTTTGCTGGTTTCTGGAGAATACATTTCTCGTTTTATTTAAAAATAACGTTTTTAATTAAGCCCAAGCATCAGTAAAATGTATTTAGAAAAAAGTGTATGAACCACTAAGTTATGTAGACATTTATCAATAATTTGTTGATGCTGATATTTTATAAGTTTACTAGCAAATACCCCTAAATAAACGAAACATGTATTTTTATGTTTAGTTGAATAAGGCAAAAGAAAATTACGGGTTAATTAAATTGTGTAGTATACATTGCGACGATCCAACATGGCGGTTGCTACAGTCAATTTTTAATTTCGGATTTCAGGTAAACCCCCACTTCTAATGACCGGATTTCGCTGATTTTTGGACAATACATACTTACTTACTCACTGGCACTATCGAAACCGTAGCTTCATGGCCGCGCGGATATAAGCTCTCCATACATCCCTATCCTGAGTTAATGCTTTCCAATCATACCCTGTATAATCTACTTTCCTCAAATCATAGTTAATGTTGTTCTCCCACCACATTCTTGGTCTACCAACTGGGCGTTTTCCCTTTGGCATTCCTACAAGAAGCTTCCATGCACGTCTTTCATTCCCCATACGCGCAACATGTCCTGCCCATCGCAGTCTACGAGACTTAACTGTTCTCATTATATCTGGCTTCCTATAAAGACCATGTAGTTCACTGTTATGTAGTCTTCTCCATTCACCTGTCTGTTCATCTCTCTTTGGTCCAAAAATTTTCCTAAGAACTTTATTCTCAAAAACTCGTAGGCCTAATCTCATTTCCTCCCTTAAAGTAAGAGTCCATGTTTATTTTAATAGTTACTTTGTTTTGTTTCGGCCGCGGTGGTCTAGTGATTATATTCCTTGCCTCTGATCCCGAGTTCAAACCCAGTTGGGGTCCATACACTTTTTAGGATGGAAAAAAAACCAAGTACAAAATTTCCGGGAGGAAGATTTTTAGGCCCGCAAAAGAACTTTAAGCCTGAATAAAAGAAGCCTCTTAGCAACATTTATCGACCTTGAGCATCCAAGTAATAGCTCACTTGCCTACTAGATGTCTCATCGTGTCGGTATGCTGATCACATAACATATGTAGGGAAACAAGTGTAATTAAATTAACTTGGTCTAGAAACTCTTAACAAAGGAGAGGCTATGGCTAGACTCAAAGGACCGTAAAGCCAATAAGTAAGTAAATATAAGCCTGCCTGCGGACCATAGGTTGGAAAAACACTGGCTTATACCGAGTTTCTTTGCAAAAAATCGAAAATCGATGCCGCTAGAACGAGTTTTAAATTTTCGCTTGAGTTTACACCCCATTCCTAATGTTGAGTCACTGCTAGTGTACGAACACGATATTGTTTTACTTCATATACCGAGTGTGGTTGCGAAAAAAACTGCGGCCGCTAGATCGTTGATATATGGACGTATAATTTTTGCATGCTTATGTAAGATCAACGACGAAAATAAAATAAATAAAAAATATGTTTAAAATGCATACAGATGTTAGTAGCTGGAATCCTTCACTGAACAAGGCTCTAAGTCACTCACTTCACATGATAAGTTGGCAGCACTGTTCACTCACCATTGTGTTTAGTTAGAAGAAGAAAACGCGCCCTCAGTTGTTTTCCGTCGGAGAAGGCTCTGCCCACTGAGGTCCCGAAGTCTTTTCACTCTTACCGATACCCTACCGCCCCTCCCGCCCCGCCACCTCGCTACAACACAACGCAACCTTATTTAGAGGCGACGCCAAAATAGAGGCAGCTCGCGGAATAATGAGGCCGAACAATGACAGTCCCAGGGTCCTCCCGCTACGAGGGTAAAAAGTTAACCCTAAGGGATGTGGAGCGAGAATCTAGGAAATAAAACTTGTTTCTTTCATTAAAGGTGCGGGGGGGGGGGAACTTGACAACTCACAAAGTGTTTTACTGAAATAATTTATGTGTGTTTCATAAATCTGTTTGAATTTTTCTCTCACAACTGGCCAGAAAAAAAAAATTAATGGTGCGACAGACCTAGAAAGTTCTTCATATCCACACATGTTAATTATGAAGGATGTGGCCTCTCGCCCTCGCTGTTTATCATATACATGGATAGAATACTCCAAGATTGGCGACAGATGAGACACGGTTTTATCCAAATTAATAAAAACCAGACTCCTTGCTTTTTGCTGATGATTTGGTATTACTAGCTCCAACAGAAACAGATTTACAGTATTCTATACACAATTTTAATATAATTGCAAAAAGGTACAACATGGAAATCAATACAAAGAAAACCAAAGTGATGGCCTTTTGTGGGAAATACCCTATACCTAGCAAAATTGTTTTGGATGATGACATTTTAGAACGAGTAAACAAATTTAATTATTTGGGTTATAATTTAACATTTCAAGATGAAGCTGATATGTAAAAAAAATCACAAATTTTACAAAAACAACGGGGATAATTAACAGTATAATGAAACCATCTTTAGTACAGAAGAAAACAAGATTACTGCAAGACCAGTATTAAGATATGGTAGTGAAGCATGGACAATACGAAGAAGAGAAGACAGCCGAATAACAACAAATGAGATGCGATTTATGCGCCGTACAGCAGGCTACACAAAATGGGACCATAAAAGAAATGAGGAAATTATGGAAGAGTTGGATGTAGAACCCATTCTTCACCATATACAAAACTACCAGAACAACTGGAAAGCCCATCTTCAACGAATGCCGTCTCATAGAATTCCAAAAGCCATGCTTCGTTACTGTCCCCAAAGCAAAAGATCGTTGGGACGTCCAAAAAAGTGCTGGAAGGAAAATTCCTCTTTGAGACAGTAACAGGCCACACAGCCTAATACTTGCATGGATGATGATGATGATTAATTACAAAGGAGGACCTCTTCTTATTCTACTTCTTTCACAGTAGCCACTGAGCTTTCCTGGAATTCCCTTCCTCAAGATATCAGGGGTCGCCGCACTTTTAACTCACGCTTACACAACTACTTGTTTATTAATTTTTCTCCAGAACTAAATTTGTTCTATGTCATTAGTTCACCGCCGTGGTCTCGAGTGTAGCGTGGTGCATTGTCACGAATCCGGCCAGGGTTTGATTCCCGGTCGGGACAGGCTGCTGTGAGAGACCGCCGTGGTCTCGAGTCTAGCGTGGTGCATTGTCACGAATCCGGCCAGGGTTTGATTCCCGGTCGGGACAGGCTGCTGTGAGAGGTTTTTTTTCGGGCTTTCCCCTCACATATAAGACAGGAAGCCTAGGGTCCAGCGGTCCCCGAAAATCATCTGGCAATAATCATCATCATCGCCCTTATCATTCTCATCATCATTTACCGGTGTGGAAAGCAACGGGAAGGTACCACACCAATAATCCCCTAGTAAAGCTGCAAAGCATAGCATGAAAATGCTGTGATTGCAGTGAAAGACCTGTCTTCGGGCAGAACATTATAGATAGATAATATTTTTTTCTATCTTCTACATTTTATATTTTATTCGTTAAATCTAGAGCAAATCGAAATGTATTGCAAATAATAATTGTATTGTAGATATACCATGTAATCATTTATCATCATCATCATCATCCAGGGATTAAGCCTGTTGGCTCGTTCCAGTTTCATGAAAGCTAGAATTGTTAAAATTGTTCACACCATCTTCTGTGTGGGCGACCAACATTTCTCCTTCCGTGCGGTTTATAATTTAGCAATAATTTTGGAAATCTTCCTTCTGGCATTCTATCAATATATTCTTTCCAGTCGTTCCTATATTTAATTATTCGGTCTGTAAGTTTGAAAATATTTAGTTCCTTTCTTATATCTTCATTTCTTTTTTATCCAGCAGAGTATATCCTGCTATATTTCTTAAAAATCTCATCTCAGCTGCTTCCAATCTTTGTTCTTGTCTTTTAGTGATCGTGCAACATTCTGATCCATACATCAATACAGGAACAGCCATTACTTTATAAAATTTAATGTTTGTTTCTTTTCTTGTGTTTTTAAGGGTTCTTTTAATAGTGCCACACATTAGATTAAATTTATTTTTGTTTGTTGTAATTTAGATACAAGATATTTTTTTTCTAACTTCGTTGAATGGTGACAAGGGTTCAAAGTATTATTATTATTATTATTATTATTATTATTATTATTATTATTATTATTATTATTATTATTATATTATTATTATTATTATTATTATTATTATTATTATTATTTGAAAATAAAAAGATAAACATTAAACTGAAAATATATAAAAGTGTTATTCTTCTTGTTATATGGATGTGAAACATGGACTCTTACTTTAAGGGAGGAGAAAATATTACGAGTATTTGAGAATAAAGTTATTAAGAACCATAGAGAGACGAACAGACAGGCGAATGGAGAACACTATATAACAGTAAGGTGCATGATCTTTATGGGAAACTAGATATAATAAGAGCAGTTAAGTATTGTAGACTGCGATGAGCAGGTCATGTGGCACGAATGGGTTGTATTTAAAAGGGGTATGGAATCTCCTTGTAGGAAAACCAGAGTGAAAGCTCCCAGGAGAATAACATTAACCCTGATTTTAGGGGAAGCATTTTATTAAGGGCATAATTGAAAAGCATTAGCTCAAAATTAGGATGTATGGAGAGCGCAGCCAATGGACTTATGGGTTCGATAGTGCCAGTGAGTCTTTTAGGGATGACATATGGTGAGCATATCGTGTCCCCTAGTCGTTACAGCTGGTTAGGATTGTTCCATGACGTGAGTGAATGAATTCGAGGATTGTGAGCTTAAACCCAGCCACAAGCGTGAAACCAGATAAAAATAGCGGGCGTGTAGGTTAACGTACCGAGTTACAACTCATGTCTTAAAAACACGTACTCTAACGTATAATTATTGTGGACTTTCACGGTCAGCCTATTAATCCCTGTTTGGTTTGTCTTCCGAACTAAATGGCCGTGGTCCGGTTTTCCCAAAACTCGACGTTTCGTATACTGGTGCGGTAGACCTCATCAGGAGATACTGCGTGCTCTCTGTGAACTCCTCAACAATCGGCTGCAGTCTCGAGAAAACCGGACCACAGCCATTTAGCCCGGAAGACGAACCAAACAGGGATCATGTACTGTAACGTTAAAAAAAACAGACGAAACTATGACCAACATAAAGGAAAATTAAAAAGATTCCTGTGGCGACTGAATTGAATTTATTAATTAAATAAAAATAAAACGTAGTTTTATTTGATTTTCATATGTATTAATATAATATTATAATATTATTAATTGAATTTATTTTCATCATCATAAATGGCGCTTTGTGTGCCTTGGGCTTCTTAAAAAGCTCTCGCCAAACCTTTCTATCTTTCGCTCGTTGCTTCCAGTTTTTTATTCCCAGAGTCCTGATTTCTTCAATTGTGCTGACATCGGCTAGATCTTCCCACTTTTCTACTTACCAAATCTATTGATTCCGTAACAACCCCTATTACCACGTACTACTTCTTTGGCTAACTGAATTTATTTTGCAAATATAAATTTAACGTGAATGGTTATCTCTCCAAATTTCCATGGATTTTCGCCTATGTTCAATATAGGCTTCATTAGCGACAGACCAGTTCCAAAATAGGCTGATCAACGTGGACTTAGCTGCTGTCAGTCTTGTGAGTTCATACACCACATCCTTCTAAAGAAAGAAATCGCACGGTGTCAGGTCGGGTGACTTTGGATGCCACATCATACAATCCTGGGTTGTGAAACATGTAAATGTGGCGGGGCACCGTCTTGCTGAATAATGAACTCTAAATGTGCCTTTTATATCGCTGAAGCCGCCATATTGATTAGCTGATATAATGAGCAATTATTATTTATTTAACTTTCACAGGGAATTGAGCAATTGCTATATTTATTTGTTTTCATTGTTACAGACCTAAAATTGGAGAGTTCACTTTTCATGCGATATTAGTGTTTTGAGATTTACCTACAACACTGTAGTTAGGTTCTTGTTTCATTATATTTCTTATCTAACAATGTATAGCTGCTACCGAACTTAGAAAGATTCCACTTTAATATGGTACAATTATCTTGCCTGTATTAGTATTATTATTAGTTGTTGTTATAAATTATAAAATGAGAATATGAGTAATATAATAATATTGGGGCACGCCGTAGCGTAGTGGTTAAGGCAATGAGCTACAAGCCGGAGGGTCGAGGGTTCAAGTCCCGTTGGGGTCAGGATTTTTAAACTGACCCAAACCCTCTGGCGGCACTATGGCCCCTCGACTCAGCCTCTAACGGAAATGAGTACCAGACGCTTGTTCTGGGGGTAAAGGCGGCCGTCACGCAGGGCTGACAACTCGTCTGACATAAAGTGCCGATTGTCTAGAAAAAGTGGGAGCCCTAACCTCCCACTACCCCAAGGACCTCCTGAGGCCTGTTGTGGGATCACTTTACCTCACTTAATATAATAATATTATTATTTAATAATAATTGTTAGGATCGCATGTTGAGCGGAATGTGGTGCAAGGGAAGAGCGGGATATTTTTGCCCTGCTCCTGTTTCCTTGTCCTAGTTCACTGTAGTCCTGGGCCACTTGCCAAGAGCAGGGCTGTCCAATTTCATGGAATAGAAATACCGTAACTCTTAACTTTTATTTTTATTGCACAATTCGTAAATTCAGGTTTGAGAAAAATATTCTCCCAGTTATATGGATGTGAAACGTGGACTCTTGCTTTAAGGGAGGAGAAAATATTACAAGTATTTGAGAATAAAGTTCTTGCGATTTTTTTACTAAAGAAAAATGAACAGGTAGGTGCATGGAGAAGATTACAAAACAGCGAGCTTCATGATCATTATAGGAAACCAGATGCAATAAAAACAATTAACTCTCGTAGACTGTGATGGGAAGAATGGGGAATGAAGAAAAGTCATGGTAGGAAAACCAGAGGGAAAGCAGTTAACAGATAGGCCAGAAATAAAGTGGGAGAATAAAATTAACCATGATTCGAGAAATATAACTTATACAAAGGATAATTGAAAAAAATAGATAAGGATAGGGATGTATGCAGAGCTTATGTCCGCACGGCCATGAACCTCAAATGTTCGCTAGTGTCAGGTAGTTAGCTAATGGCATGTGAATGTTAGCTGCAATTTTGTACAGAATTTAATTTTTATCCCTTAAATTAAAAATGTATCCTATTGGATACATTGATTTCGTTTATTTAATATTGTTTTTAGATCAAAAGAAAGACAAACGAGTAAATGTGCGTCAAATTACGCAATAATGTGTTTAACATGAATTTGCGGTCCGGAACATTAAAATAACTGACACGAGAAAATATTGTATTGACAATTTAAGGGTCATCTGTTTATCTCAAAATCTATTTTTTTGGAGTTAATACACTTTTTTGACCGATCCACAAGTTAGTGTATAAAATATTTGGTGTTGTAAAATGGAGAAGAGGTCGGTAGCTAAACATTCAATTAAAGTAATTTAGGATATTGCTGACGTCATAATGTTATAGGTGTAACAGAAATAAATGTGAGTGAGTCAAGGAAGCACTGGCAGTGCAACCTGCTTCTGGTTATTTTCGCAGGGAATGGTCTAGCTCCTGCATTGTTATATCGTGACGTCCATGGATTTTAACGAAACTTGATACACGCTGTTTATCGTGATATCGTATTACTATAATAATAATAATAGATCATCGGTTGATTAATGTCTTTGACATCGTCCGATTCCTAATACCGGTAGCTAATTTCGTTGGTCCAACCAATCTCCTGGTTGTAGATGTTTCTGCTTCATGTATAAACATATTCCCCGACTCCAGGAGGTTTTAGGTCTTCCTCTGCTTCGTCTTCCCTCAGGTTTCCATTCCAAAACAAATTTTGGTACTCGATCCTCTTCCATTCGCTGGACATGTCCGTACCATCTTAATTGCTGAGTTTTAATATAATCTAAAATAGTGTCTTCAATCTTCATTTTCTTCCTTATAACTGAGTTCCTATTTTTTTCTCTTCTTGAAATTCTTGCTGCCCTTCGTATAAAATCCATTTCTGTTGCCAAAAGATACTTATTTGTTTTTGTTGTTAATGGCCAAAGTTCTGCTCCATAAATAATGATGCTTTTGACAATTGTATGATATATATTCATTTTATTTTTATTATTTATATTTTTATCCCACAATATTCCATTGAGGCAAGCAATTGCAAATTTTCCTTTATTATTTCTATTTCTTATTTCCTCTTCATAACTCCCATTTTTATTTATTTTAATTCCTAAATATGTGACCTCACTACAAAAAAAAATGCAATGCTAAAAAACCTAATAGAAATAAGCCGATCAGATTAAAAGGAAGACGAATCAAGCTGCGGAAACGAACTCTGATAATAATAATAATAATAATAATAATAATAATAATAATAATAATAATAATAATAATAATAATAATAGTGCACAAAGAAATTAAGATAGGCACAATTCTGGAAATGCATGCTTTTGCGCATTACAGGGACTCTTTCGACCCAACTTCTTTTTGAAAAACATTAAATTAAAATATATAAAACTGTTATTCTCCAGTTATATTGTACGGGTATGAAACATGGACTCTTACTTTAAGGGAGGAGAAAAGTTTACGAACATTTGAAAATAAAGTACTTAGGAAAATGTATAGACCAAAGAGAGATGAACAGACAGGTGAACGGAGAAGACTTCTTAACAGTTAGCTTCCAAACGGAGTTAATTGAGGTTTCAAGGGTTTCATATAGGGGAAATGATCCGCTAGCTTCCAAAGAGAGTTAATTGAGGTTTCAGGGGGTTCATATAGGGGAAATGAACCACTAGCTTCCAAAGGGAGTTAATTGAGGTTCCATATAGGGGAAATGAACGGCTAGCATTCAAACGGACTTAATTGAGGTTTCAGGGGGTTCATATAATGGAAAAGAACCGCTAGCTTCCAAAGGGAGTAAATTGAAGTTTCATATAGGGGAAATGAACCGCTAGCTTCCAAATAGAGTAAATCGAGGTTTCGTATAGGGGAAATGAACGGCTAGCTTTCAAACGGACTTGATTGAGGTTTCAGGGGGTTCATATAATGGAAATGAACCGCTAGCTTCCAAAGGGAGTTAATTGAGGTTTCAGGGGTTTCATATAGGGAAACTGAACCTCTAGATTCCAAAGGGAGTTAATTGAGGTTTTAGGGGTTTCATGTAGGGGAGCTCAACCGCTAGCTTCCAAAGGGAGTTAATTGAGGTTTCGGGGGTTTCATATAGGGGAAATAAAGCGCTAGCTTCCAAACGGAGTTAATTGAGGTTTCAGGGGGTTCATATAGGGGAAATGAACAGCTAGCTTCCAAAGGGAGTTAATTGAGGTTTCAGGGGTTTCATATAGGGGAAATGAACCGCTAGCTTCCAAACGGAGTTAATTCAGGATTCAGGGGTTTCATATAGGGGAATGAGCCTCTAGATTCCAAAGGGAGTTAATTGAGGTTTAAGGGGTTTCATATAGGGGAAATGAACCGCTAGATTCCAAAGGGAGTTGATTGAGGTTTCAGGGGTTTCATATAGGGGAACTGAACCTCTACATTCCAAAGGGAGTTAATTGAGGTTTTAGGGGTTTCATATAGGGAAAATGAACCGCTAGATTCCAAAGGGGGTTAATTGAGATTTCAGGGATTTCATATAGGGGAATTGAACCTCTAGATTCCAAAGGGAGTTAATTGAGGTTTCGGGGGTTTCATATAGGGGAAATGAACCGCTAGATTCCAAAGGGAGTTAATTGAGGTTTAAGGGGTTTCATATAGGGAAACTGAACCTCTAGATTCCAAAGGGAGTTAATTGAGGTTTTAGGGGTTTCATGTAGGGGAGCTCAACCGCTAGCTTCCAAAGGGAGTTAATTGAGGTTTCGGGGGTTTCATATAGCGGAAATAAAGCGATAGCTTCCAAACGGAGTTAATTGAGGTTTCAGGGGGTTCATATAGGGGAAATGAACCGCTAGCTTCCAAAGGGAGGTAATTGAGGTTTCAGGGGTTTCATATAGGGGGAATTAACCGCTAGCTTCCAAACGGAGTTAATTGAGCTTTCCGTGGTTTCATATAGGGAAAATGAACCGCTAGATTCCAAAGGGAGTTAATTGAGGTTTCAGGGGTTTCATATAAGGGGAACTGAACCTCTAGATTTCAAAGGGAGTTAATTGAGGTTTAAGGGGTTTCATATAGGGGAAATGAACCGCTAGGTTCCAAAGGGAGTTAATTGAGGTTTCAGGGGTTTTATATAGGGGAACTGAACCTCTAGATTCCAAAGGGAGTTAATTGAGGTTTTAGGGGTTTCATATAGGGAAAATGAACCGCTAGATTCCAAAGGGAGTTAATTGAGATTTCAGGGGTTTCATATAGGGGAACTGAACCTCTAGATTCCAAAGGGAGTTAATTGAGGTTTCAGGGGTTTCATAAAGTGGAAATGAACCGCTAGGTTCCAAAGGGAGTTAATTGAGGTTTCAGGGGTTTCATATAGGGGAACTGAACCTCTAGATTCCAAAGGGCGTTGATTGAGGTTTAGGGGTTTCATATAGGGGAGCTGAACCGCTAGCTTCCAAAGGGAGTTAATTGAGGTTTCGGGGGTTTCATATATGGGAAATGAAGCGCTAGCTTCCAAAGGGAGTTAATTGAGGTTTCAGGGGTTTCAAATAGGGGAACTTAATCGCTAGATTCCAAAGGGAGTTAATTGAGGTTTCAGGGGTTTCATTTAGGGGAAATGAAGCGCTAGCTTCCAAAGGGAATTAATTGAGGTTTTAGGGGTTTCATATAGGGAAACTGAACCTCTAGATTCCAAAGGGAGTTAATTGAGGTTTTAGGGGTTTCATATAGGGGAGCTGAACCTCTAGCTTCCAAAGGGAGTTAATTGAGGTTTCGGGGGTTTCATATAGGGGAAATGAAGCGCTAGCTTCCAAAGGGAGTTAATTGAGGTTTCAGGGATTTCATATAGGGGAACTGAACCGCTAGGTTCCAAAGGGAGTTAATTGAGGTTTCAGGGGTTTCATATAGGGGAACTGAACCTCTAGATTCCAAAGGGGGTTAATTGAGGTTTTAGGGGTTTCATATAGGGGAGCTGAACCGCTAGCTTCCAAAGGGAGTTAATTGAGGTTTCGGGGGTTTCATATAGGGGAAATGAAGAGCTAGCTTCCAAAGGGAGTTAATTGAGGTTTCAGGAGTTTTAAATAGGGGAACTGAATCGCTAGATTCCAAAGGGAGTAAATTGAGGTTTCAGGGGTGCACATAGGGAAACTGAACTGCTAACTTCCAAAGGGAGTAAATTGAGGTTTCAGTGGTGCACATAGGGAAACTGAACTGCTAACTTCCAAAGGGAGTAAATTGAGGTTTCAGTGGTGCACATAGGGAAACTGAACTGCTAACTTCCAAAGGGAGTAAATTGAGGTTTCAGGGGGTGCTCACAGGGAAACTGAACCGCTAGCTTCCAAAGGGAGTTAATTGAGGTTTCAGTGGTGCACATAGGGAAACTGAACTGCTAACTTCCAAAGGGAGTAAATTGAGGTTTCAGGGGTGCACATAGGGAAACTGAACTGCTAACTTCCAAAGGGAGTAAATTGAGGTTTCAGTGGTGCACATAGGGAAACTGAACTGCTAACTTCCAAAGGGAGTAAATTGAGGTTTCAGGGGGTGCTCACAGGGAAACTGAACCGCTAGCTTCCAAAGGGAGTTAATTGAGGTTTCAGTGGTGCACATAGGGAAACTGAACTGCTAACTTCCAAAGGGAGTAAATTGAGGTTTCAGTGGTGCACATAGGGAAACTGAACTGCTAACTTCCAAAGGGAGTAAATTGAGGTTTCAGTGGTGCACATAGGGAAACTGAACTGCTAACTTCCAAAGGGAGTAAATTGAGGTTTCAGTGGTGCACATAGGGAAACTGAACTGCTAACTTCCAAAGGGAGTAAATTGAGGTTTCAGTGGTGCACATAGGGAAACTGAACTGCTAACTTCCAAAGGGAGTAAATTGAGGTTTCAGGGGGTGCACATAGGGAAACTGAACTGCTAACTTCCAAAGGGAGTAAATTGAGGTTTCAGTGGTGCACATAGAGAAACTGAACTGCTAACTTCCAAAGGGAGTAAATTGAGGTTTCAGGGGTGCACATAGGGAAACTGAACTGCTAACTTCCAAAGGGAGTAAATTGAGGTTTCAGGGGGTGCTCACAGGGAAACTGAACCGCTAGCTTCCAAAGGGAGTTAATTGAAGTTTGAGGCAGTGCACATAGGGGAACTGAACTTCTACCTTGCAAAGGGAGAAAATTGTGGTTTCAGGGGTGCACATAGGGAAACTGAACTGCTAACTTCCAAAGGGAGTAAATTGAAGTTTCAGGGGGTGCACATAGGGAAACTGAACTGCTAACTTCCAAAGGGAGTAAATTGAGGTTTCAGGGGTGCACATAGGGAAACTGAACTGCTAACTTCCAAAGGGAGTAAATTGAGGTTTCAGGTTGTGCTCACAGGGAAACTGAACCGCTAGCTTCCAAAGGGAGTTAATTGAAGTTTGAGGCAGTGCACATAGGGGAACTGAACTTCTACCTTCCAAAGGGAGAAAATTGTGGTTTCAGGGGTGCACATAGGGAAACTGAACTTGTAACTTCCAAAGGGAGTAAAGTGAGGTGTCAGGGGGTGCACATAGGGAAACTGAACTGCTAACTTCCAAAGGGAGTAAATTGAAGTTTCAGGGGGTGCACATAGGGAAACTGAACTGCTAACTTCCAAAGGGAGTAAATTGAGGTTTCAGGTTGTGCTCACAGGGAAACTGAACCGCTAGCTTCCAAAGGGAGTTAATTGAAGTTTCAGGGGGTGCACATAGGGAAACTGAACTGCTAACTTCCAAAGGGAGTAAAGTGAGGTTTCAGGGGGTGCACATAGGGAAACTGAACTGCTAACTTCCAAAGGGAGTAAATTGAAGTTTCAGGGGGTGCACATAGGGAAACTGAACTGCTAACTTCCAAAGGGAGTAAATTGAGGTTTCAGGGGTGCACATAGGGAAACTGAACTGCTAACTTCCAAAGGGAGTAAATTGAGGTTTCAGGTTGTGCTCACAGGGAAACTGAACCGCTAGCTTCCAAAGGGAGTTAATTGAAGTTTGAGGCAGTGCACATAGGGGAACTGAACTTCTACCTTCCAAAGGGAGAAAATTGTGGTTTCAGGGGTGCACATAGGGAAACTGAACTGCTAACTTCCAAAGGGAGTAAAGTGAGGTTTCAGGGGGTGCACATAGGGAAACTGAACTGCTAACTTCCAAAGGGAGTAAATTGAAGTTTCAGGGGGGCACATAGGGAAACTGAACTGCTAACTCCCAGGGGGAGTTAATTGAAGTTTCAGGTGGTGCACATAGGGAAGCTGAACAGCTAGTTTCCAAAGGGAGTAAATTCAGGTTTCAGGGGTTCATAATGTGGAACTTAACCGCTTGCTTATAAAGGGCGCTATTACTCTACCGCATTAACTTTCGTGGCATCTATGGGCAATCAAGATAACAAAAATTAACTTGGTCTAGGAAGTCCGTTAACAGAAGAGAGGATATGGCCATCTATTTGCTAAATACCGAACAACAGATGACTTAGCCTAGTCCCTCCGCCTCGCATATAGCCTACCTACTGTTGGTAGATGAGGAAAGGAAACCCTTCGCCCTCTATTAACTAGTTTGAAATGTGGTATAGGTGCCAAAATGGAGAAAGGGAGACCGGAAAAAATATATATGGATGACAATGAGAAAATATTGCAAATTTGGGATTTAAGAAATGGGAAATGAAAGCCAATGATAGAGGGAAATGGAAGGATGTTGTGAATGAAGAATGGTCCACTTTTGACTGTAGAACTAACAACATAAAACGTCACGGTCCCTGATTCAACACAATTTCACTTCTAACTTTGAACACCGATATCTTAAAACAATTGAAGACTACGCCAATGTTGGAATATATTAAACAGTACCAACTAAATTGGAAACACCATCTTGAAAGAATGAGTTCAAATCGAATCCCCAAAGCTGTTTATAATTATATACCAAGAGGACGAAGATCTCTGGGCCGTCCTTCGAAACGCTGGAGGGAAAATTTTCTATAGGATCGTAACAGGCCTTGGCCTAATACTTGGAAGGAAGAAGAAGAAGAATAGGAAGTTGACTTTGAACTACAGCGAGACCTTGAAGAGCGTCATCAAATAAAACATTTCATTGTATTTTCTTAAAAATAAGCAACAAATGAAACATTTTGAAGAAGTGGCGGAATTCAAATTCCTAGGAATATCATCATCAACAACTTCATAGATTAGGTCTTTGCAAGTTCCGATCTCACATCTGTTCAGCCCAGCGCTTTCTTGGTCTTCCTACCGATCTTCGTCCTCCAGTGCCAACTTTGATATCCTACCCTCTGTGATTCTTTGTAAATGTTCTATCCAATTGTTCCTGTGTTCTTCTGTTTGTTGAAGAAGTGGTTGTACTTTTAGTTCCTCTCTAATATTCTCATTTCTAATACGTTCTTCTCTTGTACAACCTTTCACAGCCCGTAGGAAATCTCATTTCCGCTGCCTGTATTTTACTTTTTTTTCTCCCTTTAGGACCCAGACCTCACTTCCATACACTTAGGAATAAAATAAATAAATTAAATATCCTCAACTCGTGTCCAACTCAGAGTCGGGTCGAGGGGTGAGATGAGATGAGGCTCCCTATATAGAACTGAATGACAAGGGTGCCGGCCGACCACGCCTGACGCACCATCAATGAATAATGTGAGTATGGAGAAATGGTGGAATGAGATTGTGGCAGGGAAGACGGGAGAAACCCCCGAGGAAATCCTGCCCAAGCTCCATTTCGTCCACCACGAAACCCACATGGAATGGCCGAGACTCGATCTCGGTACCCCAGCGGTGAGAGGCGATTGTCTAACCCCTCTTGCGCCACGGAGCCACCTACACCTAAGAATATTAATTAGAAATGGGAATGAAATTAAACGTAGGATCAATTCTGGAAACGGGTGCTAGGATTATAATTATTTCAGAGTTAAATGGTTATGAACATTTTTGGACCAAAGAAAAACGGACAGACATGTGAATGGAGAAAACTAGATAACTTACTTACTCACTGGCACTATCGAACCCGTAGGTTCATGGCCGCGCGGACATAAGCTCTCCATACATCACTATCCTGAGCTAATGTTTTCCAATCATTCCCTGTATAATCTACTTCCCTCAAATCATAGTTAATGTTGTTCTCCCACCTCATTCTTGGTCTACCAACTGGGCGTTTTCCCTCTGGCTTTCCTACAAGAAGCTTCCATGCACGTCTGTCATTCCCCATACTTGCAACATGTCCTGCCCATCGCAGTCTACGAGACTTAACTGTTCTTATTATATCTGGCTTCCTATAAAGACCATGTAGTTCATTGTTATGTAGTCTTCTCCATTCACCTGTCTGTTCATCTGTCTTTGGTCCAAAAATTTTCCTAAGAACTTTATTCTCAAATACTCGTAATCTCCTTTCCTCCCTTAAAGTAAGAGTCCATGTTTCGCACCCATATAATATAACTGGTAGAATAATAGTTTTATATATACTGTATATATATACTTTATAGAAAACTAGATAACAGTGAGCAAAATATTCTTTATTGGCAAACCTATAATATCCAATGATGTAGCCTATAGGAGGTTAACCTGCGTGCATATTATTGTTTTCAATGTTTCAAATTGTGATATCTCAAGAATGGCGATTCTTATGAAAACATGTATAAAAACAATTTTTGTAGATAATTGCATGATCTACAACTTTTGTCTGGCCTATTGTTATGATAAAACTTACCGTTTGGTCCAAAAAAAAAAAACCATATTCGCGAACTTTGACCTTGAATAATTTATTTTGCAGATGTGGAATGGATGGGGACTTTTCACATTTCATTTATAATGGTGTTCCCAACATTCGTACCAACTTTCAGCTCTATGCGAATTTTTGTAAGCCTACCCCTATTTTTTGACCTAACTTGACCGGGCTATAATAAGAACAGAAGTTTCGTAGACTGCGAAAATCAGGGCATGTGGCAATGAAAGAGGTGTATAGAAACTAGTAGAGAACGATTGGAAAATATTAGCTGAGGCCAGAGATATATGGAAAGCATATTAACCTCCTAATTCGAAAGTGCCATTGAGTCAGTTATACTTTTTAATGAAAATGAGAATTGGTTGTTCCTCGCGCACAATGACTTGTCCTATTTCACACCCAGCCACCGTAGTCTGGAGAAAGCACAGTTAGTGGAGGCCATGCATCAGCTGATCGACATGAACAACTGACATACAATATTTTTCACATTTCTGACGCTATGTGTGTCAGAGTCTCTCGTATTTCGGTTTATTTATTGATTTGTGTGTTAATTGGTGAGTAAAGTTGGTATTTCGAAGACATATTGTTGAAGTTTGTGTTATTCTGTGTGTCAGGACCGCGATGTTGAGACATTACATGACCGGTAACTTCGTTTTATTACTAGATTTTGTTATGATGAAGTTCGCTAAACTATATTTACTTCTCGAGTTCATCTGTTTTCAACATATTGTTGTACATTTTTAGGCTACATACCGCTACCTTAGTTGAAAAACCACACGAGTTCCTTTTTTCTCTGAATAACATATATTTATCGGTATCTAGAGACGATATGATCTAGATGTTAAAGCGTGTATAAAAATTAATTAAAAATGACATTATAATTAATTTTTCTTCTCCCGTAACATTGACTTTTTTTACGTGTTTTATAAAGAAAGGCGACGAATGTTTAAGTTTTAAGGTACACTGTACAACTTGACGCTATTTCGCGATTTCTTGGTAAAAAACCCTGTTTTCTATTTATATTAAAATTTGAATTACTTATTAAAAAGAAATCGGGATATTACCGTATATACCGGCATGTTGAATAAGATAAGGTTGGAAGTATGCGCACCTTCGCAAACACTACCTCCGTTTTCCTCTTCATTGTTCATCACAATGCGAAATGAATAGCAAATATTTACGTTGTGAACCAAAATTTATTTGTAAATAATAAATGAATGTGATGTTATTGGTAAAAATGTTTTTAACATTTTGTGTTTGCCTTGGATGTGTTCTATCCATGTCTTTGGGAGGTCTCCAAGTCTAATGTATAGTCCGGTGAAATTACTCGCATTACTTTCCAGTGGCGTAGCCTGACTAATCACAGGGGGGCATGTGGGAAACAATTAACTGAGACAAAAATTAAACGGATTCTCTGGTCTTACTTACTTACTTACTTAGGCCACTGGTACTCTCGAACCCCCGTAGGTTTCATGGCCGTGGGCGGACATAAGCTCTCCTTATATCCCTATCCTTTGCTAATCCTTTCCAATCATGTGGGATCCCTGGGGGTATAGATACATAATTTAATGTTATTTTCGCCACCGGTCACTTCTTGGTCTATCCCAACTGGGCGTTTTCCCTCTGGCTTCCCTACAAGAAGCTTCCATGCAAGTCTTTCACTCCCCATACGTGCAACCTGTCCTGACCCATCGCAGTCGTACGAGACTTAACTGTTTCTCATTATATCTGGCTTCCCTATAAAGAACCCATTTTACTCACTAGGTTAATGTAGTTTTGTATTGAGTAATGTAGCTTGAAAATTTAACTTGCAAAGTTTCTGTTTGGAACAACAATATCACATTTGCTCATTATAGAGGGTTCTTTTTTAATGTTATATTTTCGGTTTTTTTCAGCGAAGGAAAAGGCCTATTGTGACTTCATGTTCAGCAACAAGGTGGTGCCCAACCACATTGACATAACCTATATATGTAACTCATTATCCTCAATGCGCATCGTCCACAATGGCGTTGCGTGCTGGGTTGTGTTCGCCCTGATTCTTACAGGGGGGCATTCTTTTAGAGTATGTGAAGCAGATGCTGCATTTCCAGAGGACTTACAGCAGGCAGATAGTCTTCACAGTTAAATCAATTGACCAGGCCCATCTTGGCGAAAATGTAGGCGACTGGCAAAGAATGTAATATTGCATAGACATCTGTTGTGTCACAAATGGAATCCACATTGAACACCTCTGAATATCCGTGGAAACTCGTAGAGTTAATCTTTCAAGCTACATTTATATTTGTAAAATATATTACGGTAGCCACACAAATGTTTTCTTTTTGTCCGCTTTCATTTTGAATTGTCCTGTACTTATAAGTGGACTTTTACATGCCGGAGCTTACAGTGACACAACAACATAAATAAATAAACAAGAATAACAACATAGGCAGTTTGAGCACGAGGGCAGAGTGAGAAAAAAAAGCTTCCCATATTGTTCACACTAATAATGGATGAAATCATCAAAGAACTAAAAGTTCAAGTTAGAAAAAGGATTAAAATAGGTAACAAAGAGCTGAAGATAATAAACTATGCTGATGACACAGTTATAATTGCACAAAGTGAAGATGATTTACAAATGCTGTTGCACAAATTTAGAATCATTCCAGCAAAATATAACATGAAAATCTCAACAAGTAAAACCAAATCAATGGCAATATCCAAGGACCCACGACGTGTTAAATTAGAAATATAAGGGAAAAGTATGGAACAGGTCATGAAATTCAAATATTTAGGAGTAGAAATTAATAGCAGCAACAGAATAACAGATGAAATCCCCCCTCAAGCAAATGATGCAAACAAAATATTGGGATGTTTAAACAATACTGTTTGGAAAAATAAAAAATTAAGAATAGATACAAAAGTAAGAATTTACAAATCTGTCATAAGACCAGTTCTAACATGTGGTTGTGAATGCCGAACAGAAACTCAAAAAACAAAACAAATCAATGAAACAACCGAAATGAAAGTTTTAAGGAAAATCGTAGGAAAATCGCTGAGAGAAAAAATTTGCAGCTCTGTTATTAGAGAAGAATGTGAAATTGAACCTATAAACCTCTGGATAAATGATAGAACACTAAATTGGAACAATCACATAGATAGAATGGAGAACAGTAGATTAGTGAAGAAAGTACGTGACTGGACACCTCAGCAGAAAGGTCTATAGGAAGACCACAACTATGATGGAAGGACGTCACCATACCCCGGACCTAAAATGATGGTTTCTTTCCATATCTTCATTTAAATTGCAAAAAGGGCATTTAGGTGAATCTGTTATGCCAAGTCTGTGTAGGTGTTCATGTCCCGTTAGCAGTCTGAATATTGCTACTCAAATTTTCTTTGTAATGTCATAAGCTTATAGATTTTCCGAAAGACTATTGTCTTTAACAGGGAAGAGATCCTTTAATTCCTTCCATCGAAGGCTGGACAGTAACCTAGTGTCACCTTCTCGTGGTGCAGCTGTTAGTAATCATGCTTATGCATGGGAACGGCTACTCACCAATAAGCACTGGTCAGCTTGGTGAGTTTTTCTTTTTTTGACCGAATTGGTATTACTCCTTCTTCCCATACCAATTCCCTGTTTCAACTTTTCTATCCAGTCTCTCTTGTTTCTTTCGACCCTGATGGTATTAGATCATTCGAGGCCTAGGGGTTCATTTGTCCTTCCTTCCTATACCTACTTTCTCTCTACGGGTGACGTGTGGTGCCTAGTACTAAATGGCTACAACTAGTTTATTGTACTCCAATACAAATATGAAGCCTTGGAAAAAGAAATACAAATAAATGTAAATTACAGGTAAAGAAATATTCAATATCTTGCATTAAAGTCAGCAGAATGTAATCTATGAACACAATGCATAAAACATACAAATTTGATAGTCTCAGATTTGATCTACTTCCTTCAGTGAGTGTTGATGAACGGCTACTCTCTGCATAGTGACAGCTGCATACAAGTGTTTGGTAGCACCAACTTTACAGCTCTCTATAGAAGAGAAATGTTTGATGCTCTTTGTACAGGTGTGGCTCCATGTTGCTGCATCCAGCTGACTGCGTACATCTCGAGCTCCGGGCTGCATGGACAAGTGAGTTTCGAGCAGCAGCCGTCAGGTGGAGTGGTTGTGCATGCAGCTCTACAGGCTGTGGATGAACACAGCGAGTGGTCCTGGGTCGTCAGGGAGCTGCCTGTTGTGTACACCACCGTGCAGGACAGGTGCAACCACGATAAACTGGGATCTGTGTAAGTACTACAACAGTGTGGCTCCCTGAATCCTCTTTCACCTACTTTTCACTTCCTCTTCATTTGCTCATTTCAATTTCCTATCTTCCTTGCTACTTCCTCAATATTATCCTTTCCTGCAATAAAACTAAATATACGCTCACACATAGATATGCAAAATAAATACACGTAAAATTACTATTATTTCACCGGGACCAGTGGATTAGAGCGCTGTTACAGAAAATCAGCGACATTGGGTTCAAATCCCAGTTGTGTAAATTTTCCTCTTTCAATATGATTTGTAAGAATGTTGACTTTCTAAGAATTAAAACTATGGAGAATTATTTATTTAAGAAAAATGTATCACCTCACCTCACATTCTTCTTATTATTAGACCAGTTTCAGGACCTAACTAGGTTCCATCATCAGTACTTTCGTGACCATTGTTATGTCATCTTGAAGAGCCGTCTCTAGCTCCCTATGTTGGCAGGACGACATAACAATGGTCATGAAAATACTAATTAGGTCCTGAAATAAAAAGGATATGTTGTAAGAATGTCTGGATTTTGTTGTCATAAAGAATACATAGTTCATTTGTTCCTCATCATGTTTGGTGCTACAGCCCATTGGAGGCCTTGACCGCCCCAACTATGTGCCTCCATCCATTTCTAACTTCTGTCTTCCTTCTCCATCCCTGGATTCCCATAACCTTCAGATCCTCTTCCATGCTGTCTAGCCATATGGTAAGAGACGGCTTCCAACTTTTCTTTTTCCCTCTATTTTGGAGAATGTAACCCAAAGGGCAATTTATGTTTCTTCCAGTCAATGTAAATGGCCCAGCCATCTCAACCTTGTAGATTTTATTATTCTGACTATATCAGTATCACCATATAAGTCATGATTATTTCTACTGCACCATTTGCCATTTTCATTTATCGATTCATAGATTTTCCTTAGAATCCTTCTTTCAAACACTTTTATTTTCATCATTTTTAATTAATATCCAAGTTTCACTTCCATACAGGATAACAGGCCTCAGGAGAGTTTTGTATATTTTGGATTTGGTTTGAAGGCTAAGATATCAACTACACAATAATCCAACTAATTTCCCAGTAATAGTTAATTTCAGTACTTATTTTATTATGTTGTGTTATACTGATCCCACATATTTATACTCATCAAATGCATATGTATCAAATATATTATAGTTGTATCTTTAATATTGGGGAATTCCATGTACTTTGTTTTGTTTTAATTTATTTTTAAGTCCAACTTCTCCAGCTGTTTTTTTTTTCAAATTTTAAAAAAAGCTTCTTTGGCTGCATTTGGTATTCGTTCCTAAACGTTCCATAAATTCTATCAGTTGAAATAATAAGTTGAGTTGTTTTATCTGAGAGAGGTGTGTGCAGGGTTGTGAACCTAGACCAGGTGTTGGGGAAGCTGCAGCTCCCTGACAACTCCTCAGCAGAGTTGACGGCAGCCGATGGTGAGATACTGTTAACAGGCACAAAGGGCTTGTGGGGCAAGTCGCTGTACCTGGAGATGGTTGCGGATAGTTCTCGCAAAGCGTGTGCCACTATCACAGTAAGTCTTGTTTAAATACAATAATTTGTAGGGAAAACAATTGAGTAGCTAATATTTAATTTTAGGAAGTGATATTTTGAGGTTATTTTAATTATATTATTTTCAGTCTGATCATCTTACCTCAATATTAATGTTGATTTGTTCTTGAACATGTTTCAAAACAAGTAGCTACTTGATATCAGCACCAAAATTCAATTAAGAAAACTGAAATTAATGTTGAAAATTGCATCCTGTACAGCGTTTTATTTATCATAAGTAATGTCACGAGTGAATTTATCTACAGGATTTGAAAATCTAGAGTGGCATTTAACAAATAAAATTAAGCTGTTTACTCAAAAATCATTATTTAAATATAGTTACCGGTATTTTTAAATATTAATATAGCCTATTTGATGTAAACGGCAATGTTTGAAAACAAATAAAAAATGTATGGTTATGTTTCATTGTTTATTCACTGCAACTTGATCATATTATTTATTGTCAAAGAGGATCACAATATTGTAACAATGCATCCTAGTGAAAAAAATTTAAACACATCAAACTGTATAAATTATAACCAACATTATAGGTTATTAATTTATTTTTTAAGTAAACAACTCAGTAAAATCATTATTTAAAAACACAATTATTGATCAAACAATTATCAAATGTGTAATACAAAGGAATCTGTTCATTATTTGCTATATTTGATGTATTTGTTGGAGAGTCAATCACCGACCTGTTCAGAATATTAAAAAGGAGGAGCTTTCTTTATCACAAAAGCAGGAGCTGGTAAAGAGAATTCGATAAAGAGTGAAGTGAAACATGACTGTCATTGGTTGTAAAACAAAATTAATTGAAAGGTCATTGACTCCCATTTGGGGCATGAGTTAAATAGTCAGTAATAGAAACCAATTCAATAGGTCTTCAAACTTGAGAGCTGTCATATCAGGAATTTAATTGAATTAATAGTTAAAAATTTGAGATTGGTTAGTTTACCAACTAGTGTTATACAAGTTAAGTAAAACAACAAATATATTCTATCTCAAAGTGTCCCTTTCCATGAATTTGATAACTTAAAGGGTGATGATGTGTTTACAGGTGTCTGATAATGCAGATGAGAAGGTGGCAGAAGCCAAATTCTTGTCTCCGGTGGCTGGGTCTGTTTTCCTGCGCTGGGTCGGCAGCCATCACTCAGGTTCCACTGACACAATGCTGCATGCACATCTGTACCACATCAACCCCAGAGCCAACATCACACAGCACAGGTGGAAGATATACACAACCGACATCCTTGACTCTGAAGCAGGTTCTTAAATGTTATAATAAAAAATGAAAATTCCTCTTTTCCGAAAGACTCAAAGTGAAACTCAGCTCAGGTTTTATAAAATTATGACTGTTCCTTTCTTTTATTCTTCTTGTAAGGCCATGTGTCCCTTAACAGAGATTTAGACGCTCTCCCCCTACAGGAGAGAATTTGAACCATACTAATTCAGTTACACTTGTTTTCATATAGATGTCATTTGAGTGGTCCATGGTCAGCGTTTTGCCTCATACCGACATCTAGGAAACCAAGGTAGTGCTAGAACAGGAAAATTCGGTAAATTTTGCTTAGAGGGCTTTGCATTCAGGCTTAAGGATCTTTTAAGAGTCTGAAAATCTTCAGACTCAGGACCCATGGCTTAAAGTCCCTCCCAGAGGACTTGCTCCTTGGATTTTTCCATCCTAAAAAATCCATCGACCCCAGCTGGGTTTGAACCCGCGACCCTCGGAACCAGAGACAAGGAGCATAACCACTAGTCTGAATCTTGGGTACTTACAAAAAAGATATCTCACACATTCAAGCCACTGAAATGAAATTTTTAAAATCCATAAAAGGATGTACACGCATGGATAGATTACACAATAAATCAATAAGAAATGAACTGGAGATATTTTCAATACTCGATAAACTAGACGAACACAAATACCAATGGAAAGAACATTTAGACAGAATGGACAATACAAGATTACCCAAAAAGTTCAACACCTACAAACCACATGGAAAAAGTTCTTTGGGACGGCCAAGGAAACGATGGACTTGAGACTGGAACAGGTCGCATTGACCTAATCCTGGAAAGGAAGAAGAAGAAGAATATTCCTCTTTGAGACCGTAACAGGCCACATAATACTTGCATGGATGATGATGATGATTTATAAATGGTGAACAATTTTCTGCTTGAACCAGCTTTATGTGCTGATTAAGCTAATTGAGGCTTCTTCCCATTTCATTAAACTTATGATAGGAATCTACATTGTGAGACTTTCAAATTAATATAATTAAAATGAGTCTTGTATCATACTTCACAGCAACTGTTTCTGAAACCGTGGTCCTGTGCTGTGAAAAATACAGAGTGTATGATGTATAATTAATTTTAATTTTATTAACTTGCTTCCTATTCAAGCACAAATTCTCCTATTAAATAAGTTTGGTCTGTATCATATAGTTGTTTCTATTAGACATATGAGTTCCTATTCTTTTTAAAACAAATTCTCCTCTTAGGGCCGCATGCAAATACATTAGTCTCTGGTGAGCTGAGTTTTCTGTGAGCATGTGCGAAGTTCGAATTAGCAAGTCGCTGACTGGTCATGCATGAAAGTAGTTTTTTTCGTAATATTGGCAAGAAATTACCCAGAATTCTCAGCGATAAAACCACTATAATTTTCGTCTGATAGAGGAACTCATTTATGCTTGCATCCCACAAATAAAACCGTATATGACGATGTCTGCATTGCGTGATATTACACCGATTCTCCTGTTCTTCCAATTGAATTCTTTGGTAGACTCTATCAAATTCCTCTTCTCCGTGTATACCGAAAACATGATCGAAGTGTTCAAGGTCCGACATCTTGGATAAAGCAGCAAGGTTTCAAAGTACATCGGTCCCCATTGGGTTGCTCACGATTCGTTCTCTGCAAAGTCACCTTGCCAGGTACCTTAGGAATTTCGACAATTATTATCGCATGAACAGATTTTGAGTACGCAAAAACGTCTTTGGATGCAACTTTCTCAGCATAGTATAAGCTGAGAACGACTTTTATGGTCTAATGCGTTCATAGATACGACCTTTAGTCATTGAATGAACAGAATAAGCAACTTATGAGAAACACACTGACAAAAAATGAAGGTTTGCCAAGTACCCATTTAATCTAACCTAAAGAAAGTGAAGGTGTAGAGATCCTACTACAGGCCTAGGAGGTTAGCCTCCAATCTTTTCAGATAGTCGGGATGAGATATAAGTCCTGTGTTGGTCGCCTTTATGCCCAGGAACTGCATCTAGCACTCATATCAATTAGAGGCTGAGTTAACCCAGGCCCATGGTACTTCTGGAAGGTTTAGGCCAGTTTAAAAATCCTGGCTCCACCAGAAATCAAACCCCTGATCTTCCGGCTAGTATAATATTGCCTTAACCAACAAGAATATGGAGTGCTTCCTCAAAGAACTCAAATTGTATGATGTAAGATTAACAGACTTACATTACTTATTATTGATTTTAGTTTTTAAAATTATTTTTTTGGGGCGATGGGAAGATAAACATTTTTTTTTTCTCCCTAATGCCACCAAATTGTCTATTATGACATTTATGGCTTTCTCCCCTGGCATTGGCAGAATTATTATCCATTTTTTAGGTTGGGGCACCTGTAGGCAGAGTTACATTACCCTAATGATATGATGGGTTATAAATGATAATGGAGCACCTGGTAAGTGCTTAAGCTATATTCCAGACCACGGACAACCATAGGAATAATTCCCTTTAAGGAAAAATTCCTATGGTCTGACTGGGAATTGAACCTGGAACCTCATGAACTGTAGTTAGAAATATTGACCACTAGCCCACAAGGAAGTAACTCTTTCCTTTTGTGAAAATAATGGTATATCCTGTTTCCACAACAGGCTTTTAGTAAAATGATAATAATAATAATAATAGCTTTATTTTGCCTGGCAGAGTTAAGGCCTTGTCTGCCACTCAACCAGGGTTTAAAAAAGACAAAAAAAATAGTTTTACATTTATATTACAATATACATGAACGATTACATGTTATAAATGCTATACAATTAATATTTTATAATGTATTTTGATTTACTTTAGATTTAACGAATTAAATATATAATATGTGCAAGATATATAAAAGAATGAGAAAAAAAATTATTAATGACATAGTGTAAATGTAAATAAATAGAGATAGATTAGACAACAGGTAACTGTATCATCGTGACTTAAAAGTGCCAAGTGTGCGGCAACCCCTGATAGCATTTGGCACTACTTTGCACTTCCTCTATTGAGTTTTTTAATTGTGTTGTTACAGATAAGGCACGAGACAACTGTAATTTCCTGCAGCTGGTGTTCGATCCAGGATTTGCACCGACTCCAGGACAAGCTGTCGGGGATTTAGACTCTCGTGTCGGTAATGTGAGCGTTGGTGCACCTGTAGCATCTGTGTATCATGATGAGGGTCTCACGTCACTCTCCGTGGATCTCCTGAGCGGACATCGCAGTCTCTACCTCGTTATATTTGATTCTCGACACACCGACAGCTTCCTGGCTTGTGCTAAGATAAGAGAAATCCGCCCGGCTGTTCTCAAGTTAGTAACTTCTTTAAATGTAATAATAATAATTCTATAGGAAGTTGTATCAAGAGGCAAATACATAACTGAATTGGAAATTTTTATACCTCTCCTCGTAAATATATATTTTTCTTATCTGAGTAATTTTCACTCTCTTGGTCAAAAGCCATTGCCCCCACATCAGCTATCTCTGACTTTTGAATTGATTCTTTAACCTTGCTCATTGGGAAATTCAAAATTCATTGACCTGTATTTGTTCTTCTGAATGTATATCTTTTCCCAAACTGTCAATTCCATGGATTTCTCCAAATGTTTTTAAAGTTTGGCTTCTTTTTCAATTTTATGATTCTCTAGCTATTATTAATTATTAAACAAATTAATTTTTGAAGAGAAAAAGTTACGCCTAAACTAGGATTTGAACCCAAGGTCTCTGTGACCAGACACATTGGGTTCAAATCTCAGTTTAATTGTAAATTTTTCTCTTCAAAAATTAATTTGTACTTTAACGTGAGTTATAAATAAAAGTATAAATGTTCCTTTGTTGAAACTGTTAAATCTCCAAAAGTTCTTCAATTATTTCTTTGAAATTTTGACACAACTTGTTGTTGTTGTTGTTATCAAATGCTGGGCCTTGGCAATGAAGCCATTAGCGTTCTTGCTCTCCAATATTTCTCTATGGTGGATCCAACAGGTAATACTTCACAGGTTTGTAGATGTTCTTCGTTCATTTCTTTGTCTTTGTTGCATAGAGGACAATTTGGATTCGTGTAGATTCCTATTTTATATAAATGTTTGGCCAAATAGTCATGTTCGTAAGCAGTCTAAATTTTGCTACTGTAGTTTGACACAATGTTGCATTCAAATATACATGCATTTTTATTATATAGGTGTCATATCTGTGTCAGGAAAAAACATGCTATTTTTTTTAAAACAGCACCATCTCTTGGATGTGAAAGGAACACATGCTATATTAAATATTTTACAGCAATGAATACTATATTTACACGTGTATAGGCCACATCCAAGTTTTGCGATAATAAATTTTCACTAAGAAGCAGTGCAAAAGACAGAAGTAGGCCTACACCATTTTTAAATCTGGCAACATTGTAAATTACAAAGCTTTTTTTGTCATATATGTAACGGTACATTTGGACTGTGGCTCAGTCATTAACACAAGGGAAAAGGGACGGTCAGTTGGTAGGTACAGTCATTCCTGTCCAATGTGTGTAAACATGGAGCAAGTTATTCCTCCAAATTCAAGCTACAAACGGTGCACTATGCAATAGTACAGCAGGAAGAACATTTGATGTGGACAAAAAAAAAAAATGTTCGACGGTGGATCCAAACAAAACATGCACTTGAAAACACATCACAACATTGACAATTTTTCTGCGGAAAGAAAGCGAAATATCCACAGTTAGAAAGAGTTCTCCTGGATTATGTATGGGAAACAAGGGCAGACAGATTTTCTGTATCCGTTGAAATTATATAGTTCAAAGACCTTAAGATAGCCAAGCATATGAAAACCCCGTGCAATGAATTTAAGACAAGTTACAGCTGGGCAAGACAATTTATGACATGTCACGACCTTGTAATTTGGCAGTGTACATCAATAGCGCAGAAACTTCCTGATATCTACCAGTTTTCTAGTTATTTCATGCATAAGCTGCACCCTAATTTTGAAACTTAATTTTACATAAAAAAGTGTGGCCTGTACACGCGTAAATACGGTAACAATCTTTCCATTTAACCGAACTGAGCCACAGCTATGCATGCCCGAGTAGAGATAGTTTAAAATTAAAATATCAGAAACAATAAGAAAACTTAATTAGATGATGATTAAGTTATGTAGGTAGGAAATAACACTATGAGGTTTATTTTAATTTTGCTTATTTTTTTCTTGACTCACCTCATACTTCTTAACTCCCAAGCATATCTAGATTTCGTCACTGTATTTGTGACATTCTCAATGCTGTTCACGTTCACAACTGACCATTGGACGTCAGTTGTGAACGTGAAGAGCATTGAGAATGTCACAAATACAGTGACTAAATCTAGATGTGCAAGGGAGTTAAGAAATATGAGGTGAGTCAAGAAACAAATAAACAAAATTAAAAAGATGATGATGATGTTGTTGGTGATATATTGTGTAACAAGGTGTGATTGTGCAGGGCTCTGATACAGTCACACGGAGTGAATGGAGATGTGACATTGAGTCAGCGTTCACCATTTGATCCAACATGGATAAGAATGAACCTGTCTTCTATACATCACGTGACAGTGTCCACATACAGGATACATGAACTGCCTCCGTCGACATTCACAGCCATTACAGATAATGCATGTGCGAGGACCGGCTCCCTGTACAATCCTGACAACATCCCAGAGGACGAAGGTAACACTTTTATTAATACATATTTGTTTTATTTAATACTCACCTCACATATTTTCTCTCCAGAACTGGTTTCAATATCATATCAATATATCAAATTAATGTTGGGAAGTAAACATTATGAGGTATAATCATTAAATTCATCAGAGAACATTTTGTTTAAACAACTCACCTCATAGGATTCATGCTTCCATGATACCGCGGTTTCAAACACAGTCATGTTCATCTTCAGCCATAACTCCGACTGACGAAATTCTTCGGCCGTCAACTATTCTATTGTCGCCATCTTCAGTGCTGCCATCTCTATGGCTGAATTTATGAACTTCAAAATCAAAGTAATTTCGTTAGGGATATCAAAATTCATTGATCTATTTTTATTTTTCTGAATGTATATTTTCTCCCAAACTGTCAATTCCAAAGGCTTCTATACTTGTTTTAAAAGTTTAGCTTCTCTTCCAATTTTATTGCAAAACTTTAGATTTAACAATTCATGTTCTAATAAACTATGTGCACCAATTGCAGATTTTTCAATTTCACAATTTAGTCTGGGTAAACTTCTAAGCACCAATAAAAAAGTCAATGTCCCAGACAGTAAGAAATCTGGAATTTATCAAATAAGTTGCGAAGATATATATTTAAAAAGAAACTATACTAGAACCATGAACTTCGAGATTCCAGACGAACCGAGCTTGATTACAAAGTTCTTAAAAAATACAACAGATGGCAGTTTAGAAAATGATTCCTTCAAAAGAACACCAGATGGCAGTTTGGATAATTACTGGCAAAAGAAAAAATTGACAGTCGTGAAAACAGCTGAGGATGGTGACAATGGTCGCTGATACTGCAGTGCTGTGTTTAAAAAAACATAGAAGTATGAGGTAAGAAGAATTCACGATTCATTTAATTCTTAAGAATTCATATGTTTCCCAAAGTGGCATTTAATGGTTCCATTAATTTTATTATATGTGTGTATCTAAATCAGTTTTGAATTCTCATACTAAATTGCCTAAGTATTTAAAATTAGTTACTGTATTACAATCTTCAGTCTTAATACGGTTATCCCACACATGGCCATCAATTTTGTCTTTTGACATGAAATTTTTATATTATTTAATCTAGCCTTTAATGCATACATATTTTATTAGAAGCTATATATGCCACTTATTATGATTGAAGATGTTGATGTGCAGGGTCAGGAAGTCAGGACACGTATGCAGTTGGCGATGTGAGCGGTAAACACAACATGTGGCGCCAGGAGCAGACATTGGCTGAGCTGAACAGCCTGCGATGGGATGTCAACTTGCCTTTGTATGGCCCACACAGTGTGGTACATAGAACACTTGTGTTTTACAGGTGAGTCCAGCTGATCCTCTCACCTCATCCACATTCTCAACTTAATTACAACTTTGAACTCAGGAGTTTGGCTGATGATGGGGGCAAATGTCTTTCAAACTGGTCCCATGAAAACATGGAGTTCTATCAGATGAGATGAGGAAACAATTATCTGGCTCAATTTTTATGCTTATTTCCCTACAAATGTCATCTCATTGCCTAAGGGAGACACCTAGTAGGTAACCAAGCTATTAAGGGAAAAGATGATTACATTTTGCCCAGAGGTTCTAATTTAGATTCAAGGTTCTTTTATGAGCCTGAAAATTCTCACACTAAGGACCCATATCTTAGGGTCGTGTCTATGAATGCATTAGACCGTAAAAGTCGTTCTCAGCTTGTACTCTGCTGAGAAAGTTGCATCCAAAGACGTTTTCGCGTACTCAAAAATCTGTTCATGCGATAATAATTGTCGAAATTCCGTAAGCTACCTGGCAAGGTGACCTTGCAGAGAATGAATCGTGAGCAACCCGATAGGAACCAATGGTAACCGATGTACTTTGAAACCTAGTCTTTATAATATTACTATTAAATCCACCTTTGTATAAACATTTAATTTTATACTCCTTGCTGCCTACCTTGCTGCTTTATCCAAGATGTCGGACCTTGAAGACTTCGATCATGTTTTCGGTATACGTGGAGAAGAGGAATTTGATAGAGTCTACCAAAGAATTCAACTGGAAGAACAGGAGAATCGGCGTAATATCGTCGTATATGGTTTTATTTGCAGGACGCAAGCGTAAATGCATTCCTCTAGCAGACAAAAATAACAGAATGGTTTTATCACTGAGAATTCTGGTAATTTCTTGCCAATATTACAAAAAAAACTACTTTCATGCATGACCAGTCAGCGACTCGCTAATTCAAACTTTGCACGTGCTCAAGGAAAACTCAGCTCACCAGAGACTAATATATTTGCATGCGGCCTTTAAAGTCTCTCCCAGAGGACTTCTTTCTTGAACTTTTCCATTCTAAAAAATAAAAATCTATCGACCCCACACAGGTTTGAACCTGCAACCGTCCGGACTAGAGGTAAGGGACATAAGCCCAAAACCATCGAGGTTAATAGATTATATTTGAATAGAAAGATATATGCTCAGACTGGAGTTTGAACCCAGGAATTTTTGTTTTCTATGTGAATGCTCTACTGACTGAGCTACCTGAGCACAACAATATAAAGACAACATTTTCTCTTACATACACTGTTAATAGTTTAAGTATATATTTTTCTCTTCGAATATAATTTATCCTTCATTGAGATGTATTAAATGAATAATAAAATCATTGGAGTTAATAGAATTTAACAGTACTAGTTGTCAAATCAACAGTCAGAGTCAGTTGAAAATGTTGAAAAATGTCCTTAAACTGGTCCTGGAAAATATGTAAAATATGAAATGAGGTTAAGTAATGTAAATAGGAAATAACACTATGAGGTTCATTTTAATTTTGTTTAGTTGTTTCTTGACTCACCTCATACTTCTTAACTCCCTTGCATATATAGATTTCGTCACTGTTTTGTGACATTCTCAATGCTGTTCACGTTCACAACTGACGTCCAATGGTCTCCTATCCTGTCTGGTCAGCCTGCAGGAGAGGAGACCATTGAGCATCAGTTGTGAACGTGAACAGCATTGAGAATGTCACAAAACAGTGACGAAATCTAGATATGCAAGGGAGTTAAGAAGTATGAGATGAGTCAAACAACTCAACAAAAAGAAATGAAATGAGAGGTCAAATGTGATTGATATGAGAAGAGGGAGAGGCTGTATGTAGCAGCTCTTCAAGGATGATAATGATGTCTATTTATGTTTCAGGAAGAACAACACAGGTGGAGATGAGCCGTGGATATGTGGTGCCCTTGCCCGCTACACAAGTGTTACCAACGGCTGGAAAGTTGGCATCACAACAGCAGGGGTTGTGTTCCGGTACCCGACAGTGGGTCGCATTATATTCCGACAGCCAAGAGACCAGCCGTGGGCAGACACTACAGTTATGGTGGAGATGTTGGTACACAGTGATGGAACATCACTCAATAATACTGCAGACCATCGCTGGGCAATCCACGTCAGTCCTGAGGGCAAGGATTATTATAACTGGACTGGGCGCTGTCTCAGCACTGGCGACGTCTTCAATCCTTACAAGGTCAAGCTTCAGTTCTTACACTTCCTTTCTTTAATTTAACAGCTCACTTTGTAAGTGCCCCACATCACAGAGAGACGATTTTCAATTTTGAATCAAATACATATTTTATTTTTAAATGACAACAGGAAGTAACATTATGAGGTTCTTCTTAATAAATAAGCTGATTTTGTTGCATCTAGGCAAGCTGACAATGAAACACAAGTGCTTTGAAACATGTCCTAAAAGACCTCAACTTTTATAATTTTCTTCTTCCTTCCAAGTATTAGGCCAAGGCCTGTTATGATTCTATAGAAAATTTTCCCTCCAGCATTTCATAGGACGGCCCAGAGATCTTCGTCCTCTTGGTATATAATTATAAACAGCTTTGGGGATCCGATTTGAACTCATTCTTTCAAGATGGTGTTTCCAATTTAGTTGGTACTGTTTAATATATTCCAAAATTGGCGTAGTCTTCAATTCTTTTAAGATATCGGTGTTCATTTTCCGATCCCATCTGGTGTAACCTGCTGTTCTGCGCATGAATCTCATTTCACAAGCCGTTATTCTTCTTTCATGTTGTTTTTTTAGTGTCCATGCTTCACTACCATAGGTCAACACTGGTCTAGCCAAAGTGTTATATAAACGTAATCTGGTGTTTTTTTTTTGTGCAAGGGATGGTTTCATAACTTGATTAATAATTCCCAAACATTTATTATAACAAGTAATTTTTTCAGGGATAGAGAGATAATATTCAAGATATTTAAATTGATTAGATCTCTCTAAAATTTTATTCTAGAGACAGATTTTACTTTGTATGAGGTCTTTCCCATGGAATGCCATAATTTTAGTTTTGTTAATTGAGTCAAGTCTTATACTTTTATAATAATAATAATAATAATTAGAATCAAATGAATTGTGAATTCTTATTAAGAAAAACTCGTAATGTAAAAATTCCCAACTTTCTTCTATTAATAATAATAATGCTTTATTTTAGCTGGCAGTGGGTGAGATGCAACAGACTAACTTTAATTATATCATTTTGAGTCTGTTTATCTTACCTCAATATTAATGTTGATTTGTTCAACATGTTTCGATTGGATATCAATCATCGTCAGGATATAATTAATATTATAATAATATTTAATATTATATTATTTAATATTAAACTTCTCAAATATTAAATTAGCACCGAAAAATAACCACAGTTTAAATAAACTAATTAAAACCAACAAAAATAAAAAAAAACTGATAAAAATAAAAAATCAGAAATATATCAAATTGAATGTATGCATTGTGAAAAGACATATATAGGAAAAACAAAAAGAAACCTACAAATTAGAACCAAAGAACACATAAGAAATACTAAAAATGGGGAAATAGAAAAATCTGCAGTTGCTGCTCATGTTTGGTCTGAAAAACATAATATAAATTCAGACACTAAATTATTAAAACAGTTAGAAAACACAAAAGAGCTGACTATTTGGGAAAAAATCTTTATTCAGAAGAATAAAAACAGAGTTATGAATTTTGAAATACCAATGGAACGTGACCTCGTTTGGAAGTTCTTTGGCCAACCACAGGATGGAGCTGAGGGTTTACAACATAAATCCAACCAGTCTGGGCAAGATGCTGAAGATAATCGATATCCAATCGAAACATGTTCAAGAACAAATCAACATTAATATTGAGGTAAGATAAACAGACTCAATATAATTAAAAGAACCTCAAAATATTACTTCCTAAAATAAAACATAGACCAACCTCATTTACTACATACATATTTATATGCTCCATACAAGGACATGTAAGACCTCCCTGGATGAGAAATCAGTAATCCAGGAACTTCAAACACCAAGACATTAGGCCCTGCACTTATGCTCCTGGTGCTTCTGTCCTAAGTGCCGTTACAGAACAGCAGCTGACAGTTTGCGAGAGAATGATATAAATGGAAGAGAAATTAAACTTTTAAAACATTTAGAGAAGCCTTTGGAATTAACAGTTTGGAAAAGATACACATTCAGAACTAATACAGTTCTATAAATTTTGAAGTTCCTGGAGAGCAAAAATTTAATGTCCAAGTTCATAAAATTGGCAGATGACAGTTTGGAAGATGGAAAATGGAAAAATTTAAACAGTTGGAGTTTGATTGAAGATGAAGACAAAAGGCCTTTGAAACCGGTATCATGATAACATGGAACTTTATGAGGTGAGATGTGTGAAGTATGTTATTAAGAGAACGGTGATTGTGGTTGCAGGCATCATCTGATGCAAAGGAAGAGGACACCCGGTGCAGTGCTCATCGTCCTGGCTACTGTCGCTTGGGAGACCTGACAGCCCGACATGGCACTCTGAACATCGCCGGCAGTAAGAGGAATGTGGAGAGATTGACACGTCGAGTTTTTACAGATTCACTTTTGCCTCTGAGTGGCTCGGCCAGTATAATGGGGCGAGCTCTTGTGTTGTATGATGACAACGGACCCAAAGCGAGAGGAGAGAGACTGGCTTGTTCTACGTGAGTCCTGTTTTATGTTGTTTTCTTTGTAGTGAATATCAAATTTTATAGGGTGACCACCCGTCCCAAGTCCTGCATTTTAATACTTTTTTAAATTGTCCTGAGCAGGTCCTGCAAGATGTCTTTTAGACTTTTAGTTACTTTTCACAGATCCGTCCATCCACAGTAATTCTGCCTGAGGGCAGGTCTTTCACTGCAATCATAGCATTTTCATGCTATGCTTTGCAGCTTTACTAGGGAATTACAGGTGTGGTAGCTTCCTGTTGCTTTCCACACCGGTGATGGATGATGATGATGATGATGATTATGGCCATATGATTTCGGGGACCATTTGGGCCTTAAAGTTTTCCTGACATTTGTCTTACAGGTGAGGAAAAACCCCTATAAAAAACTCACTCAGAAAAACTGCCCCGACCGGGGATCGAACCCGGGCCTGCTGCGTGACAAGGTAGCACGCTACCTCGAGACCACAGTGGTGGAGTTTTCACAGATATGTATACAGATAATCTATTGTCTACGTTATCCATCTCTGCTTTTTAATTGTTTTGGTAATCATTTATAATTACATAATAATAAGTGTTGTCTGTGTAATTCTTACCTGATATTGTTGTTTATGTTAGACATATGTTTCAAGGCTTGTTTGTCTCATCTTCAGTGGTTACAGACTTGTTTTTCATAATCTTACTTCATAAAATGTTGAATTCTTTTGGACATGTATCAATTTTTTTATTTAGGTAAAACTTTATCACTCACTTCATATTCTTCACGAGGTGAGTGATGAAAGTATTATCTAAATAAATAATACCTCATAATGTGAATTCCTAAAAAAAAGTAATGTTTCAATAAGCTTGCATATCATCTTCAGCTTGCCCAGATTGTTGAACAGATACAGAATTGTGAATTTTGAAATTCCTGTGGAAAAAGATTTGATTTGCAAGTTCTTTGGTCTACCAAAAGATGGAGTGGGAGTCGACATCCAGGGCTGATAACATAAAATTGAACAGTCTGGACAAGCTGATGATGATACTCAGGCATAATGAAACAACATCTTTTATGAGACAGATTCATCTTAATTATTTAGAGTTAGATATTTTATCTGAAGTCCATTTTTTATTAATTTACAAAATCTCAATTGGAGCACTAGAGAGTAAATGACATTGCCAACTACTCAACATTTGATACCAACCTACTGGATTGCCAACCACCAATTCAATAGTTATATAGAAGTGAACATTTTAAAGAAGTATTGAAACTAGTCTTCTAGAAATGTACAATTATGAGATGAGGTGTTAGTCGAGCTCTATTTATTAATTACTGGTAGTGCCATATCTAGCTTCTAGTTACAATTGTAGAGTGTGTGCAGGGTATATGGTATCTACAGAAGGAAGGCCGTTGTGAAGGACTGGTATGGGAATGGAGAAGTTACGCCACTGAAAGGGAAGATAGAACTGTTCCAGCAGACAGAATACGATGTGACAGACATCGAAGTAGACCTGGATGCCCTCAGAGACAACAGCGGCTACCACATTCATATTGTGAGTCAACTTCTTCCTCATTGCATTCCAATCAACAGTAATTAATTATAATTAACTTAGAAAACAAATTATTGTATTTAAATTAATATTGGGAAGTAAACATTATGAGGTTATATCATTAATAGGGAGTGGAGAACTACCATCCGGTAGTACATAGGAAATTTAAAAAAAATGTTTGACAAACACAACATTACTTTGGCATCAATAAATAAATTTAGTCTGGAAAAACTTCTAAGTTCCAATAAAAAAATCAACATCCCAGACAGTAAGAAATCTGGAATTTATCAAATATATTGTAATGATTGTAGCAAAATATACATAGGAAAAACAAAGAGGAATTTGGAAACACGCACTAAAGAACATTTTAGAAATATTAAAAATTGTGAAATTGAAAAATCAGCAATTGCTGCACATAGTTTGCTAGAACATCATAAAAATTGAAAAAGAGGCAAAACTTTTGAAATAATTGGAGAAACCGTTGGAATTGACAATTAGGGAAAACATATTCATTCAGAAGAATAAATATTGATCTATGAACTTCGATATTCCGGTGGATAAAAATTTAATTACAAAGTTTATAATCCCAACCATGATGACCTTAGAGCAATCAACAACCAGAGAATTTCATCAGTGGAGGCCATGACTGAAGAGGGACAAGATATTGTATGAAACCACCGGTATCAAAGAAATTTGAAATTATATGAGGTGAGTCGTTAAAAATATGTTCTCCACTCACTATTAACAAATTATTGTGTTTAAAATAGGAAGTAGTAGTACTGGTCACTCCACTGGGAAGCATAGGGCCTTGATAAAAGTTTGCCAACGAACTCTGTTGTTTGCCAATGCCTTAATTTCATTCCAACTCCTCCCTTCCTGTTCAGCTTCACCCCTAATGGTATTACTCCATGTTGCCCTAGGTCTTCCTATTCGCCTTTTCAATCTTTGGGAGTTCCAATCAAATTAAAATAGGAAGGTATTTTAATTTCTTATCGATGATTTTACTATTTTGAGAAATAAGAAAACTGCACAAATGTATATTTTGTGGTCATTGTTCTATGCAGTCTCATGCCGTAGCCGAGTGGTTAATCCAAGATACCTTGGTGCAGAGCTACGGAACTTGCGCTGGTTCGAGTCTCCATGGGGGAAGAAATTTCTTCGTGGAATTTCAGCCAGTATAGAACTGGTGCCCACCCAGCATTGTGAGGGTTTTGGGTAGCTACAATAAGTAACGACTCCAGGTTGAGCTATCTCTATGATTAACACATGTGGACGTGTGGCCAGCAGCCGGCTGGTAGGCCTGCTACATGCAAAACTTAGTGACAGAAATTCCCATATCTTTATACTTAAAGACGTGATATACAGTATTTACATGTACTGGCATTGTTAGGTTTGTGGAAGTTTCTTGATTTTGCAAATCCTGAAGTGGAATCTATTCACGTAACTACATGACAGTTTGAGTGCATCCATTCCCTGTGTATCATTGCGTCTGTGCTGTAAAATTCAATCCATATTTGAATCCCTCTTCAGCTGAAGTTTTGTGATCAGCTGGAGATGGTCAGTAGCAGGAATTGTAATCTCAAGGCTTCAATTACTCTGTATTACAAACAGTTGACAGACTTTTTAATTAAATTTACAGTGGGAGGAAACACTATGAGGTGTTTACATTAATAAATGAGTTGGAGAAAATGTTTAAATATCTCACCTCACAAAGTTGTGTGTCTTCAAAAGTATAGTATTACTTCCATCTTCAGTCAAATTCCAACTGTTGAAATTTTGTCATTAACATCATCTTCTGAACTGCCATCTGGTGTAGATTTTATGAACTTGGAGATTAAATTATTCTTGTCAGGGATATCGAAATTCATTGCTTTATATTTATTCTTCCTGAATATATATCTTTTCCCAAATTCTAAAGATTTCTCTAAATGTTTCAAAAGTTTAGTGTCTTTTCCGATTTTATGATTTTCTAGCAAACTATGAGCTGTAATTGCCGATTTTTCAATTTCCCCATTTTTAATATTTCTAAGGTGTTCTTTTGTACGAAATTGTCTCAACAGTCTGCGCAAGCTGATGATGATATAGAGGATTATATTCAAGCAGAACTCAACATTAATTTGAGGTAAGATGTTCTCATTCTCACAAAAACTTGATTGATATTATGTAATAGTTATTTTCATGGCTTATATCTTTAAATTTATTATCTTTTTATTTAACATTTCCCTTCTTGATGTGCACATTTAAGTGCCCATGTCTAAATCTGTATGTTTAGGCACCAGTGCAAGGTGACCAGGAGTTCCCCTGTGAGGCCTCGTCACTGTACGGACACTGGAATCCATACAATGTAAACCCCAGCATGTCACCTGCCCCTGGCACGGGAACAACAGACCAGTACGAGATGGGAGACCTGAGTGGCAAGTTTGGTACATTGGACAGCCTTGTTAGCTTGGATGCAGTCTATAATGACACGCGGATGCCCCTGTTCGGACCCAACTCAATCCTGGGTCGTTCAGTTGTTATACAGAAAAAGGACAAGAACATGCGCTGGTCATGTTCATCGATCGAGCGAGGCTACGCACCAGGCGAGGCGCGGGAACTGCGTGCCATTGCATCATTCCATCACCCACTGGGATATGCCTGGGGCTACATCAGAATGGTAAGTTTTCTAAACCATGTTTCAAATGAGATGATAGCACTCATCCATCACTACTCTCTGTTACACAAACATCAGTCTTCATAAGTTATGAAAATATAATTAATTTGGATTGAACAATTCAATATATTATATTTGAGTTGTATTTTTTGATTCACCTCATGTTTCTTAAGTCAAAAAACATAATTCAAATATAATAAAATAATTTTGTTTAGTTGTTTCTTGACTCACCTCATACTTCTTAACTCCCTTGCATATCTAGATTTCGTCACAAATACAGTGATGCAAGGGAGTTAAGAAGTATGAGGTGAGTCAAGAAACAACTAAACAAAATTAAAATAAACCTTATAGTGTTATTTCCTACCTACATAACTTGATAATAAAATAAACCTGATAGTGTCATAATTTAATTGAATATATATTTATAATGACTTTTACCTGTATGTTTCCCACCATAAATAAAATACATGATCGAGAGAAAATGTAACTCTACATGTAACACTGCATCAAATATGTCACTATTCCTCATCCTTCAGCTGCCCGTCTCTGGAATTCCCTCCCTCTTATATCAAGGAGTATAACAATTCAATGTTGGATCTTAACCTCTCCTTTGATAGGAGTTACTAGACCAAGTTAATTTTATATTTACGCTTATTTTCCTAAAGATGTCATGAATGGTACACAGTCAACATACCAACCCAATGAAACATCTAATAGGCAACTAGGGTGAAGGAGATCGATAAATCTTTATTTAGGCTTAAGGATCTTTTACGAGCCTGAAAATCATCAGACTTGGGATCCCTCCTGGAGAACTTGCTCCTTGGATTTTTCCATCCTAAAAAATGCACCGACCCCAACCAGGTTTGAACCCTTTGGACCAGAGACATAACCACTGTAGTCAACTATACCAAGAACTAACTGACTCAAAAACAGTTAAAAAATAACCTCAAAATAAATATTACCTTAGACAATATAGTACATAGAGAGATGGGAGAATAACATTAGCCATGATTTGAGAGAAATAGACCATCCTTTAGCTCAGAATAGGGATGTATGGAGAGCTTATGTCTGCATGGCCATGAACCTACAGGTTCAATTGTGCCAGTGAGTTAGTTTCTTAATATAGTAACCATGTTCTAAGGTACATTTTTATTTAACTTTCATAGGAATTAATCACTATGAGGTTTAATTTATGGTAAAATCAAATGTTTCTTACCTCTCCTGATATAAATCTTCTAAGTAGGTCGTGATTTCGAGACCATAACAGTCTCATCTTCAGTACTATTTTGGCGACTGGTATTATGTTGATTGGAAGAAACTCTTCTTCTTCCCTCTGTTGGTGGACCGATGAACCTCTGGATCAGCAGTAGCTGCTCATACTTGGTCCGAAAAACATTTAATTGAATCAAAAACCAGTCTAATTAAACAAATAGATAAACAAAAGGAACTCACAGTTTGGGAAAAAGTCCACATTCAGAAAAACAAAGGAAAACTTATGAACTTTGAAATTCCTGCAAATTCTGACCTGATCCAGAGGTTCATTGATCCACGAACAGAGGGAAGAAGAAGAGTTTCTTCCGATCGACATAACATCAGTCGCCAAAATAGTACTGAAGATGAGACCGCGATCTACTTAGAAGTTTAGTATGAGGAGAGGTAAGAAACATTTGAATTTTACCATAAACTAAACCTCATAGTGATTAATTCCTGTAAAAGTTAAATTTGTTTTTATTTTACACTTTCTTTACCAAGCCAATTATTTAATCTAATTATAGCTTATTATTACTATTTTATTATTTTTTCCTTACTTTGTCATCTGTGTATTGTGTAGTGTATGCCAATGTATTGAACTTTTATGAGGTTTAACAATGAGTTGTGGGTAATTCATCATCATCCGTGTGGCCTGTTACGGTCTCAAAGAGGAATTTTCCATCCAGCACTTTTTTTAGACGTCCCAGTGATCTTTTGCCTTGAGGATATCTTTTGGAATTCTATGAGATGGCATTCGTTGAACCAGTTGTTCTGGAAGTTTTGTATATGATGGAGAATGGGTTCTACGCCCAACTCATCCATAATTTTCTCATTTCTTTTATGGTCCCACTTTGTGTAGCCTGCTGTACGGCGCATTTGCTTTACTCTGCACTAAGGCAGTGATGCTTTAAACTGCTTGGGGCATTATTTTATTCAAAGTGAACATTTGTTTGTTTTGTAGACTCAGTTGGTTTATAATGACGGGAGCAAGAGTGAGACCGTGATAGAAGTGAACCTACGTCATCCCGGCAAACACGACCGCAATCTTGTGAGTTAACATTTGTTTTTGTTATATTTAAATTAATGTTGGAAAGTAAACATTATGAGGTTATATCATTAATAGTGAGTGGAGAACATATTTTTAATGACTCACCTCATATAATTTCAAATTTCTTTGATACCGATGATTTCAGACGACATCTCGTCCCTCTTCAGTCATCACTTCCACATTTTGATGTTATATGTAAATTTATATATTCATTAATGAATGAGTTGGAGAGAATGCTTTAACATCTCACCTGGTTTCATTAATTCATTAATGTAAATACCTCTTGATTTGATTCATTTCAATATATTTGAATTTTAACATTTGCAATGATGGACAGTTACTATTTTGAAAAGAAAAATGAATGCCTGAATCGGGATTTGAACCCGAAACCCCTAACTCTGTATGCTACTGTTCTAACTGCTATAAAAGTTACATAATTTCTCATTAAGAATGTCTTGTTGAATTAGAAGCCACCAGATAGCACTGGTAGTGATGGCTATCTGCTTCTGATGATAAAGAGAATTGTATACGGGGAAGAAGAATTAACTTATGTTGAGTCAGTACTAATAAAATTCATATCAAATTCCATTGAGGTGAATAGTCATAAGATAAAAGTTAAGAGTTGCTGCCACAGAGTACCAGAGAAGAAAGTAGGCAAGTTGCGCGTACATGCCACAGGCGGCGCTAGTGTAATACAACTAACGACACCTAAATTTTTTCGGTTCATTTTTTGGTACTAATATGAAATTCAGCACCGCCTGGTGGTAAAATTATGAATTATAATTATATAACGCCATCTGGTGAATAATCATGGAATTTAACTTTTATAGGAATAAATAACGTATTAATTAATCTTAAATTGTGGAATTATGTATACCTAGTCTCTCAGACCTACAGATTTTCTTTAATTTTAACAGAAAGGAAGAATGGAAATAAATAAAACATGTTAATTTATTTTCGTTTATTAAAATTTTAAAACGTGCATTATGAGCTCTTTTAATAAATATGTACAATTGACCTACCCCCTTATTCTCACATACATATTTTATACAATATTTATTAAATAACCTTAGCCATGTCGTACATCTGTCCATTATAAAGTCACATTTTTAAAATGTTTATTAGAAATGGCTGTACACTAACATCACTCTTCCTAACCTAACAAATCTTAGAATTTTATCACTTCTAGTAGGTTTATCTTTGAAAATAGATTCACATTAAAAATGTAATCAAGCTTGAATTTACTTACAAATTAGAGTAAAATAAAATCTAAGTAATGATTTTAACTTTCGATAATTTACAGTACCGTCTACATAGAACGAAAGGATAGCAGTTAAAAATTTAAATTTACAAAATGGCTAACTTCCCATAATCCCGAGTGAACACCGTTAAACACCCCGTGAACGACGCCGTGTGCCTTGCATTTGTTTTATTTAGTTACATATTCTGTTACTACGAAACAGCGCTACCATTGTAGTTTGCTCATTGTAGTTCATCGTAAACGACCGAAATTTTTTAGATGTCACTGTACTCAGTTTCCCCTCTATTCGAAGTTTCTCTATGGTTGCTGCTACAAAGAGTTGGAGTTTACATCATCGTAAACAACAACGATAGCAGAAGCTCAACCTGCAGAGGATGGAAGTTAACTTCCAAAAGCGCCCCAGTTAATTTTATATACACCATTTTAACAGGTTGAGGACAACGGCACCTGCCAAAAGATACATTTTAATTTTGTTGAATTGTTTCTTGACTCATCTCATACTTCTTAACTCCCTCGCAGATCTAGATTTCGTCACTGTATTTGTGACATTCTCAATGCTGTTCACGTTCACAATTGATGTCCAATGGTCTCCTCTCCTGCAGACTGACCTGAGGTCAGAGAGGAAACCATTGGACGTCAGTTGTGAAAGTAAACAGCATTGAGAATGTCACAAATACAGTGACAAAATCTAGATCTGCGAGGGAGTTAAAAGTATGAGGTGAGTCAAGAAACTCAACAAAATTAAAATAAACCTCATAGTGTTATTTCCTACCTACATAACTTAGTACATTTTAATTTTTAACTTTTATCTTATAAGTTATGTTGAGTTGTTTTTGACTCACCTCATACTTCTTAACTTCCTTACAGACCCGGGTTTCATCAGTGCATTTGTGACATTCTCAATGCTGTAACCCGGGTCTACAAGGGAGTTAAGAAGTATGAGGCGAGTCAAAAACAACTCAACATAAATTAAAGAAACCTCATAGTGTTATTTCCTACCTACATAACTTAAAGAAGAATTAGCATTTGTATCGGAATTTTTTTATTATTCATTAATGAATTAACAGTGAAAAATTTGCATTTAGATTGGAGCTCGCTCAGGTTGCTAACTTGGTAGAGTATTCGACTAGAGTTCGAGGCCCAGTTTGAGTGTTAAATTAATAATAAAAACATAGAACAATTTTTGTGTGAACAGCATAAAGCTGAAGGTTCAGGGTTTGATTCACAGTTAAGGTAAAAATGTTTCTTTTTATCAGAATTTTGTTGTCTTTAAAAAGAAAATATGGAAATTTATTAGAGATATGTGTTACAGACTCGAGACCACCTGTGGGCTATTTATGTGAATCCTGTCGGAGTGGATGCAACAGTTAAAGTACAGAACACTCGCTGTGTGGCTGGTGGTTATCAGTGGAACCCTTTCTACACGCAGCTTGCTGATCCTCTCAATGTGAGGCCTCTAACAGCTGATGTTATAACAGTCACTTGTTTCTATTATTTGTACAATTATCACATAAGTCCTTCTTCACATGCCACTCAGTACTTTGTCACTTCTAAAATCAAAATTAGCTTTTTAACTTCCACACACTTTATATACTTGGGACACTGAAACATTTGAAAGACTATTAATAAATAACAATAAGAAATAACAGGGATATGTGGATGGCGACCACAAGGTGCCCAAGCTGAGCAAAACATTGCTTCCACTTACTTGTGTTTTGCTCCTTACTTTTATCTTTAACCGATCTGGTATTTCTTCATTTCTTCCACTTACTTATACCAGACTCTTTTAACTTTACTATCTAACCTCTCTTGGTTAACTCTTGTTTTTTTTTTACCCTGATGCTATTAGGGCATCCGAGGGCTAGGGAGTCTTTCCTTTCTTCCATTTCTTCTTTCCTTTATTTTCTTCTCCAGAAAAGCCTGATCAGAGGCTATAAGATGGCAGCCCCATCACTGATCTTGCCTTCCTTTGGTCAGCAACCAATCGAAGGGACTATTATTATGCTTTCAAGTCCTATATGAGAATTTCCCGGAAGGATCAAACTTATGATGACCATAGCATGAAAAAGGATCTCTGGACCGTCCTATGAAACGCTGGAGGGAAAATTTTCTATAGGATCATAACAGGCCTTGGCCTAATACTTGGAAGAAGAAGAAGAAGAAGATAAAGTGAATCTGGACCATCTTACCTCATAAATATTTGTATGTCATTTAATGTGCTTATACAGTAAAACCTGTCTTAGCCAGAACCTTTATAAGAAGGAAACCTGTAGAGACGGAAAAAATCTCCAGAACGGTACGATTTTATATAACCACTAAGGTTATAAAACCAGTCTAATTAGAAGATAAGATAGAAGATTAGGTGGAAAGAATTTTATTTTAAATTTAAAAAAAGACTGAATTTAGAGTCACTGTATATAGTCAATCAGAAGTATTTTAATTTTGTTGAGTTGTTTCTTGACTCTCACAAAGTTGTGAACGTGATACAGCATTGAGAATGTCACAAATACAGTGAAGAAATCCGGATCTGTGAGGGAGTTAAGAAGTATGAGGTGAGTCAACTCAACAAAATTAAAATAAACCTCATAGTGTTATTTGCTACCTACATAACTTAATCAGAAGTATTACTTCTCATTATACTGTGTTGCAATCTTAACTTTCGTGTGAAGGTTCAAAGGATATGGTTGATTCGCTTGAACCTTGCAACCACAAGTTAACAAGATGAAGCTAAGAGCACTTTATTAAGTTATGTAGATAGGAAATAACCCTATGAGGTTTTTTAATATTGTTTATTTTTTATTATTTCACTCACCCCGTACTTCATAATTCATAGCAGACCCAGGGTTTCATCACATCATTTGTGACATTCTCAATGCTGTGTCACGTTCACAACTGACGTCCAACGGCCTTCTATCCTGCAGACCGACCTCCGCACCATCTGGTGGTCAGAAAAACATAGAATAGAAACCAAAACAAAATTACTTAAACAATTGGAAAAACCGAAGGAACTCACAATTTGGGAAAAATTTACATATGCAAGAATGAAAATACAACTATGAATTTTGAAATACCCGGTTATAAGGAGAGAGGACTGATTTGGAAATTCATCGGTTGGCCACCAGATGGCGCGGAGGTCAGTCTGCAGGATAGAAGGCCGTTGGACGTCAGTGTGAACGTGACACAGCATTGAGAATGTCACAAATGATGTGAAGAAACCCTGGGTCTGCTATGAACTATGAAGTATGAGATGAGTGAAATAAACAATAAGAGCACTTGGTTGTGTTTGACAGGATGAACTCTACCGGGCAGAATGTGGACCAGACAACCCTCTGCGCTGTTATGTTGGCGACATCTCTGGACGTCTGGGGACCATCAACCTGGGAGATAAGAGACAGGTGTTCACAGATTCCAACTTACCTCTCGGTGAGCACTCAACTCTCGATGTAGGTTAAAATGAGTCATTTGGTTCAGTAGAATCATTAGACAGAGGTTTGTTTTGTGTTATATTATTTTTAGTCTGATCATCTTACCTCAATATTAATGTTGATAACAGCTGAACATGTTTCGAAACAATTCTGTTTTATCGTCAGCTTGTCCAGACTGGTTTTATTTATGTTGCACAACCTGGATGTCGATGTCAGCTCCATCCTGTGGTTGGCCAAAGAAAAATAACTACAGTTTAAATAAACTAATAAAAAACCAACAAAAATTAAAAAAACTGATAAAAATAAAAAGTCAGGAATATATCAAATTGAATGCATGGGTTGTGAAAAGATATATATAGGAAAAACAAAAAGAAACCTAAAAATTAGAACCAAAGAACACATAAGAAATATTAAAAATGGGGATATAGAAAAATCTGCAGTTGCTGCTCATGTTTGGTCTGAAAAACATAATATAAATTCAGACACTAAATTATTAAAACAGTTAGAAAATACAAAAGAGCTGACTATTTGGGAAAAAATTTATATTCAGAAGAACAAAAACAGAGTTATGAATTTTGATATACCGACGGAGCATGACCTTGTTTGGAGGTTCTTTGGCCAACCACAGGATGGAGCTGACATCAGCATCCATGTTGTGCAACATAAATAAAACCAGTCTGGACAAGCTGACGATAAAACAGAAACATGTCCAAGAACAAATCAACATTAATATTGAGGTAAGATGATCAGACTGAAAATAATATAATTAAAATAACCTCAAAATATCACTTCCTAAAATTAAATATTGTTTTGTGTTGTTGCAGAGGGCGAGGTGTCTGCGATGGGCAGGTCCATCGTGATCTTTGACAAAGATCGAGGCTCTCAGAGATTTGCTTGTGCTAACATTGAGCCTGACAAAGACATAATAAAATATGCAAACATACGGAAACCTCCCAGATTTGTTGTGTAGGTATTTGTTTACGTACAGGCTTGTATGTGTGGACTAGCAGAAGTACTCAGTGTTACTTATGTTTATTGTTATTTCAGAACTCAGTTTATTGAGGATGTGAGGGAGGTTATGGGTCTTCCCGAGTGGATGTTGACAGTTGACAGTCGTAAGACGAGGACGTTGCATGGAGGGACGTGCATTCAGTTCCTTCTTCATTTCAAAGGTTTGTTTCTCTCTTGTGATACAGTTGTGCGACCAGCCACTACAGTCCATAAGGTCCTGGGTTCAATTTCTGGTTAGACCACAGGAATTTTTCCTTAAAGTGAATTATTCCTAATGTGGTGTATTTTCAATTTACACACTACTTCAGCAGCCCACTTTATGTAAAGATATATCTTTGAATTGTGTAGAAAGAGGAGTGTGTAGTGTAAAGTATGTTGTGTGAGGCATGATGGTGAAACCAGGTGCTGGCATATAACCTACTCATGTCGAAAAGCACCAAGAGGGCCACCAGGCTTAATGACCTCATCCAACAGACGAATTGGAATGAATTACAATTTAATGCAGAGATCTGGTGCACAATATGTCCTGCGCCGTAGTCGAGTAGTTAAGGCAAGATGCCTTGGCCACAGAGGTACAGTACTTGTGCTGCTTCGGGTTTCCATAGGGGAGAAATTTTTTCATAGAATTTTATCCAGTGTAGGAACTGATGCCCACCCAGTATCATGAGGAATTTGGGTAGCTACAATAAGTAGCAGCTCCAGATTGAGAAAACCAGCTATAACAGCTGGTGGACCCAACATTATGACCATAAATCACTTCTACATTGGCTGGGTGATTGTGTCATCATCATTATAATTGGCTCGATAACCCTACCTTCAGAAGCTTATGCCAGATTTCCCTGTTCTGAGCTTCGTTCTTCCAGTTTTATATTTTTAAAATCTTAATGTCTTGAATTATACCATCCTCCCATCTTAATTTAGGTCTTCCAACTTTTCTGGCCAATAGTGGTTGCTCATTGTAAATTCTTTTTGTAATCCTTTTGTTGTCCATGTGAATAATGTGTCCAGCCCAGGACAGTCTATTAGCTTTAACAAAATTCAGAATGGGCGATTGTGTACCTCTGTGATTAATACATGTGGATGCGAAACCAGCAGCCGGCTGGTAGGCCAAGAGCCTTCTATGCCTGTTCAGCCATGGTGCATAATCTACTGACTAAAAGTTGTATACCTGCTCCCCTGGTGGCCCTGACACTGAAAATTTTATAATTAAAATTGTAAATGAACTGAACACCTGAGTAAATAAAATAAAACTTGCAGGACCTCTAGCCAACCAGCTGGAGCAGGACTTCAGTCGTCTTCTTGCTAATGGCTTCCTTGCATCGCCCAGTTTGTACAACCCTGGGTTTGTTCCCAGCTCCAAGAGAAAGACAAACCTCTCGTACAGACCCTGTGGCTCCAGGGATCCCAATTCAAAAAGTAAGCTGCTTTGATTAGTTGTTATAGGAACAAACTCTGTGCATTTAACTTTCGCAGGGAAACAACACTATGAGGTTTAATTTAACAATTAAATTAATGTTTTTATTATTGTTTATTTTTTATTTCACTCACCTCATACTTCATAACTCCTAGCATACCCAGGGTTTCATCACATCCTTTGTGACATTCTCAATGCTGTGTCCGGCGGCAGCCGGACGTCAGTTGTGAACGTGACACAGCATTGAGAATGTCACAAAGGATGTGATGAAACCCTGGGTATGCTAGGAGTTATGAAGTATGAGGTGAGTGAAATAAAAAATAAACAATATTAAAAAACCTCATAGTGTTATTTCCTATCTACATAACCTAATGTTTTTATTACCTCATCTCATATCCTTTTTCTTCTATACTGCAGTTTCAGAGCTTATCTCCATCATCAATAGCCTCTGGTCGACCGGTGTTATGTCGTTTCTTGGCGGTTTTCTTCTTACTTCTATATCATATAGAAGTAAGAAGAAAACTGTCAAGAAACAACATAGCACCAGTCAACCAGAGGCTACTGACGATGGAGATAAGCTCTGAAACTGCAGTCTAGAAGAAAAAGGATATGAGATGAGGTAATAAAAACATTAATTTAATTCTTAAATTAAACCTCATAGTGTTCTTTCCCTGTGAAAGATACTTGTTATTGGATAGTTAATTTTCCTCTGTCAAACATTGAAATTTATTCTATATCATTAGAAGTTTTATTTTCATTATATTTTATTAAAAAATAAATCAACATATATTTTATGTATTTGTGGTGTTTATCTTGTGGAACTGTATGGTGCCGGTACTTGCTGCAAAGTTTTTACAGTGAAATAAATGTGTATTGTGTTTTAATTTGCAGGTGCAGCTGCACGTGTTGCAAAGAGCGCACCACTGTATTTAGTAAGTACCTTGTTACTTGTAATGATATGTAATAAAATATAAAATTATTCATACATCACCTGTTTCCAAGTTTCATCTCCTCAACAGTCCCATCTTGTCATATTATTTTTCTATAATGGCATAGCCCAGTTTGAGCCGTAGTCTCTCCTGTTAGGAGTTAATAGACCAAATTCATTTAGTTACCTTATTTGCTCAAAGATGTCATGACACACTGACTCAATGACATCTTGCAGGCAACTAAGGTATTACTAAGATGTTTGCGTTCAGTAAATTTTGCTTAGAGACCTTTTTATTCAGGCTTAAGGATTTTTTACAAGCCTAAAAATTTTCAGACTCAGGACCCACGGCTGAAAGTCTCTCTCGGAGGACTTGCTCCTTGTATTTTTCCACCCAAAAAAAATTCATTGACCGCAGCTGGGTTTGAACCTGTGACCCTTGGAACCAGAGGCAAGGGGCATAACCACTGATCCACAATGGCCAACTATTAAATATATAAATAACTTAAATTTGAAGAGAATAAATTGGGATTTGAACCCAATATCTCTGGTTCTGTACACCAACTGGTGTACGAGAGAATTTGGGTTCAAGTCTTGATTTAGGCATATATTTTTGTATGAAATTAATAATAAAAACGTGGAAAGAAGCTGTACTGTAATGTAAAATTTTGTTTCATATTCTAGTCTTTTGTCACACTACCGGCACATCAATATTTTTTTATCATTTACAAAAAAACTGCTGAATTTGTGAGCCCTACTTGTGGCTGACAAACTTGGTTTTGGCATGTCAATAGGTAGAAAATTAAAAAACAAATGATAATGAAAATTACTTGAGACTTAAGTAAAACACAAACTGACCAAAGAGGGCCATTTAAAATTGTGCATGACCATTGTTATTCAAACTGTCAGTATTTGTTTTATTACATTTTGATAAAAATCCATGTTATAGATATGTAATCCAATAGAAAAAATGCATTTATGTAATTAAATTCTGTTTTAATTAAATTGGAAATAATAATATTTATAAGTAATGCCACGAGTGATTTCCAATATCTAGAGAATTTGGAAATCGAGAGTGGCATTTGTTAGGACTATTTAACAAATAAAATTAAGCTGTTTACTCACAAATCATTGTTTAACTATAGTTATTTTAAAATATTTATATATTTAATGTAAATTGCGATGTTTGAAAACAAATCAGAAATGTGAGGTTATGTTCATTCACTGCTGCTTGATCATATTATTTATTGCCAAATAAGATCGCAATATTGTAAGAGTGCACCCAAGTGGAGAAATAATGAAACACGTCAAAATATATCATAACATTACGGGTTATTCATTTATTTTTTTAGTAAGCAACTCAGTAAAATCAAGGAATCTTTTCATTATTTGCTATATTCAATGTATTTGTTGGAGAAAAATAATGTTTTGACCTGTTCAGAACATTAAAAAGGGGGAGCTTTCTTTATCACAAAAGCAGGAGCTGATAAAGAGTGAGGTGAAACACGACTGTCATTGGTTGTAAAACAACATTCATTGAAACGTGATTGGTCATTGACTAGCATTTGTGCCATGAGTTAAATAGTCAATATGATACAATTACTCATGGTCCATTGTTGGCTTATTCAAATTTGGCAGTGCTTGTATTATTGTCAGGTTACTGCTTGTAGTTAAAGAAATGTTTTCTTCACATTTGAACATACCAATACTTAATAATGATTGATATAAAATTGATAATTGTCTGCAAAAATTTAGGGGGAAGAACCTTATCTTACACATTAATATAATTTGTATTTCTTGGAATTCATATTGGCCATAGAACTTAAAATATATGGAGAGACCATATTTGTTGAGCATGAGAAAGACAGAAAATATTACCTCTATGTTGTGAACCATGTTGCAACCTTTGTAAGAGTGCACGGAGGAAGCAGATATGGCAGTTAAAAAGCAGATGGAATCCGAAAACAGTGCTTAAAAATGCATTATGAAAATTTTGCGAATAGAACAAAAAAATCTCCGGAATTCGTTGAAAATTTTGAATTTTGGTGTTATTTTGCATTATCATAGAATTTTGCGTTATTTTGCAATAAATATTTTTTTTTTGAGGTTATGGGAAGTGGAGTTAAGAAATGGTATAAGAAAATAACAAAATTGGAGCATTTTGCATTATCGCAATTTTCGAATTTCACGGATCTCTAGTCATTTCTTATCTTACCTCATAATTTATGTTTTCTTAAACACGGGAACTGCAGTTTTCAAGAGGAACATTCCTCTCATTTTTAACCGATATTATAGAGAACTTGTCTTGTTAAGTCAGGTAAACCTCAGTGAGGAAGGTTGGCGCCATTCTTTGAACCTGGGACCTCCTGAATACAATTCACTTGACCAACTCGCTCAGTATTAAGAAACTTGCTCTTTCAATATATAGCATTACCAGTTTCATTGTGGCCAAGAGAGCATTTTTACATTTTTGCTTTAGATTAATATTATTGAGTTATTTTATCTTACTTTTATTATTGTCAGTGTGAGCAAACTATTTCACATATTTCTTCTGATGAACAAACTTAGAGAGCAGGAAAATGAGGTGGTTCTCCAACCGAACCCAAGCCAGATGAACATTTTTGGCAATGAGAAACCACATGAAACAGCTAAAAAGCAACTACACTTTTACCAGTGAAACAGGCTGTCAGATCGTTAAAAACTTGTACAGACGTAAAAAAATTCACTAGAATCTCGGAAATGAGACTTCCATCAGTTATAGAAAAAATATATCAACAATACACCATGAAAGATAGCAGCTCAATATATAAAAAAAATCCATAGAAAACTCAAACTTTTGGATAGAGAGCAAGGATTGGCCACATTATAACTAGAGTCAGAAAGGTAAAATTGCAACATAGTATAATGAGAAGTTAGACTTATGACTGTCTTTTGTTTTGGTTTCACACACAAACAGTTGAATAATATATCATCATCATCACTCCAAGAATTAGGCAATTGCCCATTCCAACTTAATAATGCATCAGCCCAACGTTTTCTAAGTCTTCCGACATCACGTCTTCCTCTTGCTTGATAATTTCTTGCTAACAATGGATACCTCTCCTTCCTCATTCCATTCATGTGATCAATTCACTTTTGTCTATAATTTGTGTCTTTATCCAATAAAGGCTGCACTTTTATTAATTCATCTCTTATATCTTCATTTCTAATTCTATCAAGTTTTGTACATCCTTTAACTTGTCTGAGGAACCTCATCTCCGCTGTCTCTATCCTATGTTTCTGCTTCTTCTCAGAGTCCAAGTTTTACATCCATATAATGTTGTGGGGAATTGCTATAACTTTATATATTTTTATTTTTGTTTCCTTTTTAATTTTATTCTTGAACATTCGTTGCATTGTTCCACATACCGTCTGAAATTTATTTATTTTGGAATCAATATATCTTTCCACATTGAAGCTAATATCTCAGCCCAAACAGTTGAAATAATTTAACTTTTATAGGAATTAATCACTATGAGGTTTAATTTATGGTGAAATTAAATGTTTCTTACCTCTCCTCATATAAATTTTCTAAGTAGATCGCGATTTCAAGACCATAACGGTCTCATCTTCAGCACTTTCTTGGCGACTGATGTTGACCTGATCCAGAGGTTCATCGGTCCACCAACAGAGGGAAGAAGAAGAATTTCTTCCGATCGACATAACATCAGTCGCCAAGAAAGTGCTGAAGATGAGACCTTTGTGGTGTCGAAATCGCAATCTACTTAGAAAATTACATGAGGAGAGGTAAGAAACATTTAATTTCACCATAGTTGAAATAATATTGTTTAGTTGTTTCTTCACTCACCTCGTACTTTTTAACTCCCAAGCAGACTCGAGTTTCTTCACTTCATTTGTGACATTCTCAATGCTGTATTACGTTCACAACTGATGTCCAATATATATACTATCTATATTGCAATTTTATATTTTATTACATAAAAATCACAGTTCTGCTTTTATTAATCATTGCCTTCATGTCTACATTCTGAAGATACATTTCAACACATACTCTTGGATGTTCAGCAGAAATACCAACATGAACACTTTATTAAACAACAATAAGCGGTAGAATGTCGGCCGCGGTGGACTAGTGGTTATGCTCCTTACCTCTGGTCCCGAGGGTCACGGGTTCAAACCCGGCCATGGTCGATGGATTTTTTAGGATGGAAAAATCCAAGGAGCAAGTCCTTCGGGAGGGACTTTAAGCCGTGGGCCCCGAGTCTGAAGATTTTCAGGCTCGTAAAAAATCCTTAAGCCTGATGAAAAGGCCTCTAAGCAAAATTTACCGAATTTTCCCGTCCTGGCACTACCTTGGTTTCCTAGATGTCAGTATGAGGCTGAACGCTGACCACGGACCACTCAAAATGACATCTATATGAAAACAAGTGTAACTAAATTAGTATGATTCAAATTCTTCCCCATAGGGGGAGAGCCCATAAATCTCTGTAAAGGGAAAACATAGGCTTACAATACAATACAATGTCTTTACAGATACATCGTGTCATCAGAGAAAAATCTGAGAAAACATAACAAGAAGTAAGTAAGCATGTGTGGGCAAATTTTTGTGTAGATTAAACATTACGGGGCACACCGTAGCATAGATGATTAAGGCAATATGCTATAAACCAGGAAGTCGAGGGTTTGAGTCCCGGTATGGTGAAAATTTCTGGCAACACCATGTCACTGGGGGTAAAGGTAGCCATCACGCAGAGCTGACATCAACTGTCGATTGTCTAAAAAAATGGGAGCCTTAACCTTCCACCCCTTCACTTTACTTTTATTATAATTATTGTGAGCGAAGAGACTCCACCAGGCTAAATAAATTACTCACTCCCTTAATTGAGTGATTTTGCTGGTTAACAAATTTGACCTTCAGCTCTATGTGCTGATGTTCTATCACTGAGCTATTCAGGCTTCCTTCCTTTCGAAACACAAACTTCTCTTTTTTATTCTCTCTTCATCCCTCTACCAAGTGTATAGTTCACAATACAAATGGCTTGCTTCTACATTCCATCCATAGTAATTCTGCCCGAAGGCAGGTCCTTCACTGCAATCATAGCATTTTCATGCTATGTTTGCAGCTTTACTAGGGACTTGTAGGTGTGGTAGCTTCCCGTTGCTTTCCACACTGGTGAAAGATGATGATGATAATGATAAGGATGAGGATGATGGCCATATGATTTCGGGGACCGTTTGGGTCTTAAAGTTTTCCTGACATGTCTTACAGGTGAGGGAAAACCCCAATAAAAACCTCACCCAGAAAAACTGCCCCAACCGGGGATCAAACCCGGGCCTGCTGCGTGACAAGGCAGCACGCTACCTCGAGACCACAGCGGTGGACGCTTCTACATTATGAAGACATTATAATTCCACACAGATAAAGTTATTACAATGATAGTTCACTGATTATATATATATATATACACACACACTCCATAACTCCAGAGTGCAACAGGCATTTAGCTGGCAACACATCCACATGTGTTAATCACAGACCTGGAGCTGCTACTCGCTATAGCTACCAAAATGCCTCACGATGCTGGGTGAACATCAGTCCCACACTGGCCGAAATTCCAAGAGAAATTTCTTCTCCCGTGGAGACCCAAATCCTTTAGCACTGCACGCTTTCATGCCTTAAAATATTGACACATGTATATGTATAATTCTGTGTGTCTATTGATGAGAATTTGTAAGGATTTAAAATATATATTTTCGTGGTTATGACCCCATTTGCTAAATTTGCCAACATTGTAGATACAGTTAATGAAAATATGATAATTATTTTAGTTATTTTTAATTTTTTTATTCTTTAGTGAAAAAAAAAACAAAGAAATTAAACATAGGCTCAATTCTGGAAATATACACTTATACATTACAGTGACTCATGTCGTCGTAACTTCTCTCAAAAAATCATTAAGTGAAAATATATAAAACTGATATTCTACCATTTATATTGTATGGATGTGAAACATGCACTCTTAATTTAAGAGAGGAAAAAAAGATTACGAGTATTTGAGAATAAAGTTCTTAAGAAAATTTTTGGACCAAAGAGAGATGAACAGACAAGTGAATGGAGAAGACTGCATTAAAGTGAGCTACGTGATCTTTACAGGAAACCAGATATTATAAGAACAGTTAAGTCTCGTAGACACGTCGCGTGGCATAAATGGGTAATGAAAGAGGGACATGGAAGCTTCTTGGAGGAAAAGTGCCCAATTGGTAGACCAAGCACGATGGGGGAAAATAACATTAACAATGATTTGAGGGAAGTAGATTATACAGGGAATGATTGAAAAACATTAGTTTAGGATAGGAATATATAGAGTGCTTATGTCTCCGCTACAGGTTCGATAGTGCCAGTGACTTAGTTGTAAAACTATTTTCATTGAAGAGAGTTTTTTTTTATTATGTACCTCATTGAAATGAAAATTACTTTTTTTTTTTTTTTAGTATCACAAAACTATGTGAAAAAAATCAGCAATGTAATTTAATGATGAAACAATTTTATTAAATCAGTTACCAAAGATGTTGAAATCTGTGGTGGAGCAAAATACATTTGGGCCGATGGTTACTGTAATGTAGAGAAAATCCTTAATAAAAAAGTTACCGATAATATTTTTTAATCTTGTTAATAGTTTTTTTAATATATTTTATAAATGAATTGTTCATCTAAAAAATGAAATGTATCATGAGGAAGACATTCCTTGTTTTATTTTGATGCTGGTATGCCCATAATGCACTGTGTTAGTGACGTAGCTCACCAACTCGTCATTCCTTCTCATAGCTTGTACGTACAGTACATAATATACATGTTAATCTACTACATATTGAAAGGGAATTACAACGTATATAAGAGAAAAATTTGTGCTAGATCGTAACTTGCCTCGGTAGCTCAGTTGGTAGAGCATTTGGCCCGGCAAGCCAAAGGTCCCGCGTTCGAGTCTCGGTCTAGGCGAAAAATTTTTCTCTTCAAATATAATTTATGTTTGAGTGAGAAATGTTAAATCAATAATAAAAACATTATTCTACTACATGCTTTATTTTCATTTTATAAATCAGATGATCACAATTTTTATGTACACGTATCATACTTTTCAGGTAACATGAAAATATTATAAATGTCTATATGCTGCCTTCTGTCACTCGAGCAATATTTCTCTCCTCTTGCTTTCTCCAGCATTATCTTCTCAAAAACTCCTCTTTCACGTCCATGGATGCGAACTTCATTGTATACATCTTGTTCCTAAGAGACATCACGTCGGCCACCTGCTCGTAAGGAGTCCGATAAGAGCTGCTTTCCCCTTTTCCTTCTTTCTTACTGTGTCTATATTTCGCGCCCTCCATGTGCTTTTTTCTCAATTTTATGGGTCTGCTGCCGACGTACCTACCATTCATCTCCTTCATAGCCTTGATGAAATCCTGAGGATCCTTGAAGCTCACAAAACCAAATCCCTTCGTTTTATTTGACCTCTTGTCCCTGATTACTTTAGCCTTTAAAAAAGATTGGTACTTGCTGAAAGCTCTAGTAAGAATTTCATCCGTAACATCATTTCCAAGATCGCCACAGAACATCCGGAAATCATCATCTTCCCATTCCTGCAAGGAATTATCTTCCCAAATTTGTCCTCCTGCCATTCGAATACTTTTCTTATTTTTCTTTTCCTTCTTGCGTCCTGCTGTAGGTGTTGATTCCTCTGTGTTTGTTGATTGCTGTGGTCCAGGTCCAACAGATACCATCACTGTACTTGCTTTTACTTTTTCTGCCATGTTTCTACCTCTTGATATCTCTACAATTGGTGCAATGTTCTCTTCATTTGAACATTTTTTCTTGTTCTTTGGTTCAGTGTCATCAGGCTTACCAACAGTTGGTCTTCGCAGGTACAACTTAGGAGTTGCACTGACAATGGCAGGAACTTGAGTTGGAGCTGGTGCTATGGGGCCAGGCATACGATCCATTGGTGACATCACCTGGGGTCCTGGTCCAGGTACTGAGGGACCCATGAAAGGTGGACCAGGTCGAGTCATGGTAGGACCCATGAATCCTGGAGGTGGCCCAGGCATCATTGGACCTGGTGGCCCAGGTATCATTGGTCCTGTTCCACGCATTGCAGGAAGCCTGAGTGGTGGTCCACGTTGAACTTGATGTGGGATGAATAATGGCGGAGGAGGAGGAGGAGGAGGAATTCCTGGAAAATTTGGCACAGTTGGAGGAATCATAGGTGGAAATGGCATTGGTGCACATGCTGTAAAATCTGGACCCGGTGCTGGTGGCATCTGCTGTTCTTCTAACCTACGCTGTACTTGAGTATATGTATTGGAGCCAATTACTGGCCTAGGCGCTACTGCTGGAGGAGGAGGAATTACAGGCAAAGCAATTTCTGCTTCAAACCTATTCATCTCATCCTCCATTTGTTTCAACTTTCGTCATTTATTCCAGACATTTTTGTTTCTTTCGGTGCTACTTGCGATTTCTTAAATTTTAATGTAAATTAACATATATTATGCTATCACAAAGATCACAAACGACTCCATAAACAAAGAACCATAGGCACACAGAGTAGTTTCTCGAAAGTTTCTCTATGACCAGAGAGAATCCACTATAGTCCCACACAGAGATAACCCACACTGTCTCACACATTATAATAATAATAAGTAGAATTGCGCACAAATGTGCTTTAAAATACTCTCATGCTTAACTGTGATCCCTGCACAGGATTCTCGGCGGAACCATTGTTTGCAGGGGCCGTCGCATCCCACTGATTCTCCCTCTGTTATTTCCTTGCTGCAGGCGGGACAGTGGTACATTTTCGTTTTATCAGTGGAGTTCGTAGTAGCTGGCATTTGTATATGTGCTATATTTAACAATTTGTAATCTCTTTCCAGGTACTTCACTTTCGTTTCACGCGTAGACAATTCTATAATAACTTTTTATTCAACTGATTCCTAGAGAACACGTCTATACTCGACAAGATATTTGCATTAAATTATAATCTAATAATTAAATAAACACTTAAAGTTTGTCAAACACTATTACTAGAACACAATTTGTAGTATTTTCGCTAATATTCAATTAATTGTTAGAGCAATATAATTTTTAAAACATCCGCCATTAACCACAACAATAAAAATTCTACATGTCAATTTTAGATAATGCGATGTTCGTTCTTTAGCGATTGAGTTACCGGCACCTATGTAGTATCTTCAGTACTTGATCTAAGATGGCGCTGAATAAAATTCACTCGTAAAAACATTCATTCGAGGAATGTTTATTTTGTAATTAGTATGAATTCAAGTTTTTGAGATGTTGAAATCTGTTATTATTTCAAAAGTGTGATAATCTAGTATTGAATATTTTATCGGTGATTAAAAATACAACCATAATGTTTGTCATTAAGAGATAATATGTACGTAGATATTCATAACATATGAAATTTTGTCAGGTAGGAATTCTTCATAATTCTAACTAGGTGTTCCGTTTAAAATAAGTAATTTATTTGAAAACAAGAAAATGACAACAGAAGTTTTGGAATTACTCTGTAATTCAATGAAACTTGAAAGAGATAGAGGTGTAGGAGAACTTCAGAGAGTACTACCAACAACTCAGTGAGAATGAAAGAAAACGATTTCAAATTGATCTTTTGCAATTAATAAGTGACTCTGAATCTTCTTGGGAGACTAAGCATGGTTGTCTGTTAGGGGCAAAAGCTCTTATTTCATATTTAAATCTTGATGATGAGCAGGAAGCTGAGTTTGCCCAAAGAATTAAAGTTGTTGCAGAGAAACTGTTGACACAGACATTGAAGTGAGAGTTCGCCTTGCTGCTGGTAAGTGTGTTTTTTTTATCTGCTTAAATAAATATTTGGTTACTATTTCTAAAATAATTATGAAACAAGACACTATTTCTTTGAATTGGTACACAATATTAAAGTGTTGTGAATTAGGTCTACTATCTCCTATCCTATTCACTTTTGTACTAGAGCACAGAATCAAATTTTAAGAGAATAAAAAGAATGGGCAACTCGATGGTATTATTCAGCAGTTGGCATGTGATGATGAATACTATCATCATCATCATCATGAACAACTTCGTTTTAGGCCATGTGGCCTGTACGGTAAACCTAGCGAAGATGGTCTTGATCTTTCCACCGATGTTTTGGTCTTCCTTGGTCCCTATGTCCAGTTGGGGTATATTGGAATGCCAATTTTGGAAGTCTTTCTTGCCATTCTTCTCAGATGATTTTTCCATTCTTGTTGGTATCTTTGTATATCTTCATTTAAACTTGTTACTCCAAGTTTTCCTCTGATAGTAGTGTTCCTTTGGTGATCCAGTCTATTAACTCCTAACAATGATCGTAAGAAGCGCATTTGGCTTACTTGCAGTTTATGAGAGTTTCTTTTTATTTAAAATCCAAATTTCACTTCCATATTTTAGGGCAGCTTTTGATGTGATGTTATATAATCTTAGTTTTGTCTCTGTCCTCATCTTTTATGATGAATACTAAAAGCCATATAACACTAAGAAACTAGAGGTGGAAGACAATATCAATAATAAATACGTGGTCAGAAGACAATATCAATGAAAATAAATATGTGGTCAGACTATTTAGTGTAAATAACAGTATTTTAATCTTGGAACGCTATACCAGGTATATTGATATTTCTCGATTAAGTTTGGTTAATATCGTGGCATTGACGTATTTGCCAACATGTTTATTCACTATTTTTTTAAGAGAGAAATTGGGGATTCTATGTCAGGAGTCCACCTACATTAGTCACTGTCAACTTTTCCTTATGGTACGCACATTATCCAATATACTATCAACTAATGTGGTGTACACTAACTTGCCCATTTTCTCCCAAACAAAATGGAATGAGTATACGTGAAAATTTAGTCATATTTTTAGGATCTTATTAAAATTTAGTTCTATTCTTTTTTTTACTAATCATTTAGATTAATATAATATAATTCATGTCAGGTGATATCTATTTTGGGATTTTTAATTTAACTTTTCCGCTAATTAATGGAATGTTGTTCTAACGGGTTGGTCCCATTGCTGGGACTCCTGGGATAGAATAGCAAAACAAGTTATGCCTGAACAGGGTTTACTCCGTAGAACCCAAGACATCTGGTTTTATGCACCAGTGTATTAACCACTTGTTCTATCCAGGCTTCCTTGCTCAAATACAAATTTTGAACGTAGCAAAAAGCAGTACTAAACATTATTCCCGTAGCTCTGCCTTAACCACTCAGCTGTGGTTCAGGACACGTTTTATCTGCATTCTGATTATTACTAATAATAGGAATATTTAACGAGTCTTAAGGTCTTCAACCCTTTAAAACTTCAGTAAAATGAAGCCAAAAATGGAAACTTGTTGAATGAGAACACACCCATGGCCTTAATGCTCTTAATAGAATAAGAATTAAAAATAAATAGTATATTTTTAACAGCTGAAGATGGAACATATTCTGAAAGGCCTACAGTGAAATTTTTTTTAACTTAATTTTTACATAGTTGTGGACAACTGAAACCTCAGTAACAAACATTTCATCAATTTAACTTTTTACACATTAGACCTAACGTCAGCGATAGTTTAAAATGATTTTTAAAATTATTAAATATAGAAGGCAGGCTTTCACAGCCGGTAGTCATGGTATTAGAAGATTCCGGGCTCTAAGGCCGTGGTCCATGACTGGTGTTGAGTACGGAGGGCTCTTCAGTGGTGAGTTCTTGTAGGTGATGTTCCCTGGTCAGAAGCTTGTCTGTGTATTTATACTTGTGTGTTGAATGGCTCGAGATGAAGGTATAAAACAGGCTAAAGTCTGGTATCACATGTTAAATAGCAGACATATAAGCCACTTAATATGGAAGAGGCAGAACCAAACCAATAAGATTGACAATGACTGTCCAATCAGCTTCAATTTTGTCCAACCTTTTGGAGACCAGAACAAATATAAATAGCAGTATTACACACCAAACCACAGCATTAAAATAGTCAATGTGTTTTGATAGCGAGGCTAGTTACTGATTGAGCCACCCATAATCTGACCCCACATCCACGTCATGGGGGGTGGTTAGCTCAAGTTGATGTGCAGCGAGCTAAAGAGACTCCAGTGAAGCCACGTCAGATCTAGCAAGTTGGTGGTGGATGATGAAATGCTTTCAAAAAAACAAATAAGCCTCGGACATCAAAAAATAGACTAAAATGGTTTGGATATTTAAAAAGAAAGGAAAAGGAAAGACTACACAAAGACTTAAATGTCAAGATATAAGGAAAATGACACGAGAAAGATAGATTAACCAGATGAAGAAAAGTTTACACGAAAGAAGATACGACTGGCAAGAACTAGAAAGAAGGAAGAAAAATAGAGATGGTTGGAGGCATATTTGGAATTGAAGATGATGAAGATGAATATTGATCAATAACTAGTCTTGATAACGATAGCCTTGTTTAACTAGTCTCAATAACTAGTCTTGATAACGATAGCCTTGTTTAACTAGTCTCAATAACTAGTCTTGATAACGATAGCCTTGTTTAACTAGTCTCAATAACTAGTCTTGATAACGATAGCCTTGTTTAACTAGTCTCAATAACTAGTCTTGATAACGATAGCCTTGTTTAACTAGTCTCAATAACTAGTCTTGATAACGATAGCCTTGTTTAACTAGTCTCAATAACTAGTCTTGATAACGATAGCCTTGTTTAACTAGTCTCAATAACTAGTCTTGATAACGATAGCCTTGTTTAACTAGTCTCAATAACTAGTCTTGATAACGATAGCCTTGTTTAACTAGTCTCAATAACTAGTCTTGATAACGATAGCCTTGTTTAACTAGTCTCAATAACTAGTCTTGATAACGATAGCCTTGTTTAACTAGTCTCAATAACTAGTCTTGATAACGATAGCCTTGTTTAACTAGTCTCAATAACTAGTCTTGATAACGATAGCCTTGTTTAACTAGTCTCAATAACTAGTCTTGATAACGATAGCCTTGTTTAACTAGTCTCAATAACTAGTCTTGATAACGATAGCCTTGTTTAACTAGTCTCAATAACTAGTCTTGATAACGATAGCCTTGTTTAACTAGTCTCAATAACTAGTCTTGATAACGATAGCCTTGTTTAACTAGTCTCAATAACTAGTCTTGATAACGATAGCCTTGTTTAACTAGTCTCAATAACTAGTCTTGATAACGATAGCCTTGTTTAACTAGTCTCAATAACTAGTCTTGATAACGATAGCCTTGTTTAACTAGTCTCAATAACTAGTCTTGATAACGATAGCCTTGTTTAACTAGTCTCAATAACTAGTCTTGATAACGATAGCCTTGTTTAACTAGTCTCAATAACTAGTCTTGATAACGATAGCCTTGTTTAACTAGTCTCAATAACTAGTCTTGATAACGATAGCCTTGTTTAACTAGTCTCAATAACTAGTCTTGATAACGATAGCCTTGTTTAACTAGTCTCAATAACTAGTCTTGATAACGATAGCCTTGTTTAACTAGTCTCAATAACTAGTCTTGATAACGATAGCCTTGTTTAACTAGTCTCAATAACTAGTCTTGATAACGATAGCCTTGTTTAACTAGTCTCAATAACTAGTCTTGATAACGATAGCCTTGTTTAACTAGTCTCAATAACTAGTCTTGATAAACGATAGCCTTGTTTAACTAGTCTCAATAACTAGTCTTGATAACGATAGCCTGTTTAACTAGTCTCAATAACTAGTCTTGATAACGATAGCCTTGTTTAACTAGTCTCAATAACTAGTCTTGATAACGATAGCCTTGTTTAACTAGTCTCAATAACTAGTCTTGATAACGATAGCCTTGTTTAACTAGTCTCAATAACTAGTCTTGATAACGATAGCCTTGTTTAACTAGTCTCAATAACTAGTCTTGATAACGATAGCCTTGTTTAACTAGTCTCAATAACTAGTCTTGATAACGATAGCCTTGTTTAACTAGTCTTGATAACGATAGCCTTGTTTAACTAGTCTTGATAACGATAGCCTTGTTTAACTAGTCTCAATAACTAGTCTTGATAACGATAGCCTTGTTTAACTAGTCTTGATAAACGATAGCCTTGTTTAACTAGTCTCAATAACTAGTCTTGATAACGATAGCCTTGTTTAACTAGTCTTGATAACGATAGCCTTGTTGACTATTTTAATATTTTTCTTTGGTGATTTGAGTTTTATTAATAAAGTGCAATGCAATTTTATTATAACCAAGAAGAACCTATTTATTTATATATAAATACCAGATTCCAGCAGTTTACTGCTCATATGCAGCCAAGTTTCCAACCAGGAACGTCGTTTAAAAAACTCGCCACTGAAGATGCCCTCCGTAGTTGAGGGAGAAACAGTAGTTAAGAACCACAGCCTTATAGCCCTGAATCTTCTAACAGCACAATTATTGAATATTAATAAAAAAGTTTGGTTGCAGGTGAAGTTGTAGGGGTGCTGTGCAATAAGTTAGGTGTGGTCGTGTATCAGGAGAGTAAGGAATATGTACTGCGGCTCATCCAGAGTAACTTGGAGAGACAGATTGCTGATGATGATGATGGGTCCAAGTACGAGCAGATAGAAACTGAGAGACTGATGGAGAAACTCGCAGGACCCTCTCAGAGGGTAAGTTATCCCTTCCTCCCTCCCTCACACATCACCTGTCCGTTCTTAACATGAATATGTGTTAATTATGAGAAAAAATGTTTGTCCGAATTGGGACTTAACCCAAGATTGGAGTAACACTATGAGATATTTTCTTCTTCTTCTTCCTTTCCAGGGTTAGGTCAATGTGACCTGTTCTGGTCTCAAGTCCATCGTTTCCTTGGCCGTCCCAAAGATCTTTTCCCATGTGGTTTGTAGGTGTTGATCTTTTTGGGTAATCTTATATTGTCCATTCTGTCTAAATGTTCTTTCCATTGGTATTTGTGCTCTTCTAGTTTATCAACTATTGAAAATATCTCCAGTTCATTTCTTATTGATTCATTGTGTAATCTATCTATACATGTACATCCTTTTACAGATCTTAAAAATTTCATTTCAGTGGCTTGAATGTGTGAGATATCTTTTTTTGTAAGTACCCAAGATTCAGATCCATATAAAAGAACAGGAACAGCCATAATTTTATAAAACCTGAGCTGAGTTTCTCTTCGAGTCTTTTGGAGGGTTCTTCTTATGGTGCACACATCATTTGATATCGGTTTAATTTATTGTGTATATCCCAATCATAGCTATATGTTATATCTGAACCAAAATAGTTAAAGTGTGCTATCTGTTCTATTATTATATTATTGATCACTATTTTTGCTCTGACTGGCACTTTGCCCTGAAAAGCCATAATTTTAGTTTTTGAAGTTGAGACTTTGAGATTATAATAGAGTCCTAATTGATTCAACATGTAAATGGCTCTTTGTAAATTATCCTCTGACGTCTGTATAATTACCAGATCGTCTGCATACATTAAAATGTTCATATACATTTCCTTATTAATTTGTATTCCTATTGGACTTGATTTTTTCCATTTTTGTATAACATCATCAAAATATATATTAAACAATGTAGGTGATAATGTACACCCCTGTCCAACTCCTTGATTTATTAAAATTTCTTCTCTGGAATAATTATCTAAATTAAGGATAATTTTCGTGCCATTATAAAGATTTTTTTTCCTTCTATAAATTGAGCTGGGTACCCTCTTGCCTTCGTTATTTCCCACAATTTTCTTCTTATCACCTTATCAAAGGCTTTTTCAAGATCAACGAAAGCTAAATATATGGGTAAATTGAATTCTTGTCTCTTTTCTATAATCTGTCTCATAGTGAATATATTGTCAGAGCAGGACCTTCCTTGTCTAAAACCGTTCTGTTCTTCTAAGAGCAATGCATCTGTTATTGGTTTAATCTATTAAGTAATATCCCTGCATATATTTTATATACAGAGATATTTTATCAAAGAAATTAAATAATTTGTTTACAGCTCACCTCATATTTTGGTCTCTCACCTGGAACATTATGTTCCAAGCTGAGTCAAAAACCAGCTCAATTTAATTGACTTGACACTCACAGTGTTTCATGTAATATGTATGTTATGCAAAATTGTTTGTATTGACTTGGGCTTTCACGGCCGGATGATCTTGAAGTAGATTTCCGAGCTGTTGGCCGTGGTCTTGAGGCTTGAACTTCCCTGACGTTTCTCCAGAGACTGCATCCGGCATCCTCAAGGGTTATTTCCTCCCCATAGAGGTGACTAATGTATTGACTTGGGCTTTCTCAAGACAACCCTTGAGGATGCCGGATGCAGTCTCTGGCGAAACATCGGGGAACTTCAAGTCTCAAGACCACGGCCTACAGCCTGGAAATCTACTTCAAGATCATCATAAAATTGTTTGTTACTTTCTTATTCGAGGGAGGTCTTGAATTAATATACAGTTCCTTAGAGTAACAGCTGTCTCTGTGTGCACAGCGCAACAGTGCAGAAGCTACACAGATTTTCCACGACACGGCTGGCTGGAAGAACTTGGAGACAAGCTTGAAGTGTCTGCAGGCTATGATAGAAGGCAGTGGAGCGGACTTTCAGCCATTTGTAGAGGATGAGCTGCTGGAGCTGATATTCACTACATTGACTCACACAAACAGATTTGTGCGGGAGACTGGCTACTACGTCTGCTCATCGCTGGTTGGCTGCGGCAACATGGAGCAAGGTAAACAAACTTCATATAAATTGTATTTATTTATTAAATTAAATGCTTTGACAAATTCATTAGCCTAAATGATAAAATGGATGACTCATTTATGAGGGAAAAGTTATATAGTATCCTGCTGGAGTTCGGAATTCCTAAAAAGTTAGTTCGATTTATTTCAATGTGTCTAAATGACACAAAGAGTAGGGTGCGTGTAGGCAAACAGTTTTCAGACACTTTTGAAATTCACAATGGATTAAAGCAAAGGAAATGCACTATCTCCTCTACTATTTAATTTTGTACTAGAGCATGCCATCAACTCTTTACAGAGTGAAGAAGGCTTACAACTCAATGGTATTAATAAGCTGTTAGTTTATGCTGATGATGTAGTATAAATAGGCGATAGTGAGGAGATACTTAAGGGCCAACACTTGAGTAACACTTGGAAATCAGGGCTGGAAGTGAAGATCAATAAAACTAAATATACGGTCACACGTAGAAATACATTATATAATGGAAATGAACAGTTAATAAAATGAGAGAAATTTTGAAGAAGTGGCTGATTTCAAATACCTAGGAACAATAATTACAAACAGGAATGAGATGCACAAAGAAATTAAATGTCGACTGAATTCTGAAAATGCATGTTATTGTGCGTTACAGAGATTCTTGCCATCCCAACTTCTCTAAAAAAAAAATTAACTGTTATTCTTCCTAAGCTTAACCCAAGATGAATATGAATGATGATGGCCATATGATTTTGGGGACCGTTTGGGCCTTAAAGTTTTCCTGACATTTGTCTTACAGGTGAGGAAAAACCCCAATAAAAACCTCACCCATAAAAACTGTCTCGACCGGGGATCGAACCCGGGCCTGCTGCGGGACAAGGCAGCACGCTACCTCAAGACACAGCGGTGGACTTTGGAAAAAACCTTTAGAATTGGCAGTTTGGGAGAAGAACAAATTTAGATCCATGAATTTCAAAATTCCCGATGAACAGGACCTGATCTCGAAGTTCATCAAATCAACATCAGATAGCAACATTATAGATGGAGATTGCAACGAAAATCCAATAGTCATAATGTCAGTTGAAAATGGGAAGGATGTTCCTCTTGAAAACTGCAGTTCCTGTCTTTAAGAAAACATAAACTATGAGGTAAGACAAGAAATGCACTAAAATGAAGTTTGTTAATGAGCAGAATGTGTCACTTAAATTTGTTACAGATGCTGAAGGCAGAGACAGCATCAGTGTGGTGAATCCCATCTACACGTATGGCCATGAATTCAGCAAACATTTAGCTACGGGTCTCGCTGACAACTGGAGCCAGGTAACTCCACTTATGTCAGCATAACTCAGGAGCAGTTTCAACCAAACTTGGTACACAGTCTGAAAGTAGTAGCTGGGAGGGGGGAGTGAGAGTGAGGGTTAAAATGAAAAAAAATCATCATCATCTGGTATCATGGCAGTTGCTGCCATCTGCCGGAAACCAAACACCATTCCTCTCTGTCCATCCATTGATCTTCCTCCATTCCTCTGATATTCATAGCTGCTTGTATTATTGCCTCACTCTGATGGTTAACAGTTTATATAAAAACGGGTGCCGCGCGGCAATGCTTGACATGCGGTGTTGTCACATTTCTCATAGCGCTATGGCCGTTTATTACACAAGGACAGAAGACATTGATTATTTATGTTATTATTTAATTTTTATGTTATTGTTTGGTATTGTTTAACTTTTAAAATTAAAATTATTTATGTATTTATTTATTAAATAATTTAATTCCAACTTTATATAGCCTGTAATAAATGTAATATTCATGCATCATGCTGAAATTATTATTATTATTAACTGTTCTGTCTGAAATATTTTCCCATGGCCGCCACATGTTTAAATCACTCATATATTAAACTAATAAAATATGTACATATTATATTATTTTTCGAGCTACATATCACTATAAATCATTGATAATTATAACAATTAGTTACGGTACAGTTATAACTGGATCGACTGCTCCATGTTCCAAGTTTTAATTCAAACTGAGTGATGAATAGCAATGTGGCAACATTGTGATAGTCACGGCAGTCGGGATCTTTGTATTTTAATAACATATAACAGCTGCGTCGAAACAAAGCAAGCCGATTGTTAAGCATCATAGTGAGGCGATAATACCCCTTCTATCCAAGTTTTCTTCAGTCTTCCTCCTTTCCATTGGGATCCATTCCATAACAATTTTTGGCAATCTTTGCTCTGGCATTCTTTTGACATGGCCATACCACTGTAATCTTTTCTTTTCTATAATGTCTATGATGTCCAGCTCCTCTTGTATGCCCATAATTTCCCTTATTTCTTTATTTCGTATTATATCCATTCTAAAAAAAATACATATGTATAAAAAAAGACCGATATATGTTCCATCATAATATTTAGAACACATGGAGTATTTTCAACCAAACTTGGTATATCCATTTTTTTTAATGCCACCAGGTTGTCTTTTATGACATTTCTGGTTTTCTCCCCTGGGATTGGCACAATTGTAATCCATTTTTTAGGTTGTGGCATCTGGAAGGCGGAGTTACGTTACACCGATGATATGATGGGTGATGAATGATAATGAAGCGCCAGGAGAGTCTTTAACCTAAATTCCAGACCATGGGCAACCACAGGAACAATTAATTCCCTTTAAGGAATCGAACCGAGGACCTCATGAACTGTAGCTAGAAATGCTAACCATTAGCCCATGGGGCTGGTCACATCTCCAATGTTGCGCCATAGCGTCTCCTTTGTTTAGAGTTACTAGACTAATAATTAAATTAAACCTCATAGTGTTCTTTCCCTGTGAAAGTTAAATTACTAGACTAAATTAATTAGTTATGCTTATTTTCCTATAGATGTCATGAATGGTATGTGGTCAAAATACTGATCGACTCAATGAGACATCTAGTGGGCAACTAAGGTATTACTAGGATGATGAACGTTGGTAAATTTGGCCGAGAGGCCTCTTTATTCAGGCTTATGTTTTATTTATGAGCTTGAAAATCTTCAGCATAAAGTTCCTCTAGGAAGACTTGCTCCTTTGACAATTCCATCGACCGCAGCCAGGTTTGAACCCGCGACATTTGGGAAGGAACATAACCACTGAAGCAATATCTTTATTCCCTTCGTTGGAAACCATTTTGAAGCAGTGTTTGTCCAAAATAATAAATCAGAATTACTGGTTCTGGTTGGGTTTGATTTTCCGGTAGAGCTAGATTCTTTTCTCAGGGTCGAAATTGGTAAACAGGATAGGAACACACTTCACGATCATAAGATCATTGATAACTGTTTCTTGTAGAAATAATTCCACATTTATTAACTTTGTAATTTCCCAGCAGATTAAGTATATTTAAGTGGAATTGTTCTTCACTATTAACTAAAAAAATTCTTTTCTCGTCTAAAATCAATTACTCATGTATTAAATATTACATTTTATCATCCTGAGAACTCATCCTGCTTTCTATCTTTGTTGAATGTTAGATGCAGACTGCTAGAATAATTCTGTTATAATATTAAAGAACATTATTACATCACATGATTTTAATTTAAATTCTATTGGTTAAAGGTCCATTAAATACCATGTTTAAATTTGATTGGTTAAATCAAAAAGTTAATTGTTTTTAACATCCAATCAGAATTTAGTATGCTTTTATTTTAAAATATTAAGTTAAGCAGGTGTTCTTATTACAGTTATAACAGAAAGCTTTATATTTCAGGCAACAATGACTTAAGACACAATTTTAAAAGCATTATTTAGAAAGACTGTTATATAATACAATTTATTTAATTGTTATTAAAACATTTTTATTCAACAATAAACAACAATTAATTATTTAGATGTTTTTCTTTATTTAAGTTATATTTAAATATTAAAAGAATTTTAAAATATAAAATTATTAACTTTAACTTTTATATTAATATGATATTAAAATACTGCTATAAATGCCCCTGATGATTTTTGTTTGTTTCCGGTAGGAAGAACAAAATAAAAATGATCATTCCCCAAGAAATATTAATGTACTTAATTAATTAATTTTTTTTTTTTTTTTAGTAACTTATCTGCTTGGAATAGTTATACATTTACGTATACATACAATGACATTAACACTTTACATATTTTCATTTTTCCTGAAAAATAAGAAAATTGCATTGACCACAATGTTATACATTTTTCATTATAGAACACAATATATCAAAACAAAATTACAAATATTGTTACAACAATCAACATTTTTTTTCAATCTTACATACAATCTTGTTAAAGGTGCAGTTCTAAGTAAAATCTTATCACCTCCTTTTTTTTTTTTTTTTGACACACTATTCTGCTTCAACATATCTTCGTTACATTCATTTCACATGTTCTATTTTCATGATATAACATTCTGTTTTTTAGCAACATATTTCAATTTTTTTTTAATAGAAAATATCAACTTGTCTTTTAAATTACATATTTCAACATTTTCTTCATTAGATCTTACGCTACATGTCTTTTATTTATTTTATTTTTTTTTTCAGGCTTCATTCTCAATTTCTTTTTCATTGGATCTCACGTTACATATCTCAAATTTTAGTTTTACACTACAAATGTCAACTTCTTTTTCATTGGATCTCACGCTACATATCTCAGCTTCTTAATTAGGGGTACACATTTTAGATTCAAGTCGTCAGCTTGTTTTCTAATGCTCAGCGGAATCGGTCTGCTTTTGATCTTAATCGGTTCATGTTCTATGACCTTGAACGAGTATTCAAAACAATTGCACAATCCAGGCTTCTTTGAGAATGAATTTTTATTTTTCATCAAAACATCATATAGTCTATGTTTCTGTTGTTCAGAAATTCCATCTATATTGGCTACCTTATCTCTTATCTGTTGGCAAAATTTGTCTTCCTCATCATCTACCATGCACATGAGAAGAGGAATTTCATTGTTTTCTATGCAATCAGCACATTCTTCATCTACACACTTATAATCATCAATATTATTTAATAAATATTCAACTGTGGAATTATCACACAGGAATTCATTATTATTCACATGAATATCTTCATTCATGGTTTCTTGGGTCATATCCCCATCTTCATTATTTCTATCACATTCTTCTACATTTATGTTTTCAATGAAAATGTGCTCATCTTTTATCAAATTTCTTGTCTACTAATATTCTGAATCTCCTCAAATTCTCTGGCAAATGGTACGGCAATTCTATTATTTGTCTCGTTACTTAAAGACACATTATAATTCTCAAAATCAATGATAGCTCTATACTGATCTAACATGTCACATCCAATTAACATATCACATGATAAGTAAGGTGATACTAAACAAATAACATTAAATTTAGTCGAACAGATATTTACTTCTAATAAACATTGAAGTCTAATGGGTAACTTCTTCTTTCCAATCGCTAGGGTGCAATATACTCCACAAATTCTTACTGTATTGATCTTATTTCCTCTAGAAATTAAGGTATTGTAAAATTTCTGATCAATTATTGTGTTAGAACATCCACTATCTGCAATACCAATAATCTTCAATCCGCAAATATTTAATTTTAGCTTAGGTGGACGACCAATAATATTCATTTCTCTAGTACATGTTCTATTTAATTCTTCATTCTCCTTGGAAATATTTATATTATTACTAATTTCTCCTTTATTACCATTATCATTATTAATGCTAACCATATCTGTTGGTTTAAATTTTGATAAAATATCTACACGATCAAAGCTATTGTTGCCCCCTAATTTTAGACAAGTTGAGATACGCAACGGAGTCCCTGACGTATCTAATTGGCATTTAAATTCTGAGGTATTCTATTCACCTCAGCTTCAACTCTGTTGTTACCATTTGTTAACACAAGCTCAGGATTATTAATTGAATTTATTCTAGTATCATGACGTCTGACACCATTTTCATTTTGAGTGCTTGTATTATTTATACATTCTTGCCTACCAAAATATCCTTCTCTTTGGTTATTATAGAGAATCCATTAGAATAACTATTACGTCTACGTTCCTTCTCTGGGGAGATGTCCAATTTCTATCATTACCTTCCCCAGAACTTTCTACATTCATAAAGTTAATTTCTCTCCTATCATTTCTATTCTGAAAATTTCCAGAATTATTTACAGTTCTGTCATTATAAGGTCTATTCCTATAATTATTTCCATTTGGCATGCCTCTATTTGCTTGGGCGTTCCTATTCCTATTATAATTATCATGAAATTGTTTTTTTACATCTTTATTATGATCATCGTAATTTTTCTTTTCATTGTTCTCTGCCCCTACCCCAAGAAAATTTTTGTTGGAATTTTCTTGTCCATTCCAATTAGCTTCCTTGTTTGTGATCTCAACTTCTCTCTTATTTTCTAATAATGATAACAACTCTAACATGTCTGAAATATTTTGAGGTCTAGCAATAATCAAATGATATTTAATTTCATCTGGGTAATGATGGGATATTAAAGACAATAAAGATTTTTCATCAATAGGTGGTTGCAGAAGTGCAGCTATCCTTGCTTTTTCTAGAAAATACCCAAGGTAACTATGATCTGTTTTAGGATTATATTTACCACTGGTAATCTCTAACCTAGCTTTATTTTGTCTTTCATGACCCCAATAGTAATTCATAAAAGCACTTTTAAATGTATTATAATCCATCGAGTCATGACATGCTATTTTGAACCAAGATTCCGCCGATTCTTTTAATGACCTTTTCACAAACATCATTTTATATTGCTCACTAATACATTTTAATTGAAAATATTCTTCCAACTCAGTAATGAAGTCAAGAGGACTTTGGCTAGAGTGATCTGAAAAACATGGTAAATTTATTTCTGACAATAAATTTGTTGGAATTTAGAATTTTGCACAAAATTTTGAGATTGACTCTCAATGCTACATTCTTCTGATTTGTCAAACTTATTTTCACTTACACTAGTTGACTCTTTACTCTTATTCACAATTAATTTATTTATTTTCTAAATCTGTAAATTTTTCAGTCCAATTTCCCATCTTTTCATTTACCACTTCTTCTAGTTTCCCTACTGAATTATTTATTTCTTTTTCAACCTTGCTTTCTAAATTTTCAACTGTACTTCCTAAATTTATGAAGCTACTTTTACATGCATCATCAATTTCTGAAATTGATTTTACTACATCATTTACTCTATAATCTAATTGCTTAATTTCACTATCATGTTTATCTTTCAAATCTAGTATATTTTGTTCTACCCTGATTTGATTTAAATTACATTCAATTTTTAATTGTTCAAATCTTTCTTCTACCCTAACACCAAATATTTCAAATTTATCATTCATTCTTTCCTAAGTTCCAAATTATTTTCATCTATTTTCTTACTAATTTTAGAATTCTCACTTTTTAATTCCCTAAGTTCTGTATTATTACTATCAATTTTCTGACTAAGTTTAGAATTATCACTTTTTAATTCGTCCATTTTCTGATTAATTTTAGAATTATCACTTTTTAACTCTACAAACATGGTCTTCATCATGATTATAATGTCATTCAAAGTTTGACTATTATTATCATGATTAACATCACTTTGTCCCGTATTAACAGATTCACTTGTCGACATATTACTGTTACTATTTACATTATTTCCCTCTGTATTCGTTGCCATTTCGATATTTCTATATAAAATTTTCCTATTTCTTAAAATCACATAAATGCGCTTTCACTATTAAATTTTTTTTTTTTTTTTTTTTTTTTACTTACATTCGTCGCTGTGTACTAACTCCGATCTCGTGTATAGGCACCTGTTTTGATTTTCCCACGATGTTCCTGGTTCCTTGATGCATTAAATTCTTGAAGTTCCAGAAAGTGCAATGCATCTAGTTGAATGATGGTGATTCAGGTTGTATGATGATTCGGCCCGCGTTGGAAGCGTCATTTTGAAACAATATCTTTATTCCCTTCGTTGGAAACCATTTTGAAGCAGTGTTTGTCCAAAATAATAAATCAGAATTACTGGTTCTGGTTGGGTTTGATTTTCCGGTAGAGCTAGATTCTTTTCTCAGGGTCGAAATTGGTACACAGGATAGGAACACACTTCACGATCATAAGATCATTGATAACTGTTTCTTGTAGAAATAATTCCACATTTATTAACTTTGTAATTTCCCAGCAGATTAAGTATATTTAAGTGGAATTGTTCTTCACTATTAACTAAAATAAATTCTTTTCTCGTCTAAAATCAATTACTCATGTATTAAATATTACATTTTTATCATCCTGAGAACTCATCCTGCTTTCTATCTTTGTTGAATGTTAGATGCAGACTGCTAGAATAATTCTGTTATAATATTAAAGAACATTATTACATCACATGATTTTAATTTAAATTCTATTGGTTAAAGGTCCATTAAATACCATGTTTAAATTTGATTGGTTAAATCAAAAAGTTAATTGTTTTTAACATCCAATCAGAATTTAGTATGCTTTTATTTTAAAATATTAAGTTAAGCAGGTGTTCTTATTACAGTTATAACAGAAAGCTTTATATTTCAGGCAACAATGACTTAAGACACAATTTTAAAAGCATATTTAGAAAGACTGTTATATAATACAATTTATTTAATTGTTATTAAAACATTTTTATTCAACAATAAACAACAATTAATTATTTAGATGTTTTTCTTTATTTAAGTTATATTTAAATATTAAAAGAATTTTAAAATATAAAATTATTAACTTTAACTTTTATATTTAATATGATATTAAAATACTGCTATACCACTAGTCCACCACGGTAGAAATTGAAGAGCATTCATAATATCACACACGTGCACAGGTTTGAAAATGTAGTAAATGTCGCTTGAAACATGTTCCAAGTAAGAGAGCAAAATATTGGCGAAAATTTTTCTCTTCAAATATAATTTATCAATCAGTGAGGAGTGTTAAATTAATAATAAAAACATCAATTGAAGCCCTACTGGCTTTATAAAGTAGTGTTTAAATTCCCGATAAATGTCTTCTTAACTAAGAAGCCGCCATTTTCAAAGATAGAAGCAAAGGCTTCATAACATTTGGTGCTGGGAATTACAATGAATACTTACTTACTTACTTACTTACTCACTGGCACTATCGAACCCATAGGTTCATGGCCACGCGGGCATAAGCTCTCCATACATCCCTATCCTGAGCTAATGCTTTCGAATCATTCCCTGTATAATCTACTTCCCTCAAATCATAGTTAATGTTATTCTCCCACCTCATTCTTGGTCTACCAACTGGGCATTTTCCCTCTGACTTTCCTACAAGAAGCTTCTATGCAAGTCTTTCATTCCCCATACGTGCAACATGTCCTACCCATCGCAGTCTATGAGACTTAGCTGTTCTTATTATATCTGGCTTCCTATAAAGACCATGTGGTCTTCTCCATTCACCTGTCTGTTCATCTCTCTTTGGTTCAAAAATGTTCCTAAGTACTTTATTCTCAAATACTTGTAATCTCCTTTCCTCCCTTAAAGTAAGAGTCCATGTTTCTATAAGAGAAAAATTTGCATCTAGATCAGAACTCGCACCGATAGCTGACATGATAGAACATTGGCCTAGAAAGCCAAAGATCCCGGGTTCGAGTCTCGGTCTGGGCGAAAATTTTTCTCTTCAAAAATGTGAATAACTAATTAAATTTATTTGATAAAATAGATCTCTCTGCTAAATTAGTGATTCAAGTTTAGGAATGTTTAGGTGCGGTTGGCTGCATCAGTGGCTGCTCGCAGGTTCCTCACGTCGCTGCCTGATGACAGAGCAAGAGAAGTTTTCTACCCGGAGCTGCTGCCCAGGATGTGTCTAAACAGGTACACCTTCTATTTATATGCTTGAGGTTTAATTGATGTGGATCCCACGGCTTTACTTCATTTTCCTTCTCAAGGAAAGTTAAACAATGTGTGACAAATTATATTTGAAAAGAAAAATTTACATCTAGATTGGGAATTGAACTCAGGGTCACCAGTTCTACACACTAGTGCTCTTACGAACTGAGTTACCTGGGCCTGTAATCTTAAATGCAAATTTTTCTTTATTTATACATTTTTGTTTATTTATACATAACAATGGCTACAAACCACTGTTCGGCATGCATCTGACGGTGGCTTCTTTAAAAAAGAAAGTAGAATCCTAATTAAGGTAGAATATTTTTTATCACTCACCTCATATTGTTCTTCTTATTTGATTATAAACTAGTTTCGGAACATAATTTCTGTTCCATCCTCAGTATCGTCACGACCGTTGTTCTGTCGTCTTGAAGAGCTGTCCTCTCCTTCCATTGGCTGACTGAAAAACCTCGAAACCAGGTCATTCTCACCGGGAATTTCAAAGTTCATTAATTTCTTCTTTTCGCTCTTTTGAATGTAGATCTTTTCCCAAACAGTAAGTTCTTTTGGTTTATCTATTTGTTTTAATAATTTAGCTTCTTTCTCGATAAGATGTTTTTCAGACCATGCATGGGCAGCCACTGCAGATTTTTCTACTTCTCCTTTCTTGACATTCCTGAGATGTTCTTTCACTCTAGTTTTCAAATTTCTCTTAGTTTTTCCTATGTAGAATTTCTCACATTCTTCACATTTAATTTGATAAATCCCTGATTTGTTTTCTTCTTTAATTTTCTCATTCTTATTAGGTCTAATCAGTCTACTGATGCTGTAGTCATTTTTGGGTGCTAACCTTATGTTGAAATCTTTAAAAAAATTTTGAAACTTGTGGTGTTTTAATGGATGATATGTGAATTTTCTAAATTTTACATTATCTTCTTTTACTTTTAGAAGAGTGCTTTGATTAATAAATTGTTGTCTTTTGAACTTGTTTATTTTTTTGAGTATAATTTTTATTGCAAAACCATTTTTCGTGGCTACGTTGATTATGTGTTCTTTTTCATAATTTTGTTTGTTCATCGGTATGTTCACTAATCTATGTGTCAAACTATTGAAAACTGCTTCTTTGTGAGCTATGTGATTGAAACCTAAAGCTTTTATGTAGTTATCTATATGTGTCTTCTTTCTGTAAATTCCAAATTCTATCTTATTTTCTTCATTCCTTTTTAAGTTGAGATCTAAAAATGGTAATATTGATAGAGCCCATAATTAGAATAGAAATTTGCATGCAAGCTCGGCTGGTGAACTGAAAGAAAAGATGAAAAGAAGGACTGTACCGTGTCATGAGTCTAGTTAAAAGAATTATACAGGGATGCCATAACATAGTGGTTAAGGCAATGTGCTGCACCGCATTGGTGCTGGATCGTACCAATGTTGTTGATAATTACCTTGAGTTGAAAACATAGACTGCTCAAATTAACATATCTTTCCCCGGGCCCATAAAAGGCAAAGATTAATTCACCTTTAATTTAAGGAAGTTATATTTTGAGGTTATTTTAATTATATTATTTTTTGTCTGGACATCTTACCTCAATATTAACGTTGATTTGTTGAATTGTTTTGAAACATGTTCAAGCACAAATCAACGTTAATATTGAGGTAAGATGTCCAGACAAAAAATAATATAATTAATTCACCTTTCCTTAATAAATTGTTAAGCATGTAATATATTGTAAGCTATACAGATTACAATCGTGGAAGTTTCAAGGAAAGAGGAAGTCATATTCGCTTGAGAAAGCTTTGGAACTTTATACTCATATCTGACATGACCAGCTACTGAATCAATAGACAGAAGTTAATTAAAAGCAGATAATGTATATTTAATAAGAGTCAAAAAAACAGTCAGATATAACATTCAAATAATAAAAGATAGTTAGCTTGACATTGAAAAATAAATTGAGAAAATAAACAATAACCTTATCGGTCATCTAAACAAAACAATAATAATGAAACATACGTACGCTCTTTCACTCACACTAGTCTCGCCAAGGGCTAGGGTACACAGTCCTTGTGGCCCTACCCTGGCCTAAGGGACCAATAAACAAAACAAGCTCCTCCGAGCTGTATCAACTTGACTCCTAGGTTAATAAACAGATGATGACATGATGTTAGTAAGCACAGCTTATTTGAGGGTTCACTGGGAGAGGGGAGGATGCGCGATAGAACACAGCGCATAAAGGAAAGGAGGGGGGTATGTAGGAGAGAATTTGGCACTGTTCACTAAGATCACAGAAGAAATGGAGACGCGATGACGTATAAGTTGCGTAGTATGACGTAATCCACATATCGAAAACTTGATTTCGGTACAATGCTACAAACTGGAAGGTTGAGGGTTCGAGTCCTGGCGGGTTCAGGATTTTTAGATTGACCCAAATCTTCTGGTAGCACTATGACCCTGGGATTGACTTACCCTCTAACAGAAATGAGTAACAGAGGCTTGTTCTGGGAGTAAAGGCAGCGTCACATAGAGCTGACATCAAGTGCTGATTGCTAGAAAAAGTGAGAGACTTACCCTCCTACTATCCCAAGGGCATCCTAAGGCCTGTAGTGGGATCACTTTACCATTACCTTATATATATATAGGGATTGATTGGAAAATATTAGGTGAGGATAGGGATGTGTTACAGGTACTACATAGCAGAGGGAGTGAGGATATACTCGCAGGAGACGTGGAGACAGATCACAGGAACTGCTGGCAAGGATCTGGTGGAGAAGTACATATCACACACTGTGGAGTACTACATCGAGGCAACTGAGTCGGATAACCATGCCGTCCGAGAGGCTGCATGCGCTTGCATTGCTGAACTCGCATCCAAGATACAACACCAGGCTGTACGTCCGTTTGTAGAAAAACTTCTCACCACCCTACTAGTTTGTTTCCAGGATGACAGCTGGCCTGTCCGCGATGGTAAGCAGTTTTAAGGAAATTTCCACAAACTCATCTATTAAATATATTTAAAGCAGTGAAGTTTATTTGAATTATAACATGTAGTCTGAGGAAACTGCAGTCTGCAATAAAAATACAAATATGAGGTGAGACAAAACAACCTAATTGATATTACCCCATGGCATTCCACATCCACACAGACATGTTTGTCTAGTTAAGTTATGTACATAGGAAATAACACTATGAGGTTTTTAATATTGTTTATTTTTTATTTCACTCACCTCATACTTCATAACTCCCAGCAAGCATACCCAGGGTTTTATCACATCCTTTGTGACATTCTCAATGCTGTGTCACGTTCACAACTGACGTCCGGCTACCTTCTATCCTGCAGACTGACCTCCGCGCCATCTGACGGCTGACCGACGAACTTCCAAATCAGTCCTCTCTCCTTATAACCGGGTATAAATTCATGAATTTTGAAATATGCGGTTATAAGGAGAGAGGACTGATTTGGAAGTTCGTCGGTCAGCCGTCGGATGGCGCGGAGGTCAGTCTGCAGGATAGAAGGTAGCCAGACGTCAGTTGTGAACGTGACACAGCATTGAGAATGTCACCAAGGATGTGATGAAACCCTGGGTATGCTTGCTAGGAGTTATGAAGTATGAGGTGAGTGAAATAAAAAAATAAACAATGGTTGTCTAGTGATTACCTTTGGTTCAGTTTCAAACCTGACCAGGATCAGTGGATTTTTTAAGGGTATAAAAATGCTGAATGTGGCTTCCTTCAGAAGAGGAGTAAAACCATGATCACCAGGCCCAGCAGCCAGTAACGGATAATAATCTACTTTCCAAGTATAATCAAGTAATGTTGTAATTCTGGGGCTGTTTCATAAAAGTATAACTTTTAATTGCTACCTATTAGCAGTGTAAAATTTACTAGTCAGCAGTCTGGTAAATCCTGTTTCATTAATATAAACCTACACTGATAAATTTGTTACACTACTTTTAGCAGTTAGCAGTGTGACTTCATGTAAAGAGTATAATTCGTAAATTAATGAGTCATTTTTACATTTTACCTCATTAAGTTATGTAGATAGGAAATAACACTGAGGTTTTTTTAGTATTGTTTATTTTTTATTTTTATTATTTCACTCACCTCATACTTCATAACTTCTTGCAGACCTAGGTTTCATCACAACTTTTGTGACATTCTCAATGCTGTGTCACATCCACGTTGAGAATGTCACAAAAGTTGTGATGAAACCTAGGTCTGCAAGAAGTTATGAAGTATGAGGTGAGTGAAATAATAAAAAATAAACAATCTTACTCTCATATTTTATGTTTCTTTAAACACGGGAACTAGTTTTCAAGAGAAGGATGTCTCTCATTTTCAACCGACATTATGACTACAGGATTTTCGTTGGAATCTCCATCAATAACGTTGCCATCTGGTGTTGATTTGATGAACTTTGAGATGAGGTCACGTTCATCAGGAATCTCGAAATTCATGGATCTAAATTTGTTTTTCTCAAAGTTCATCAAATCAACACCAGATGGCAACATTACTGATGGAGATTCCAACGAAAATCCGGTCGTCATAATGTTGGTTGAAAATGAGAGAGATCCTTCTCTCGAAAACTAGTTCCCATGTTTAAAGAAACACAAAATATGAGGTAAGATGTAAAAAATTACTCATTAATTTACGAATTAAGAACCTCATAATGTTATTTCCCATATTTAACTATGAAAGAGTATAATATTTAGAAAAAAAAATTCTCTCTGCTGGATTTCATGGCCTTGTGTATACACATGACTCCAAAACATAGTAGCTCTGTTCTATTGTTCTGTAATATTATTCTTCAACAATTTTACTAAATTTTTACTAATATATTTTATATTTATATTATATTTTATCAAAATCATTTAAAAAGGAACAGAAATCCAACAAGGAAGAAATCTTCTTAAGGAAAATTTTATAAAATTGTTTGTTTTCAAGATAAGTTTGTTGTATTAGGTGAAATTAAATGTTTCTTACCTCTCCTCATATAAATCTTCTAAGTAGATCACGATTTCGAGCCCATAACTGTCTCATTTTCAGTACAATTTTGACGACTGATGTTATGTTGATCGGAAGAAACACTTCTTCTTTCCTCTGTTGAACCTCTGGATCAGGTCAGGATTTGCGGGAATTTCGAAGTTGATAAGTCCTTATGATGAAACCGTTATGGTCTCAAAATCGTGATCTACTTAGATGATGCATATGTGGAGAGGGTGGAAAAACATTTGATTTTATCATAAATTAAACCTCATAGTGATTAATTCCTGTAAAAGTTTAATAATTGTTGTATGACTTTTAAATTATATACACTGCTATCAGTATCTCGTAACAGACTGCTTGTTAGGAGTGTAAATTAGTAGTGCTCATATTATATGAAACAGCATTGTAGTTACACTGCACTACTTACAAGCATACTGCTAGTTTTATGAAACAGGCTGCAGGTTACTAAATTGTTATATTTGAAGAGAAAAATTATACGCTGAGACTGGGACTTGAACCCAGGACCCTTGGTTCTCTAGACCAAGTGCTCTACCACCTGAAATACCCTGAGCAAGTACCGATCTAAACACAAATTTTTCTCTTTATACGTTATACTTACAACTTGGTCTAGAGAACCAAGGGTCCTGGGTTTAAGTCCCAGTCTGAGCGTATAATTTTCTCTTAAAATATTAAATTAATAATAAGAACATACTGAAGTATTGTTTGTATGCAGCTGCGTGTCTGGCATGTGGGAACTTCATCCTGTGTTTCCCCGATGAGTCTCGCTCTGCCATGCCCTCGCTGTACCCAATGTTCTTCCACAATCTACAAGACCCCATCCCGTCAGTGAGACAAGGTGCTGCCACATCTCTGGCCAACGTCGTGCAGGCCTATGGACAGGAGGCACTGACTGTCGTCATGGAGAAGGTGACTGAAGGGCTGAAGGGAGTGAGGACGCAACCTCCAGAGTCTGAGAAGTACCGCGCGACATGGAGCTCAGTCAGGCTACATTTGGTGTTGTAAAGAGGTTGCGAGATAATGACCCAGAACTTCACTCTGACAAACAGGTATCCAATTTAATACATACATTTATAATAAAAGTTACACTGGGAAGTAACAGTATGATTTATAAACTGAGTTGTTTTTTCATCTCACCTCATAAAGCTCTGTGTTTTCACGATACTGGTTTCAAAGGCCTTTGTCCTCATCATCAACCAAAACTCCTACTCTTGAAATTCTACCATTATCTTCCAAACTGATGAACTTAAAAAATTAAATTTTGCACGCTGGGAACTTCCTGGATCTATTATGAAATATATTAGGAAGTAACATTATGAGATTCTACTTAATAAATTTTGGTCTGCCTTCATCTTACCAACTGTACCAATTGAAAATGAAGCAAAGATGCTTTGAAACATGTTTTACAAGAAACAATGAAATTATGAGGTGACTTGAAGGCAGACCAAACTATTTATCATGAATCTATATTTGTTCTTTTGAATGTATATCTTTTCCCAAACTGTTAATTCCAAAAGCTTCTCTAAATATTTCAAAAGTTTAGTTTCTCTTCCAACTATGTGATTCTCTAGCAAACTATGAGCTGCAATTGCAGATTGTTCAATTTCACTATTTTTAAAATGTGCTTTTGTACGAGTCTCTAAATTCCTTTTAATGTTCCCTAAACGTAGTTTGTTGCAATCATTTCAAGTAATTTCATAAATTCCAGATTTGTTTTTTCCTGCGACATAACCTTTTTATTAGAAGATGTTACTCAGATTAAATTTGTTAATCGGTGCCAATGTAATTTTGAATCTGTTGGTTGGTATCTAATGTCGAGCACTTGATAATGAAATCATTCGCTCTCTTGCACTCCAATATTTAGCAGAAAGGCTGGTCTCTTCTACAAAAGCTGGACAACGGAGGAGATGGTTTCTTTCCATATCTTAATTTAAATTGCAAAAAGGGCATTTAGGTGAATCTGTTATGCCAATTCTGTGTAGGTGTTTATTCAAGCAGTCATGTCCCGTTAGCAGTCTGAATGTTGCTACTGCAGATTTTCTTTGTAATGTAGTAATGTCATAAGCTTGTAGATTTTCCCATTCCTTTCCAGATGTTTTGGTGGTGTATTCTTCTCTAAGTTTATTGATGTATTTATTTGAGATAATTCTTTTGATAGAGTGAAAGGAAACTGGAGTAGAAGTTGGGTTTGAAACAATTTTGCTACCCTTCTTGGCTAGAAAATCGGCTGTCACTCCACAATGGGCCAGAATTTTGAACTTGTTAAATATTTTATTTTAAATTTCCTGTGTGTTCCAGGATGGTAAGTAATTTTCTTGAATTGTTTTCCATACTTGGAATCAGATTGTAGGATGGTATACTCTTCGAGTCTTTTTTTATTGTTTGAATTTCTTAATTTATTTATTATCCTATTTCTGAAACCATTTAATCTAGCTATGTTTAACATTTTCTTCGTTTAATGTAATGTTTCGTAAATTATTGAGTCATTTTTTCACATCTTACCTCATATTTTATGTTTCTTCAAACACAGGAACTAGTTTTCGAGAGAAGGATCTCTCCCATTTTCAACCGACATTATGACTACCGGATTTTCATTGGAATCTCCATCAATAACGTTGCCATCTGGTGTTATTTGATGAACTTTGAGAAGAGGTCACGTTCATAAGGAATCTCGAAATTCATGGATCTAAATTTGTTCTTCTGAATATATATCTTCTCCCAAACTGTCAATTTCAAAGGTTTTTTCAAATGTTTTAAAAGTTGGGCTTCTTTTTCAATTTTATGATTCTCCAATAAACTATGTGCTGCAATAGCTGATTTTTCAATTTCACCATTTTTAATATTTCTGAAGTGTTCCTTAGTGCGAGTGTCCAAATTTCTTTTTGTTTTTCCTATGTATACTTTATTGCAGTCCTTACAATTAATTTAATAAATTCCAGATTTTTTGCCATCATGAAATTGAACACCCCAGATGGCAAAAAATCTGGATATTATCAAATTAATTGTAAGGACTGCAATAAAGTATACATAGGAAAAACAGAAAAAAATTTGGACACTCGCACTAAGGAACACTTCAGAAATATTAAAAATGGTGAAATTGAAAAATCAGCTATTGCAGCACATAGTTTATTGGAGAATCATAAAATTGAAAAAAGAAGCCCCACTTTTAAAACATTCGGAAAAAGCTTTGGAATTGACAGTTTGGGAGAAGATATATATTCAGAGGATCAAATTTAGATCCATGAATTTAGAGATTCCTGATGAATGTGACCTCATCTCAAAGTTCATCAAATCAACACCAGATAGCAACATTATTGATGGAGATTCCAACGCTTCTAATGGAAATCCGGTAGTCATAATGTCGGTTGAAAATGAGAGAGATCCTTCTCTTGAAAACTAGTTCCCGTGTTTGAAGAAACATAAAATATGAGGTAAGATGTTAAAATTGGCTCATTAATTTACAAAATGTGTTTGTTCCCACTTCAATTTTGATTAAGCTCATAATGTTACTTTGATTGAAATGGTGTGTTGTTGTTTCAGATGTATTCGTGTGGCTCCCTGGCTCCCAAGATGGGGAGGGGAGGAGGCTGTTCTGACCACAAGTTCAAGAGGCCGTCGCAGCCGTGGGAGCTGGCGGACGGGTAATGTCATGTTGCTAACGATATACATGAGATGTGCTGGTGATGTGACATTAAACATGTCATGATGTTGCAGGTGTGTGTACCTGCTCTCGGAACTGTCGCAGCTGCCAGATCTGTCCCGCACTGTCTTCACCACACTGCCTCTGGTGAGCGAGGCCTGTCACTATCACCACTACACTCATCATGTCGTGTTCCTCGAAACAGTCTGCAAACAGTTACCTCTCTTTGCTAAAGGCGTCGGCAAGAAAATTTTCAAATCTCTTTTAGAAGAATTTTTAGATCCAATTTTCTATGCATTGGTAAGTAATTGAATTCATTGATTTAGGAAATCATAATGATTGTGTACAATTATGGAAAATGTTAGAAGACGAAATAGCAGCATCTTCAAAAGTAAAAACACGGAACAAAACCTTTCAGATGATATTTTGGTCACAGAAGATCTTCAACATGGGTGTAATATTTATGTACAATTTTATCACTCATCTCATATTTTTCTTCTTCTTCATCTTCCTTCCAAGTATTAGGCCAATGCCTGTTACGATCCTATAGAAAATTTTCCCTCCAGCGTTTCATAGGACGGCCCAGAGACATATTTTTCTTATTCTTAAACTAGTTTTGGAACTATCTTCTGTTTCATGACCATTGTTTTGTGTCTTGAAGAGCCGTCTTTCACTCCCTCTGTTGGTAGACTGAAAAACATCGAAATCGAATAATTTTTCAGTCTACCAACAGAGAGAGTGAAAAACGGCTCTTCAAGGCGGCAAAACACAGTCGTGAACAGAAGATAGTTCCGTGAGATGGAACAGAAGATAGTTCTGAAATTAGTTTAAGAAGAAGAAGAAAAATATAAGGTGATAAAATTGTACATAAATAAATAATACTTCATAGTGTTAATTCCTAAAAAAAAAAGTAATTTAAAGGGTATTATATATTTTCAAAATAAGTTGTCAGCCAAATTTAAATAATGAACATATTGTATACAGGGTGTTGTAAAAAAACACCAACAACGGAGGTGAGGTAGTATATTGAGATATTAAGTTATGTAGATAGGAAATAACACTATGAGGTTTTTTAATATTAAAAATCATCGGAGAAAATATTGTTTAAATAACTCACCTCATAGGATTCATGGTTCCATGATATCGCGATTTCAAACATAATCATGTTCATCGTCAGCCATAACTCCGACTGTTGAAATTCTTCGGCCGTCAACTATTCTATTGTTGCCATCTTCAGTGCTGCTATCTATGGTTGAATTTATGAACTTCGAAATCAATGTAATTTCGTTAGGGATATCAAAATTCATTGATCTATTTTTGTTTTTCTGAATGTATATTTTTTCCCAAACTGTCAATTCCAAAGGTTTCTCTACTTGTTTTAAAAGTTATCATGGAAGCATGAATCCTATGAGGTGAGTTATTTAAACAATATTTTCTCCGATGATTTTTAATGATTATAGCTTAAACAATTGGAAAAACAGAAGGAACTACTCACAGTTTGGGAAAAAATGTACATATGCAAGAATGAAAATACAACTATGAATTTTGAAATACCCGGTGATAAGGAGAGAGGACTGATTTGGAAATTCGTCGGTCGGCCACCAGATGGCACAGAGGTCAGTCTGCAGGATAGAAGGCCGTTGGACGTCAGTTGTGAATGTGACACAGCATTGAGAATGTCACAAATGATGTGAAGAAACCCTGGGTTTGCTAGGAATTATGGAGTATGAGGTGAGTGAAATAATAAAAAATAAACAATATATTGAGATATGTTGATAATTTTTTAATAAGGAAATGATGCGTTTTCACACTGTGACTAGTTAATTATGTCTCAAGATCAGTGCTAGTTCCAAGGATTTGAAGACTCATTACTTGACAACACCTCACAGGTACGGAACCTGTGATACGTGGCTTCGCAAAGGAATGTGGCTGCAACATGACGGAGCCCCAACTCACTTCAATGCCAATGTGAGGAGACATTTGGATACCATGTATCCAGGTCGAGGGGGACCAGTCCCATGGCCTCAGAGATCACCTGATCTTAACCTCTCAACTACTTTTTGTGGAGCAACATGAACAGTATGTTTATCAGACCCCAGTAGAGTCACATATGGATCTTACAGCCTGAATCCACGCTGCTACACAAACAGATCAAACGAGGCCAGGCATATTTGAACATGTGTGCCAATCACTACACCGCCGATGTATGCTCTGCAATGAGAAGGGAGGTGGATATTTCCGGACATCGGTACCTTATTTAAAAATGATCAATATACCTCAATTTACCACCTCAGCTCCGTTGCGTTTTTTTTTTTTTTTTTTGCAAAACCCTGTATAAGTCTCAAGTCGCATGGCCAGTTGTTTGAAGGTCACTTTTTATTCTTGGAAATTCCTTGAGAGACCGGACCTTTACAACCCCACTTTCACTGTCTGGTAAAAAGTTGGGGAATGTATATGAATGAACAATTAGTATAAAATATTTAATAAGTGTTAAATTAATAATAAAAACGTTAATAGAAGCCCTTCTATCTTTATAAAGTAGTGTTAAATTCCCAATATATGTCAAGATCGCAACTCGCCTCGGTAGCTCAGTTGGTAGAGCACTTGGCCCAGAAAGCCAAGGGTCCTGGGTTCGAGTCTCGGTCTAGGCGAAAATTTTTCTCTTCAAATATAATTTATGCTTCAGTGAGAAGTGTTAAATTAATAATAAAAACGTCAATAGAAGTCCTACTGGCTTTATAAAGTAGTGTTAAATTCCCAATAAATGTCTTCTTAACTAAGAAGCTGCCATTTGCAAAGATAGAAGCAAAGGTTTCAAGCATTTGGCGTGAGGGAATTACAACATATATAAGAGAAAAATTGCGTCTAGATTGCAACTCGCCTCGGTAGCTCAATTGGTAGAGCACTTGGCCTGGAAAGCCAAGGGTCCCGGGTTCGAGTCTCGGTCTAGGCAAAAATTTTTCTCTTCAAATATATTTAATAAATTCATTAATTTATAAGGTCATATTTAAACACTTTTTAGGTAATAAATGCTGCGTATTTTCTTAGTTTTTAGATCATGGAAATTGGTCCCTTAGTGATTACATTTACTTGCAATGTATAGCAGGGTGTGTTGTATGTGCAGGAATGTGAGAATGCACTGACGTCAAGTGCAGCCAGTCAGTGTCTCAACCAGATTGGTACGTTGCTTGGTCCCAGCATTCTCAGAGCCAAGGTCGAGAGGCACAACCCTAAGTAAGTGCTCATCTATCTTATAGTGGGCCACAGGTTACAAACTATTTCATCATCGTCTTTCTTTCATATCATTGACCTAAAAGGACTATTGTTATTTTATGGAAGAGGCTCAATGTGCATATTTGTGGTTGAATGTCTTGTAACATACTGATATTTAAGAATTAAATTAATCATATTTGAAGAGAAAAACCATACGCTCAGACCGGGACTTGAACCCGGGACCCTTGGTTTTCTAGTCCAAGTGTTCTACCATTTGAGCTACCTGAGCAAGTACCGATCCAAACGGTCTGAGCGGATGGTTTTTCTCTTCAAATATGATTTATCCATCATTGAGATGTGTGAAATTAATAATAAAAACATCGAAAAGAGCTGTACGTACTGGCATTTATAATGTAATGTATAATTCCCGAATGTCTTCTTGATATAGGAGCCGCCATTTGCAAAGATGGAAGCAGAGGCTTCATAGCATTTGGTGGGCGGGAGTTGCAACGTGTATGGGGAGGGATTTGCGTTTGGATCGGTACTTGCTCAGGTAGCTCAAATGGTAGAGCACTTGGACTAGAAAACCAAGGGTCCCGGGTTCAAGTCCCGGTCTGAGCGTATGGTTTTTCTCTTCAAATATGATTTATCCATCATTGAGATGTGTGAAATTAATAATAAAAACATTAAATTAATGTTTGTTTTTATTACCTCACCTCATATCCTTTTCTTCTATACTGCAGTTTCGGAGCTTATCTCCATCGTCAGTAGCCTCTGGTTGACTGGTGTTATGTCGTTTCTTGGCAGTTTTCTTCTTACTTCTATCAGTGGACCGATGAACCTCTGGATCAGGTCAAAATTTTAAAAACCAGATTGAAAGAACATCTTAGAAATGTAAAAAAGGGTGAAGTGGGCAAGTCAGCTGTAGTAGCCCATGCTCGGTCTGAAAAGAATTTAATTGATACAGAAGCTAGCCTAATCAAACACACACAGATAAACAAAAAGAACTCACAGTCTGGGAAAAAATCCACATCCAAAAAAATAAGAAAGATAAACTCATGAATTTCGAAACTCCCGCAAATTTTGACCTGATCCAGAGGTTAATCGGTCCACCGATAGAAGTAAGAAGAAAACCGCCAAGAAACAACATAGCACCGGTTGACCAGAGGCTACTGATGATGGAGATAAGCTCCGAAACTGCAGTCTAGAAGAAAAAGGATATGAGGTGAGGTAATAAAAACATGAATTTAATTCTTAAATTAAACGTCATAGTGTTCTTTCCCTGTGAAAGTTAAATAAATACTGATATTTGTTGCAGGTACTTGAATTATCTGGATGCAAATGTGTTCATAGCTCCGTTCTAGCCTCACCACCACCTGGCAAAACTAATAATATTAACCACTGTGATTATAAATGTTCGCTTTATGTTGAACCAAGTTCAACTGTGTTAAAAATAACTTTTTGAAGTTTTGTGTTTTTAAAAAAAACATTCATCTTTTTATGGAAAAAAATATGTTTAGATTCCATGTAAAACTTGTTGCCAACTGTCGTGATAACAATGTCATGTTCTTTCTAGGGGACCACTTAATTATTAACCCGTGATTGTTGTTAAATATATCTTCAAATCCGGTATTTAAATTGGCTATTGTAGCACAAATGACTACATATGCAAGTTACAACTGGCCACAGGTTACAAACCATTGTGATCACCCTACGTGTCAATGAAGCTCTCTCTCCCGAGATTAATTTACGTTCTGACTGTAGGCTGAGTCTGAATGTTATTGAGCCTATATTCAGGCTGGAGGTGGACATTTTAAACAATTCTTGTAAGTTGGCATATGCATTACAATCCTCTTAAATCCCATTCACATAGCACTGTTGTTATATTTATTTGATTGCAAACAGCAGATCATGGAGATTTGGGGCAATATTCAAGAACCAAGCTTTCCGCAAAGAGCATCTCTCCGTGGTTAATTATGTGTGTCATGCAGAACCTACTCTAACTGGCTCACTCTATTCAACATCATGCGCTGACAAGATTAAGTTATGTAGGTAGGAAATACACTATGAGGTTTATTTTAATTTTGTTGAGTTGTTTCTTGATTCACCTCATACCTCTTAACTCCCTCGCAGATCTAGATTTAGTCACTGTATTTGTGACATTCTCAATGCTGATCTCGTTCACAACTGACGTCCAATGGTCTCCTCTCTTGCAGACTGACCTCCCCACGCCATCTGATGGCTGACCGATGAACTTCCAAATCAATCCTCTCTCCTTATCACTGATTATTTCAAAATTCATAGTTGTGTTTTTATTCTTGCATATGTAAATTTTTTCCCAGGGGATTGATTTAGAATTTTTTCCCAGGAAAAAATTTACATATGCAAGAATAAAAACACAACTATGAATTTTGAAATACCCGGTGATAAGGAGAGGGGATTGATTTGGAAGTTCGTCGGTCAGCCATCAGATGGCGCGGAGGTCAGTCTGCAGGAGAGGAGACCATTGGATGTCAGTTGTGAACATGAACAGCATTCAGAATGTCACAAATGCAGTGACAAAATCTAGATCTGCGAGGGAGTTAAGAAGTATGAGATGAGTCAAGAAACAACTCAACAAAATTAAAAATGCTAACAAGATATTTATTTTAAAAAAGTTACCAGGAACAATTGAAAGATAATGAGAGCCTCAGCTTACGGAAGACGGAGATGCCATGGCCTAGAGAGCTCGGTTCTTATTGTCTGTACTGTTAGGTTGCAGCTGCAAATTGAAATGAAGGGTACTGAATGAAAATACATAATATTTCAATCAGTCTGGATCATTATTCACATATCTTATATGCAGTTTGTTTAAAAAATATATTATGTAGGCCTACTTTTTGTATCACAGCACATTCTACATAAACCATTTTCTTTTAATCTGTATGAGGTAACTTTCAATTTATAAATCGAGTTGGATAAAATGTTTTTACATGCTACCTCATAAAGTTCCATGTTTTCACGATACCAGTTTCAAAGGTCATTTTGCTTTCATCTTCAGTCAAATTTCAACATGGATTGAAACAAAGTCATCAATCTTGTGGATAGTGGTTACCTTAGTCACCTCTGGTTCATTAGTTCAAATCCGACTGGATTAATGGATTTTCCACCTCGTCAGAGGGAAACTAAATTGCTTTCAACTCTATAAAGATATAGATTCATCAAATGTGTTACAAAGAAAAAGATAATATTGTGAATTTTGACATCCTCCGAGAACATATAAAACCACCATCAACAGAAAGCTGAATGCATGGGTTTACACTCCATTTGATAGATATTTATCAAAACATGTTCTGAGGTAAATAGCAGTTTAATATGGCAGTTGAAAAAAATGTGTTTATGGTTGGTTGTATGTTAATGGAATACTTGATGTTCTCGTGGTTTTACGTTCCACCACTCTCATTTAATTGTGGAATGTTAACCATTCTGAAATTGTATCGAACTTGATTGGAAGCATAAATTTGAGTCTGTTTTCTTTTTACTTTTTTCCATTTTTAATCTAACTTCCTTACTCATCCCAAATTCACCCAAAAAAATGCTAAATTAAGAAAATAAAATTGATTTTTTCTTCCAGTTATGTGGATCCTCTTACTCAAGACAGGAGAACTGTGCTTACAATATTTTTTATTGAAGATACACAGTCAAATGGAAGGAACAAAACTATAAAAAAATGTCAACAGAAAAATATACTTTTTTTAAAAATACAATAGGAAGTAACATTAAGAGATGTTTTTATTATTAATTTAACACTTCTCACTGAAGGATAAATTATATTTCAAGAGAAAGGCAACTCTTGCCTAAACCAGGAAATGAAGAAGAAGAGAGAAAAATTTTTGTCTAGACCAAGACTCAAACCCGAGACCTTTGGCTTTCTGGGCCAAATGCTCTACCAATTGAGCTACCGAGGCGAGTTGCGATCTAGATGCAAATTTTTCTCTTATATACGTTGTAATTCCCTCGCACCAAATGCTTTGTTTCTATCTTTGCAAATGGTGGTTTCTTAGTTAAGATGGCATTTATTGGGAATTTAACATTACTTTATAAAGCCAGTAAGGCTTCTATTGGTGTTTTTATTATTAATTTAATATTTCTCAATGAAGGATAAATTATATTTGAAGAGAAAAATTGCCTCGGTAGCTCAGTTGGTAGAGTTGGCCCGGCAAGCAAAGGTCCCAGGTTCGAGTCTCGGTCTAGGCGAAGATTTTTCTCTTCAAATATAATTTATCCTTCAGTGAGAAGTGTTACATTAATAATAAAAACATCAGAAAAATATACGCCTATATTAGGATTTCAACCCATTGTCTCTGGTTCTGTACACAAGTGCTCTTCCATCTGAGCTATTAGGCTTCTGATTTATTCACAAATTTTTCTCTAAACTAATATGATTGCTCTGCGCAATATATATATATTAGGATAGAGAAAATCTGTGAATAAATGAGAAGCCTAATAGCTCAGATGGAAGAGCACTGGTGCAGAACCAGACACATTGGGTTGAAATCCTAATTTAGACGTATGTATATTTGATTTTTCAAATTTAATTTATTTGATGAGGTGATAAATTTAATATTAAATCAATCCATAGTAATTCTGCCCGAAGGCCGGTCCTTCACTGCAATCAAAGCATTTTCATGCTATGCTTGCAGCTTTACTAGGGAATTGTAGGTGTGGTAGCTTCCCATTGCTTTCCACACCGGTGAAGGATGATGATGATAATGATAAGGATGATGGCCATATGATTTCGGGGACCGTTTGGGCCTTAAAGTTTTCCTGACATTTGTCTTACAGATGAGGAAAAACCCCGATAAAAACCTCACCAAGAAAAACTGCCCCGACCGGGGATCGAACCCGGGCCCGCTGTGTGACAAGGCAGCACGCTACCTCGAGACCACAGCGGTGGAAATATATTAAATATCATATAAAAAAATTGAAGAGAGACGATTAAGATGGTACAGGCATCTCAAGAGGACGACATCTGATAGAATCCCTAAGATCTTGGAGTAAAAAAAAGGTTGGACGGACGGTGTGAGAGTGAACTGGGACTTACAGATGAGGATGTTCAGGGCCGATACAACTGGAGAAGGTGAATTTCTCGAGGGTGACAGAAAACCATTGTATTGTGGATAAATTCTGAAATAAAAAAAAATGTGAACACCTCTAAAGAGAAGTAAATTCTGCCTATACGACTTGTATACCAAGACTTCCATCACTATAGTGCTTAAGTTATGTAGGTAGGAAATAACACTATGAGGTTTATTTTAATTTTGTTTAGTTTCTTGACTCACCTCAAACTTCTTAACTAAGGGTCGAATTTATAAACGCATTAGACCATAAAAGGCGTTCTCTGCTGAGAAAGTTTTATCCTAATACATTTTGCTTACTCAGAAATCTATTCATATGCGATGATAATTGTAAGCTACCTGACGAGGTACCTTAAGATCATAGCTCAAGATAGAAACTTATCGTGAGGGAACCGATGTAGTTTGAAACCTTGCCGCTTTATCCAAGATGTCGGACTTTGAAGACTTCGATCATGTTTTCGGTATACGCGGAGAAGAGGGATTTGATAGAGTCTACCAAAGAATTCAACTGGAAGAACAGGAGAATCGGCGTAATACTGCATGATGCAGACGTCGTTGTATACGGTATTATTTGCGGGATGCAAGCGTAAATCCGTTCCTCTATAGCAAACGAAAATAATGGAAGTGGTTTTATCGCTGAGAATTCTGGGTACTTCATTGCCAATATTACGAAAACGTCGACTTTCATGCATGACTGGTAAGTCGGCCGTTAATTCAATTTCAGCAATTGCTCACAGTGAGTCAGCTCACCAGTGATTGGAAGTAATTTGAGTAGAGACTAATGTATTTGCATGCGGCCCTAAGAAGTATTAAGTGATTCAAGAAACAACTCAACAAAATTAAAAAAAAAAAAACTATGTAGTGCTTTTACCATTGGGACATTTAGGGTCGTATGTTAGAACATTACTCTCTACTCAAATTACTTCCAATCACTAGTGAGCTGATTCACCGTGAGCAATTGCTGAGAACGAATTAACGGCCGACTTATCGGTCATGCATGAGAGTCGACGTTTTCGTAATATTGGCAACGAATTACCCAGAATTCTCAGCGATAAAACCACTTCCGTTATTTTCGTCTGCTATAGAGGAATGCATTTATGCTTGTATCCCGCAAATAATACCGTATACAAACACGTCTGCGACACGCAATATTACGCCGATTCTCCTGTTCTTCCAGTTGAATTCTTTGGTAGACTCTATCAAATTCCTCTTCTCCGTGTGTACCGAAAACATGATCGAAGTCTTCAAGGTCCGACATCTTGGATAAATGTTGGATAAAGCAGCAAAGTACATCGATTACCATCGGTTCCCTTCGGGATTTTAATTTGAGTTGCTCATTTAAGCTACCTCCGCAGGTAGCTTACAAATTTAACCAATTATTATCGCATGAACAGATTTCTGAGTAAGCAAAATCGTATTAGCATACAACTTGCTCAGCAGAGAAGGCATTTTACTGTCTAATGCGTCCAAACATGCGACCCTTAAGCAATTCCATGAGAAAACTTTTTTTATTCAATGCCACCACATTGTCATTTTGACATTCTGGTATTCTCTTCTGGCCTGGTGTTATTGTAACCCACTTCTGAGGTTGGGGCATCTGGAACACAGAGTTATGCTGCTCTGATGATATAAGATAGGTAATGATGCGCCAGGAGAGGCCTTAATTCTAAACTTAATGAATAACATATTAATGATGATGATGGCTGGATAATGTTCGGGGACCGTTTGAGCCTTAAAGTTTCCTGACATTTGCCTTACAGGTAAGGTAAACCCAGAAAAGAACCTTTACCCAGGAAACTTGTCCCGACTGGGGATCAAACCCGGTGACAAGGCAGCACACTACCTCGAGACCATAGCGGTGGACTCCAGGAAGAAACATAAATTTCAAAAAAAGATCTACCTGGGATTGAACATAAGACATCCCAGTTGCTGATTTCTCCAATCCTGACACAATACTTGAGCTATGGATACACCAGTGCATAAACCTGCATGTTTTCGGTTCAAATCCTTGTTCAGGGAGAAATTTCTCTCTTTAGCTAAGATAATTTTTTTACAGATGGCTTCTCTGAGTATATTAATTACCATATCACTTTCATAATTAGTTAAAACCTGTCAATAGTTACATTTTTTATCATCATTTGCAATTTCAAATTTGGCTCAACTGCACTTCTACTAGCGCTTGATTTTTCAGTTATATTGTTGTAAACTATAGCTCTTCTGTATTTACTAACATTATTTAATATTTTAAACTTTTCCAAACAATTTTTATAACATTATTAGACAATTTTTAAGTATTTATTTAAATATGCAAATCACAATATTATCGGCCACGGTGGACTAGTGGTTATGCTCCTTGCCTCTGGTCCCGAGTGTCGCAGGTTCAAACCCGGCCAGGGTCGATGGATTTTTTAGGATGGAAAAATCCATGGAGCAAGTCCTCTGGGAGGGACTTTAAGCCGTGGGTCCCGAGTCTGAAGATTTTCAGGCTCGTAAGAAATCCTGAAGCCTGAATGGAAAGGCCTCTAAGCAAAAATGTACTGAATTTTCCCGTCCTAGTACTACCTTGGTTTCCTAGATGTCAGTATGAGGCGGAACGCTGACCACGGACCACTCAAAATGACATTTATACGAAAACAAGTGTAACTAAATAATATGGTTAAAATTCTTCCTTGTAGGGGGAGAGCGCCTAAATCTCTGTAAAGGGAAAACATAGGCTTACAATAAAATCACAATATTATGACACTGTTAGACAATACTGTGATGCTAACTGCTATTTTCTCCACTGAGTATATTACTTAGTCTATGATTTTTCTATCGCTGTTTTGGGTTATCGCTGGTTGGATCAGCATTAGGGAGTGATAAGTAAGTGTACACCCATTTTTAATAAACGTTTGGTAATTTTACCATTATTAATATATTTTTATAACATAGATTTGGGGATTTATTGCAAATTTAAATTTCATAGTGACGGATAGTAATCGAGGATGATAATCGATATGTGGTTTGATTGTGGGGTTATCGCTGGCTCTATAAACTGTGGTGCCTGCACATAGGACTTTGAAAATATTTCACGCTAGTTTAAGTGCAGTTTATCCTCAAATTTCATTGGTAATATTTTTGTTTGCTTTTCATCCAAGACACGAGAACTATTCCTACATGGGATGGGGTCTACTGTATCTTCAGAACTGTTACTACCTGGAAATGCATCACAGGGACTCTTGTTATCCCAACTTCTCTAAAAAAAAAAATGTTAAACTGAAAATATATAAAACTGTTATTCTACCAGTTATATTATATGGATGTGAAACATGGACTCTCACTTTAAGGGAGGAGAAAAGATTTGAGAATAAAGTGTTTAGGAACATTTTGGTCCAAAAAGAGATGAATAGACAAGCGAGTGGAGAAGACTACATAACTGAGTTACATGATCTTTATGGGAAATCAGATATAATGAGGAAAATTAAGACTGATAGGCAGGACATGTGGCACAAATGGGGAATGAAAGAGAGGCATGGAAATTTATTGAAAGGAAAACCAGAGGGAAAGCCCCAGTTGGTAGACCAAGAATGAGATGGGAGAATAACATTAACCATGATTTGAGGGAAGTAGTAGTGTAGTGCTACAAGCCGGAAGGTCGAGGGTTCGAGTCCCGGTAGGGTCAGGATTTTTAAATTGACCCAAACCTGGCAGCACTATGGCCCTGGGGTCAACTCAGCCTCTAACTGAAATGAGTACCAGATGCTTGTTCTGGGGTAAAGGCGGCCGTCATGCAGAGCTGACATCAAGTGCCGATTGTCAAGAAAAGTGGGAGCCTTAACCTCCTACTACCCCAAGGGCCTCCTGAGGCCTGTAGTGGGATCACTTTACTTTTTAGATTATACAGGGGATAATTGGAAAGCATTAGCTCAGGATAGGAATGTGTATGTCCACATGGCCATGAACTTGCAGTTGTTACAGTGGATCCCATCACAGACAGATGCTTGAGGAGCACCCTCTAACTGAAAAGTATTTTTAATGGCTATAAACGAAGAAATCGACAGAAGAATATGAAATACATTGGCACTGCTTGCGGTAATGTAACAGGTAATAATTTTTCTCTTAGTATGTAGTTCATTATCACATAATTATTAGAAAAATCATCATAAATGGTAGTAAATAACTTTAAAAATGAAACCCTAAAATAAAATTTGACAGGAGTTTATTAGGGTACTTATAAGGTCTTGTCATATATTGAAAAGTTTAGCAGATTTTTTAAAATATAAATTTGAACAAAGATTTCTGGCTATTCTAGTGCACATGGTATGTGATTGTAAGGACAACCAAAATAAGGTTGGATGTTCATATTAGCTTTTTAAATCCAGACAATAACTATCTTAAAACCTAACTGAAATCCAACCAGAGGAAGAAGTGGAATTACATGGGAAATACTAATCATGTTATATAATTGGGTCCCAGCTTTTTCTGTTACATTTATTAAAACATATTACACAATTCTCAACTTGATTTTTTTTTAACTTTAACAAGCCAATGAAAATCTATTATTTCTAATAACAAAATGCAGAGCTTATCAAATAAAAAAAATATTCCAGAAGTCTTAAAAAAGATATTTCACATGTTTGGTTGGAATTATATAGACCAAGTCATACAAGTATATCACTCAGTTTTTATGGTTGGGTTTTTAAAGTTTTATTTGAATTAACTTAAAAATTTAACCACAACGTTTCATCTTTATACAACACACTTAATAATTATACTTTTTTTTTAGTTTAAGCCCCTCTGTGCTACACAACATTCATGTAATACTGTTGCACTATTTACTTTTCTGTTTCTGCTAACATTTACTACTATTCTATTAAACATTTTGTAACGAATCTTAAAACTTTTCTTTTTACAATTCTCAACTATTTATGTATGTACACCAAATGTGGCAATTCCTCTCAATGATTACTTAAGTTCTAGTGAACATGTGTAAGGCTTTGCTAATAGATGGCAGCACACTTCATGTCCATCCAGTATGACCAACCTTAGCAATAAATTTCCATATATGTTTTTAAGAAATATATGTGTGGAAAATAACACTTTGAGGTAATTATATCTGAGTTGTGTATTTTGACTCACATTTCTTGATTTTTAGCAAGAGCTGATTCAAAATACACAACTCAAATATAATGTTTTGAAGAATTGAATGTAGTAGTAGTATTCAAATGTTCTGAAGCTCTTGATTTGTCATCATTCGTTTGCACTAACTTAATTTTGTTAAGACAAGATAGTGTGCACCAAAGCAGTTTATATAATATGTAATTTATTTTAGGTTAGAAAGGACAAGTTAGTATACATCCATTTCTTAAAAAACATGTATGGGAATTTATTGAGAAGGTTGGACATACCAGTTGCACAGATAGGCCTAATGCTTCTATCTATTGGCAACTTCATAAGCTTTGCACATGTGCAGTACAATTCTGTAGGATTTAGAAAAAAAAATATTGAAAGGCTTAAGCTATGATTTTTCCTTATTTTTAATAACAAAGTGGAAAACTTACATTAGGAATAAATTTTCAAAAAATTTAATCTAGAAGTTTTGAAATTTTTTTCAGATGTTTATACACATTTTTATAAGTCCTTTCTGAATAAAATATGCAGATAAAAGTTCTTCAAACATAAATCTTTGTTTTAGAACTAAGATGAGTGTTGCAGCAAGTGTCAGACTGCGTCCTCCCACAGTGTAACATTATAAATAAAAAAGTAAACAAATAAGTTCAATGTTTATGCACATTCAGATGATCAATCGTCGCCCATATGCTCGTCAATTCCATCACTCTCGGTGACAAGGGCTCGCTCTAGAATAACTCTACCTTCTTTGTATCGCTGATTCTCTTCTGTTGCAAACTCATAAATCCAACCAAGCTTTGCATCACAGTTCTTACAAGAAACATCTCGAACCATGTGTCTTCCAGTTAGCATCACACGATCTTGAACCTCACTGAAACAAACTCAAATTTTATTTTCCAAGTCATTATCATCCTAACAATGATCTAAAAAAAAAAATGTCTACTGACCTGTAATTTAAATTCACCACTCTGTTGAAAAGGAATGCCCTTCCTGTTGCTCCAGTAAATCTTGTACTAATTAATTCACTTCTGTTCGTCAATATTGTATCGCATGAAGCACATGAGAAGAGTCGTGAACCTCCTATATGGTCTAGAAATATGCGACCCATTTTCGTGACCTATAATGAAAATATTCTACATTTTAATTTTATAATTATATATTATAAATTACTAAAACTTACTCAGTAGGTAAAATAAATCCTGATTCGTAATAAGTCCAACACTCAACTTTCCAGATAATGATATACGTTGAAATTAATTTTCTAGAAACCCCAACTTTCCCCGAGTCACAATATTCAGAATCATGAGAAATAACGGTATACTGAAACAACTGGAAACAACCAGCAAATCACAACACAGCTGATTGAAAATGACGTATACTCTCATATGTAAACAAATATCAATTGAACTATAAGAATGACGAAAATCTATGCAAAATTATAAAATAAAAACATGTATTTAATTTATTAATATTATATCTTGAAAAGTTATATATTTTATTACGATAAATAAATTTAATTTTAATAAGATAGTTGCAACTATGATTTTATAAATGATTATAATATGATTATCAATTTGACCAACAGAGGAACTTTCTCTATGAATTTGACCAATCAGAGCCAAGCCAGTCTCCATGGAGTCTGTCTTTTTTGCCAGAAACATGTGCGTTACATTATTGTCAAATAAATAAATACATTTTCATTTAAACCACGTATTTTTGCTATTTCTTTTAAATTTATATGTCTCAGCATTGTTCGTTCTAATGTTAATAAAGGTTACAAATGAAGACTGAAGTGACATCCTATGAGTGAGGTTATTGAACGCTGGAAAGTTTTTGTAAGTTAATTATAATAAAATAACAGCTGAGAGAATTCTAAGATTAATAGTAAAATTTATGCCGACTATCCTTTATGCCTATCAATACTTGTGAAAGTAACAGTGATTACACTTTTCCCTATGTCAGTAACGAAGTTAACCATACAATTGGAATTATTTAGAAAATCCAAACAAAATAATATACTTTTTTCTTTCTTTTATTTATTTTGTCTTCTACGCGATTTTTAGGCTGTTCTATGACAGGAGTCCACCTATCATTTTATTTCGTTAGATGAGAAAATGGGCAAGTTAGTTACAACAGATTAGTTTACAGTTTATTGGATAATCTGGTGCACCATAAGGAAAAGTTGTCTATTCTGTTTGAAGAGTAACCAATTTAGGTGGACTCCTGGCATAGAATCTCCGTTTTTAATACCAATGTCAACCAATTTAGTGCACAAACTTGTGTTCAAAGTTATGTGTAAAAATTTGCTATACTTTATATTGTTATAGATATTTTCTGTAGTTCTTCAGTGTTTAATTTATCTGTAGAATGGTAATTGATAGAGAAAATTTAGGATGAGTGGAAGAACATAATTTGCTGTTGTTACACATAGGATGACTATATTGAACATTGTAAAAGTTTAGAGAAACAGGATCAGCTCTGAATAAACTGACAGTTGTGTGTGTCTGCTCTGGGCCTACTTGCTGTCGAGTGTCATACAGAGAGTTGTAGACTGTGTATATACCTTATCCGCTCTTAGACAAACGCCAATTGCATCCTTCTGCCATTCACTCCACAATTACTGTCACTTTTGACAGGGAGATGACGACACAACAGAAGACTCGATACTTTCAGCCATTTTGTTTCATGAGAATCGACTGAAGCATGACTCAAATGCATTATCTATATGTAATAAACTGTTTTAAGTTGTAATTTAGGATTAGGTATATTTTAGAATATTTGGAAAAACTGCACTTAAACTAGCGTGAAATATTTTCAAAGTCCTATAGAACAACAGTGCGCATGTACCAGAGTTTATAGAGCCAGTGATAACCCACAATCGAACCACATATCGATTACCATCCTCGATTATTATCCGTCCCTATGAAATTTAAATGACCAATATTTGCAATAAATCCCCAAATCTGTGTTAAAAAATATATTAATAATATTAGAATTACCAAACGTTTATTAAAAATGGGTGTAAACTTACTTATCACTCCCTAACCCTGATCCAACCAGCGATAACCCAAAACAGTGATAGAAAAATCATAGACTAAGTAATATACTCTGTGGAGAAAATAGCAGTTAGCATCACAATATTGTCTAACAGTGTCATAATATTGTGATTTGCATATTTAAATAAATACTTCAAAATTGTCTAATAATGTTATAAAATTGTTTGAAAAAGTTTAAAATATTAAATAATGTTAGTAAATACAGAAGAAGAGCTATAGCTCACAACACTAACTGAAAAATCAAGCGCTAGTAGAAGTGCAGTTGAGCCAAATATTTTCTATGTTTTGAATATTATTATTTTCATTCACGAAGAATAACAAGTATATTCAGAGGACATATTTTTAATTTAATGAAGGGAACTACTTTTTCGCGTGCTTCTTGCTTCTACAATGTATGTCGGTGTCCATAACCAATGAAAGTGAGCAGGTCACATGGTTTTGTTTTGACGAGGATCACATTAAGAGCGGACAGCCTTTAGTATTTTTGTTACTACCGGTACTGTTGTTGTCGTCATCTAATGCCACCCACTGCACTTTACTTGCTTCAGATTCTGTGCTGAGTGGATAGATGGCATTAATGTGGTCTATTTGTATACAGAATTTTAATGTTTACACATCTTTCTGTGCCTAAAGTTTTATTTTTCTTCTCCACTCGTCTCTCTCCTTCCACTCCATGTTCTCCAGTCCTCTTGCTCTCATTCCAGTTCTTATTTTCTGCATCCACGAGTTTCGAGGTCTTTCTCTCCTCCTTCTTCCAGGTTTACACCATTCCAATGTTTTTGTGGGTAATCTTTCTTCTTGCATTCGTCGTACGTGCCCATACCAATTAAGCTAACGTAATGCAATTTAACCTCTCTACCTGTGAAAGAATGCAATGCCCAAAAATAAATAGTAAGTTCTGAAATTCTGAAGTACATGTGTACAGTTAATTAGTACATACTCTTATGTTGGCTGCACTGGATATTCATTAAAATCAATATGACTGCCATGCCTTCATGCTACTATGTGTTAAATATCATGCAAAAATTTTTGAAATAACTGTTAGAAAAAATGTAAAAATCTTGTAAATGGGGGAAATAATTTGAAATATGTAACCCTAAGAATAAAATTTGACAGAAGTTTATGAAGGATTTTAAAAACTCACATCACATGTTGTGAAGAACAGCCAAAATTTAAAAAATAAAAAAATTAGTACCTGATAAATCAGTGTTCTCAACTAAAATAAAGTTCTGTTTGAAAAACTTTGTCAAATAATTAAAAATATGAAGGCCTTTCAATACCATGTTTGATCTTCTGTATTTCAACATGTTTCAGATGAAACAACATAGCGTTGTCATTATTGTTATTATATAGGATGATGGCTCGCAACTGGAGTAATGATATACTGGGTGTTCTGCGGGGCGCTCAGTCCATCATCAACGCCTCAATACGGCTGCAGCAGGCCCAGTGTAAACAGATGTGGGAGAACTCGAGTGTCAAGAGTGTTGGTGAAGCCGTGGCCCATAACATACAGCAGACACTGTCACGCGATGTCTTGCAGGTAATCACCACCACTTTGCTTACTAGAGAAAAAAAATAGTTTTGTTTATTGTGCTCATGTTACTGTATTACATTGTTTTACAGAAAAATGTGCCGGGCGACTTGATGGAGGTGATGCAGAGAACATCAATGGTGTACGAAGGTGTGAAGACATACTTGATGTATTCAGCAGGTACATGCATCTCTCTTTCATTGGGCTGGAGATATTTCTTTTAAAAAAAAAAGAGTAGAAGGTGTTGTATTAGACCGGGATGTATCCTGTGCTGACATCTGCCTTTGTCTCCTTGAAGCTTTATGTTTTACTTCCATATACATTTTGTCAGTTTTTTCATTACTCCCTCCTGATAACTGCAATGCTTTCATTTCAGTTTTCCATTTGTAATGCTTTAATGATTTCCTCAATGATTGAGATGTATGAAATGAATAATAAAAACATCGAAAGAAGCCATACTCTATAATATAATGTAAAATTCCCACATAAATGTCTTCTTAACCTTTTCATTGCTGAGATATTTCCAACCTTTAAACCCTCCTTGCTCAATGCAAGGAAAAATATGGAAAAAGTTTATTTAGGTTCCTAGAAGATGGCAGTATATACCTGCTTAGTTTGAAAGCAATGCAATACGTATTATATAACTAGCAGGCGTTTGGAGTTGAGAATGGATATACACACCATAGCACAGCAAGCATTTTCTTTGCCAACGGATATACCTGTTCGTAGCAGTGAAAAGGTTAATAAAGAAGCCACCATTTGCAAGATAGAAGCAAAGGTTTCATAGCATTTGGTGCACGGGAATTAACAGCGTATACCTTCTTGTATCTTGTAAACCCATGTTTCCCTTAACAGAAATTTAGGCGCTCTCCCCATACAAATTTAGTTATACTTGTTTTTATATAGATGTCATTTGAGTGGTCCGTGGTCAGCGTTCCGTCTCATACTGACATCTAGGAAAGCAAGGTAGTACTAGGACGGGAAAATTCGGTAAATTTTGCTTAGAGGCCTTTTCATTCAGGCTTAAGGATCTTTTACGAGCCTGAAAATCTTCAGACTTGGGACCCTTGGCTTAAAGTCCCTCCCGGAGGACTTGCTCCTTGGATTTTTCCATCCTAAAAGAATCCATCGACCCCAGCCGGGTTTTAACCGCGCGACCCTCTTTACCAGATGCATTTGAGCATAACCACTAGTCCACCGCGGCCAAATAAAAAAATTTCATTAATATTGGAACTTTGCTCAGTTAGCTCAGTCGGTAGAGTATTGGGCTAGAAAGCCAAAGGTCCTGGGTTCAAGCCCCAGTCTGAGCATATAAATTTTCTCTTTAAATTTGATATATCCTCAATCTTGTTAATGAAGATGATAAATATGTGGTGTGTTTTGCAGGCAATCAGCTGCCCCTGAAACAGTCACAACTTCCAGAACTTCAAGAACTTGATGTCGATGCTTTTAAATTGTTGAGTGAAGTTCCACACAGCAGTCCAGGGTCGACTTTGAGACCCGACACAGTTCATATACCACAACACATACCAAAGAGTGAGTCGCTGGCTACAGAAATCCACAAGACAGTACCTGAATCAATAAAAAGCAGTGGACCACAGGTTGCTGAAGCGACAACAACCATGGAGATCGAGAAGACAACAGGCAGTGCTCCACTTGTACCTGCAGCCACAGGAACTGAGGAGATAGCGCCTGAACGCGCAGCAGGAAGTGGCCCAAAAGTTGTTGGAACCAAGAGCAAACATAAAACTAAACAAACAGTAAGTGTGTATGGTAATTTCACCCGAATCATCAACATGGCTGCTCCAATGTTCAAACAATAAAAATAAGTAATTAATATGTCCACAACTGTGGTCTCGAGGTAGCGTGTTGCCTTGTCACGCAGTGGGTCCAGGTTCGATCCCCGGCGAGGACAAGTTTCCTGGGCAAGGTTTTTTTACGGGGTTTTTCCTCACCTGTAAGATAAATGTCAGGAAACTTTAAGACCCAAGCGGTCCCCGAACACCATCTGGCCATCATTATCATCAATATCATATTTGCCTAATTAACTTAATTTTAGTTTTTTTTTTGTATTGTCGTGCAAACTGAGCTGTGTTACATACACTATTTTGTCTGTATTTCAGTCAATACGTTATGTTTTTAAAGAGTGCATATAAAACACTGCGTGAGAAAATTCAAGCTTGTAATTTGGGAACCCTTTATAAGAAGGAAAACTGTCAAGACGGAAATATATTTAAGGAACCGTCATGTTCCTTCATAGACAGGTTTTACTGTTATATTTAAATTAATATTGGGAAGTAAACATTATGAGGTTATATCATTAATTGTGAGTGTAGAACATATTTTTAACAACTCATCTCATATAATTTCAAATTTCTTTGATACCGGCGGTTTCAGACAATATCTTGTCCCCCTTCAGTCATGGCTTCCACAAGAAATTTGAAATTATATGAGGTGAGTCGTTAAAAATATGCTCTCCACTCACTATTAAGGTTTTACTGTATTTAATATTTCAAGGTTTATTTTAGATAACATGGGTTAGATATGCATGACACATCATATTTCTTTTTCTTCAAATATAATTAAGCTGAAGATTTGGGGTTTGTCACTACCAATGTACTGGAACCTGTTCAAGCAAGTAACTCTATTGCAGTTGAGTGCTACGTCAAAGCAGAGGAAGGTTCCGTCTTCTCGTATAGCGCGAATGGTGTCATTTGGCAGCCTGGCAGCTGGGCTGGGTATCGGCACTGTGGCAGAGGTCACTAGGAGATCACTCGGGCTCACAAATGAAGAATCTAATGCGGGTGGAGCTCTGAGCAGCGTGTTCCTCACAGAAGCAAATGCTGAAAGAATTGTCAACACGCTCTGCAAGGTTAGAGGTGAGAAACAATACACATGGTGGTGTTGTCACACAAGTTGTCTATACTGGAACAGGTGATCTCTACAACTAAAAACTCACTTCAAAAACTCACTTCACTAGGTTCATGGCTCTCCTTATATCCCTATCCTGAACTAATCATCTCCTGTATACTTTACCTGCTTCAAATCATCAGCATCATCATCATCTTAAGGCACGACAACTTCAAAAGTGAAAGTTTTGGCCTTCTCAACAATCCTCCTCCATGCCAATCTGTCTCTTGCCATATTCAAGTTAGTCACTTTCATTTTCCTTAGATCGTTCATTGTGTCATCCTCCCATCTGATCTTCGGTCTTCCAGCAGCTCTGCCTCCTATAAGTTTTCCATTTGTAGAGTTTTTGACCAGTCTCTGATCATCCATTCTTATCAAATGTCCAAGCCAACCAATTCTGAGAGATCTTATATGGTTTACTATGTTCTGATTGCTGATTAATTTGTTTAGTTCGTTATTTGTTTTGATTCTCCAACAGTTATCAGTTCCTCTATTTGGTCCAAATATTCTTAAAATTTTTCTTTCAAAAATTAGTAATTTCTGTTTTATTGTTTCTTTTAGGACCCAAGTTTCACAAGCATATGTAACTACTGGTCTAATGAGTGTTTTGTATAACCTTATTTTTGCAGTTTTTGATATTAATTTGCTTTTAAATAAGGTTCTATTTGCAAAATAAGCTTTATTCCCATTTACCAATCTTTCCTTAATTTCCTCTTCTAGCTTCAAATCATGGATAATGTTATTCTCCCACCTCATTTACGGTCTACCTAGTGAGTGTTTTTCCTACAAGAAGTTTTCATGCCCCCCTCTCATTCCCCATTCATGCCATGTGCCCTGCCCATTGCAGTCTACGAGACTCAATGGTTTTTATTACATCTGGTTTCCAAAAATAAAATGTAGCTTACTGTTCTGTAATTTTCTCCATTCACTTGTCTGTCCATCTCTCTTTGGTCCAAAAATTTTCTTAAGAACTTTATTCTCAGATATCCATAATCTTTTCTCCTCCCTTAAAGTTAGAGTTCATGTTTCAGATCCATATAATATAACTGGGAGAATAACAGTTTTATATATTTTCAGTTTAATATTTTTTGAGAGAAGTTGAGGTGACAAGAGTCCCTGTATAACAAAATATTAAACTTTTCTCTTAAAAAGGTGGTGTAAAATTGTCATTAAAAATACTTCAATAGAAGCCGGCCATTGGTTAAGACGTCTATTTGCCTTTGGACGATTTGAGAACTGTATATGAATAAGAAGTATTACTGTTTGTATCATACCTTGAATAGTGTAATGGATAGCATTACTCGTACAGAAAATGAGAGTCCAGGGTTCATGTCCTGGTTCAAGCGTTAATATTTCTTTTAAAAAAAGACAAGAGTCTCTGTCTAACCACCATTTTGAAATATATATATGTATTAATCTTCTTCTTCTTCCTTCCAAATATTAGGCCAAGGCCTGTTATGATCCTATAGAAAATTTTCCCTCCAGCGTTTCATAGGACGGCCCAGAGATCTTCATCTTCTTGGTATATAATTATAAACAGCTTTGGGGATCCGATTTGAATTCATTCTTTCAAGATGGTGTTTCCAATTTAGTTGGCACTGTTTAATATATTCCAAAATTGGCGTAGTCTTCAATTCTTTTAAGATATCGGTGTTCCTTTTCCGATCCCATCTAGTGTAACCCGCTGTTCTGCGCCATGAATCTCATTTCACAAGCCGTTATTCTGCTTTCATGTTGTCTTTTTAGTGTCCATGCTTCACTACCGTAGGTCAACACTGGTCTAGCCAAAGTGTTATATAAACGTAATCTGATTTTTTTGTACAAGGGATGGTTTCATAACTTGATTAATAATTCCCAAACTTTTATTATAACTAGTCATTTTTTCAGGGATATCCTTTCATCCCAGATAGAGAGATAATATCCAAGATATTTAAATTGATTAGATCTCTCTAAAATTGTATTCATAGTTATTGTGTTCATTAATACCTCTGTATGAATTACATTTATTTTTCTGAGGCAACAGTTGATAAATAATACCCTTCACGTAATGTTTCTGTGTGTTGTCAGGAGCTGCGTTTGAAGCTGGGACAGATTCTGAGCATACAGGACAATACAATTATCAGTCCGACACTACAGCGTGCATTCGAGCGTGTCAGACAGTCGGCGGACTTCATGCCAACCTGGCAAGTAGAGGTGACTCATGTTCTGTTTTATCATCACTGGCTCAGACATTATTGCTCCTCAATCTCAAGACACTGCTTGAAAGTAATATAAAATTATCATAAGTAATGCCACGAGTGATTTCCAAATTATTGATAAATTCACGACTCACAAAGTGAGTCATTGTTAAGTAGTCTTCTGCATTCACCTGTCTGTTCGTCTCTCTTTGGTTTAAAAATCTTCCCAAGAAGTTTATTCTCAAATAATTAAAACATTTTGTCTGCTCATTCTTACCTCTTAGAGTTGTTTTTGTCGAACATATGTTTCAGAGCTTCTTTTAGCCCCATCGTCAGCGATTACACACTGAATTTTCTCATGTTGTCGGCCCTGATTCTTGATTCCTGTTTTCTTTGCCTCTGATCCATTGAATTTACTAATGAGGTTCCTTTCTGCGGGAATTTCAAAGTTCATAATTCTTTCCTTGTTCTTCTGTATATAGATTTTTTCCATATGGTGAGTTCATTTTTGTTTTCTAACTGTTCTAATAATTTTGTGTTTACAAAACAAGGATAGAATTATGAACTTTGAAATTCCCGCAGAAAGGAACCTCATTAGTAAATTCATTGGACCAGAGGCAAAGAGAGCAGGAATCAAGAATCAGGGCCGACAACATGAGAAAATTCAATCTGTCATCGCTGACAATGGGGCTAAGAAGTTCTGAAACATATGTTCAACAAAAACAACTCTAAGAGGTAAGAATGAACAGAAAAATGTTTTAATGATTAAACAAACCTGTTAATGATGATTTTATTATTGATTTAACACTCTTCTCACTGAAGGATAAATTATATTTGAAGAGAAAAATTTTCGCCTAGACCGAGACTCGAACCCGAGCCAAGGATCCCGGGTTCGAGTCTCGGTCTAGGTGAAAATTTTTCTCTTCAAATATAATAAACCTCTTAATGTTACTTCCTATTGTATTTTAAAATTATTCTCAAATACTCGTAATCTTTAATCTTTTCTCCTTCCTAGTGATGACACAGTGTTTTGTTGTTCAGAAAGTGTTGGCATCGGAACTCGGCAGCGACTGGAAATCTCAAATGAAGACGTTTGATCCAAAACCATTTGCAGCCGCATCAATAGGACAAGTTCACCTTGCAGTGCTACCAGATGGCACTGAGGTAGCGATGAAGATTCAGTATCCGGGCGTGGCTAAGGGCATCGAGAGTGACATTGACAACTTGATTGGTATCATGAAGGTCTGGAACGTCTTCCCTGAGTGTAAGTATCAACTGAGTCATCTAATTAAGTTATGTAGGTAGGAAATAACACTATGAGGTTTATTTTAATTTTGTTTAGTTGTTTCTTGACTCACCTCATACTTCTTAACTCCCTCGCAGATCTAGATTTCGTCACTGTATTTGTGACATTCTCAATGCTGTTCACATTCACAACTGACGTCCAATGGTCTCTCCTGCAGACTGACCTCCACGCCATCTGACGGTTGACCGACGAACTTCCAAATCAATCCCCTGTCCTTATCACTGGGTATTTCAAAATTCATAGTTATGTTTTTATTCTTGCATATGTAATTTTTTCCCCAAATTGTGAGTTCCTTCGGTTTTTGAAATTGTTTAAGTAATTTTGTTTTGGTTTCTATTCTATGTTTTTCGGACCAGGCATGTGCAGCTATTGCAGATTTTTCTGTTTCTCCATTTTTAACATTTCTGAGGTGTTCCTTTAATCTTGTATTTAGATTCCTTTTTGTTTTTCCTATGTATATCTTTTCCCAATCTTTACAATTAATTTGATAAATTCTCGATTTTTTGCAGTATTCAATCTTTTCATTTTTGTTGGTTTTTATTAAATTACCTAAACTGTAATCATTTCCCAGAGTCGCAGGTTCAAATCCAACCAGTGTCAAAGGATTTATAGGATGGAAATATCCTAGGTTTGAGTCCTCCAAGAGCATCCTTAAGCCTTAGGTACTGCCACACAGGCGAGATATCTCGTGCCGATTGTGTAGAGCTTTAACTTTATTTAATAACACTATGAGGTTTTCTTTTACTGTAATTATTATAAATTATAATGATAATTACATAATTATGAGCCGTCTACCGAAGGTCTCATGAGGCCTCTAGCAGAGTCACTTTAGTTTATAATAAGAATTAAATGAATCGTGATTTCTTCTTACCTCATTCTTCCATGTTTTTTTAAAACACAGCACTGCAGTATCAGCGACCATCGTCACCATCCTCAGCTGTTTTCACGACTGTCAATTTTTTCTTTTGCCGGTAATTATCCAAACTGCCATCTGGTGTTCTTTCAAAGGAATTATTATTTTCTAAACTGCCATCTGTTGTATTTTTTAAGACTTTGTAATCAATCTTGGTTCGTCTGGAATCTCGAAGTTCATGGTTCTAGTATGGTTTTGTTGAATATATATTCTAGAACCTGATGAAGTAATTCTTTTCCCATACTATGGCGATGTTTTGAAGCAGCAAACTCTCGTCATATCCGATGATGTAGTAACATTTTGAAGTATTAGTGTCCCAAAAAGAATTACTGGTTCAGGTTGGGTACGATTTTTGGTAGAGCTGGATTCTCTTCTCAAGGTCGAAATTGGTACACAAGATAGGAAAAACTTTAAAAATCACTAATAACTGCTTCTTGTACAAATAGTTGTAAATTTATTTACTATTTAATTTCCCAGCAGATCAAGTAAATATAGGTGGTATTATTCTTCACCGTCAATTAAAATTAAATTATTTTCTTTTCTTGAATGAACTATTCTTCTTGTATTAAATATCACATTTTATCAGGAGAGCTGTTATTGCTTCTATCCTTGATGAAAGTTATATGCTGAATGACTAGAGTAATTCTGTTATAATTTTAAAGAACATTATTACATCACATGATTTTATATTTAAATTCTATTGGTTAATGGTCCATTAAATACCAGGTTTAAATTTGATTTGTTAAATCAAAAAGTTAATTGTTTTAACACCCAATCAGAATTTAGTATACTTTTATTTAAAAATATTAAGTTAAGCAGGTGTTCCTATTACAGTTATAACAGAAAGCTTTATATTTCAGACAACAATGACTTGAAACACAATTTTAAAAGCATTATTTAGAAAGACTGTTATGTAATACAATTTCTTTAATTGTTACTGAGACATTTTTATTCAACAATGAACAACAATTAATTATTTAGATGTTTTTCTTTATTTAAGTTATATTTAAAATATTAAAAGAATTTTAAAATATAAAATTATTAACTTAAACTTTCATATTTATTATGATATTAAAATCCTGCTATAAACCATGCACTTCGAGATTCCAGACGAACCAAGTTTGATTACAAAGTTCTTAAAAAATACAACAGATGGCAGTTTAGAAAATCATTCCTTCAAAAGAACACCAGATGGCAGTTTAGAAAATAATTCCTTTGAAAGAACACCAGATGGCAGTTTGGATAATTACTGGCAAAAGAAAAAAATTGACAGTCGTGAAAACAGCTGAGGATGGTGACGATGATTGCTGATACTGCAGTGCTGTTTTTTAAAAAAAACATAGAAGTATGAGGTAAGAAGAATTCAAGATTCATTTAATTCTTGTTAATAAAACCTCATAATGTTAAAAATTCCCACATTTATTATATCACTTTAGTTTACTTCTACTTTATTTATAGCTATGGAAAATGAGAGTGAAGGAATGTCTTAGGAATATCAAAAATGGGGAATTCGAAAAATCATCATTAGCTACTTATGCTTGGTTGAAAAAAGATCAAATTAAAAAAAAATGCTAGTTTAACAAAACAAATAGAAAACCCTAAGGAGTTCACTGTTTGGGGAAAAAATCCATATTCAAAAAAAACCTTCACTCACTCACTGGCTCTATCAAACCCACAGGTCCATGGCCACACAGACATAAGCTCTCCATACATCCCTATCCTGAGCTAATGTTTTCCAATCATCCCCTGTATAATCTACTTCCCTCAAATCATGGATAATGTTATTCTCCCACCTCATTTTTGGTCTACCAACTGGGTGTTTTTCCTCAGTTTTCCTACAAGAAACTTTCATTCCCCATTCGTGCAAATTGTCCTGCTCATCATAGTCTACGAGACTTAACTGTTCTTATTATATCTGACTTCCTATACATATCATGTAGCTAACTATTATGTAGTTTTTCAAAAAACCTTCGGAAAAAAATTAATAAATTTTTTAATTCCTGGGGAAGTTGATTTGATTGGGAGGTTCATTGGTTCATCAATAGATGGAGCTCCTGAATGACAGAACATTGGTCACGTGACTACTGAAGATGTAACCACTAAGGTTATGAAACCGGTCTATATAGAATATGAACTGAGGTGTAAAGAATATTATTTTAAATTGTAAAATTAGTATCTCTGTTCAGCAGTGAGCCATCTGTGTAAATGTGCAGTCATTTTGGTCTCTCTCTGCAAGGGTCCATAATGTAATGTTTTATTTTAGGAAGTAATATTTTGAGGTTCATTTAATTAAATTATTTGGAGTCTTTTTTATATAATAAATTTGGGAATTTTTAACATTATGAGGTTTTATCACTAAGAATTAAATGAATCGTGAATTCTTCTTACCTCATACATCTATATTTTTTTAAACACAGCACTGCAGTATCAGCGACCATTGTCATCATCCTTAGCTGTTTTTACGACTGTCAATTTTTTCTTTTGCTGGTAATTATCCAAAATGCCATCTGGTGTTCTTTTGAAGGAATTATTTTCTAAACTGCCATCTGGTGTTCTTTTGAAGGAATCATTTTCTAAACTGCCATCTGTTGTATTTTTGAAGAACTTTGTAATCAAGATCGGTTCGTCTGGAATCTTGAAGTTCATGGTTCAGTGCTGAGTTTAAAAAACATAGAAGTATGAGGTAAGGAGAATTCATGATTCATTTAATTCTTATTTTGAGTCTGTTTATCTTACCTCAATATTAATGTTGATTTGTTCTTGAACATGTTTCGATTGGATATCAATCATCTTCATCATCTTGCCCAGACTGGTTGGATTTATGTTGTAAACCCTGGATGTCGATGTCAGCTCCATCCTGTGGTTGGCCAAAGAACCTCCAAACAAGGTCACCCTCCATCGGAATATCAAAATTCATAACTCTGTTTTTGTTCTTCTGAATATAGATTTTTCCCAAATAGCTCTTTTGTATTTTCTAACTGTTTTAATAATTTAGTGTCCGAATTTATATTATGTTTTTCAGACCAAACATGAACAGCAACTGCAGATTTTTCTATTTCCCCATTTTTAGTATTTCTTATGTGTTCTTTGGTTCTAATTTGTAGGTTTCTTTTTGTTTTTCCTATATATATCTTTTCACAATCCATGCATTCAACTTTGATTTTTTATTTGTATCAGTTTTTTTCATTTGTGTTGGTTTTTATTAGTTTATTTAAACGGTGCTAATTTAATATTAAACTTCTCAAGTATCTTTTGGAATTTATTATATGCCCAAGGGTGATATGTGAATTTTGTAGGAAATTTTGAAATACCGACGGAATGTGACCTCGTTTGGAGGTTCTTTGGCCAACCGCGGGGGGAAGCTGACATTGACATCCAGGGTTTACAACATAAATCCAACCAGTCTGGCCATGATGCTGAGGATGATTAGCATCTAATCGAAACATGTTCAAGAACAAATCAACATTAATATTGAGGTAAGATAAACAGACTCAAAGTAATTTAATCCGTAATGCATGAAAATGTATTAATCCCAGCCTGTAGATGTTTTGTTGTATTACAGCGTTGTTTATTGATAACCTGGTGCTGGTGGCAAAGCGGGAACTGGCCTGGGAGGTGGACTACGAGCGAGAGAGGCAGTGCACACAAACATTCAAACAACTACTGGAGCCATATCCTGATTATTATGTGCCATCAGTCATAGGTAATCTCTTCTTTTTTTTAAATTTTGTTGAGTTGTTTCTTGACTCACTTCATACTTCTTAACTCCCTCACAGATCTAGATTTTGTTACTGTGTTTGTGACATTCTCAATACTGTTCACGTTCACAACTTTGAGAATGTCACAAATACAGTGACGAAATCTAGATATGCGAGGGAGTTAAGAAGTATGAGGTGAGTCAAGAAACAACTCAACAAAATTAAAATAAACCTCATAGTGTTATTTCCTACCTTACTTACTTACTTAATAGGTAATGTCGGCTTCCTCTGTTACAGTGTATGAAGTCCAGTATGATAATTAAACAAGACATTGTATCTGTTTGTAGCAGTATAGTTTCCCTTTTGACAAGTTGTTGGCAAGGAGGTAGACTAGTGGTGCCACCTGACAAAACATAGCACTATGCTCCAAAGTGAATCTCCATCTCCCATCCGATCTTGTAATACATTAATAAATAAGTTTGGTTTGTATTCTTCTAACCTCATATAGTTGTTTCTACAAAACATATGTTTCAAAGCATGTGTTGCTCCATCTTCAGTTTGTACATGCTGATTTGTCCCAAGTTGTTGGCCTGGATCTTGACTCCTGATCCCTCTTTCTGTCATCCAAAGAACTTGCTAATTAGGTTCCTCTCCCAGGAATTTTAAAATTCATAATTCTTTCCTTGTTCTTCTGTGTGTAGATTTTTTTAGGAAGTAACTAGCTAAATATGTTCCTGGTGAGAGGATAACTGAGGAAGACCTCTGAGCCAACTGATGTTGAATTTACAGAAGAGTTGAGCACGAAGCAGGTGTTCAGTACTGAGCTAGTGGATGGGATTGCAGTGGACAAGTGCGTGGATCTGGATGTAGAGAGAAGAGAACACATAGGGAGACTCATCATGGAACTGTGTCTCAAGGAACTGTTTGAGTTCCAGTACATGCAGACCGACCCCAACTGGTCCAACTTCTTCTACAACACAGAAACTAACAAGGTATAGTGTGTTCTCAGCTGTTACAAGTTAAAATGAATATTATTTCATACATGTCGAATGTTCTTATTTGATCTCACATTTACATTATGAAAATCCATATTCTTTATTTTCTAAATAAAACTATCAAAGTTTTTAATAGTGAATGGAGAACATGACTGAAGAGGGTCAAGATATTGTCTGAAACCGCCAGTATCAAAGAAATTTGAAATTATATGAGGTGATTATATTTAATTAATGTTGGGAAGTAAACATTATGAGGTATAATCATTAAAATTCATCAGAGAACATATTGTTTAAATAACTCACCTCATAGGATTCATGCTTCCATGATATCGCGATTTCAAACATAATCATGTTCATCGTCAGCCATAACTCCAACTGTTGAAATTCTTCGGCCGTCAACTATTCTATTGAATAGAATAGTTGACGGCCGAAGAATTTCAACAGTCGGAGTTATGGCTGACGATGAACATGATTATGTTTGAAATCGCGATATCATGGAAGCATGAATCCTATGAGGTGAGTTATTTAAACAATATGTTCTCCGATGATTTTTATATGAGGTGAGTTGTTAAAATATGTTCTCCACTCACTATTAATGATATAACCTCATAATGTTTATTCCCAATATTAATTTAAATATATCAAAGTTTTATTGATTTTCATAAATGTTCTTTTATTTTAATCAATATCCATGACAGCTGTTTCGATACAATGTATCTTCTTCAGATGTATGCCACAAATATAAATATATTTTTTTATATTCTTTATTTTTTATTATTTCACTCACCTCATACTTCATAACTTCTTGCAGACCTAGGTTTCATCACAACATTTGTGACATTCTCAATGCTGTGTTATGTTCACAACTGACGTCCAACGGCTTTCTATCCTGCAGACTGACCTCCGTGCCATCTGGTGGCCGACCGAAGAATTTCCAAATCAGTCCTCTCTCCTTATAACCGGGTATTTCAAAATTCATAGTTGTCTTTCATTCTTGCATATGTACATTTTTCCCAAATTGTGAGTTCCTTCGGTTTTTCCAATTGTTTAAGTAATTTTGTTTTGGTTTCTATTCTATGTTTTTCTGACCAGGCATGTGCAGCTATTGCAGATTTTTCGGTTTTCTCCATTTTTAACATTTCTGAGGTGTTCTTTTAATCTTGTATTTAGATTCCTTTTGTTTTTCCTATGTATATCTTTTCACAATCTTTACAATTAATTTGATAAATTCCCGATTTTTTGCCATCTTCAATCTTTTCATTTTTGTTGGTTTTTATTAAATTACCCAAGCTGTAATCATTTTTCGGTGCTAATTTAATGTTGAATTCGGCTAACATTTTTTTACATTATAAATTTCAACGAGGTGATTCATTTAAATCCAATTGAGAATTCAATAACTTATTGCTTTTCTTTAATTTATTTATTTCTAAAAAATCTAGCTTTTTTCCTTTGTTACAAATTTGAATTAAAACAATGATCATGTTGAAGTATCTAGATTTCTATCTTATGTTCTTTTTATTTTAAATTTGTTGCTCACATTGAAGAACAAATCCCATCGCTACAACCTTGAATGGATTGATGATCGAGCAGTTGTTACAATTGCATACAAATCTTCTGGAATGAATGCCTTCGAAGTTCTCGTTCTCTTTTCAATTGATCCGAAATCACAGTCACAGCTAAGAAATCTGTGGCCCCCACACGAGGTACTTTTGATAATCTCATCAAAATAACCTGCTCTATCAGGAAAAGCATAAAAAAATGTCGTGACTTTTATTCTGTCCTCTTACTGACTATGTATGCATGTTCTAAGGCACTTAGTACCAAGGCAAAAGGGCTGCCATCTGTTGACAGGTATAGAAATCATTGTAACAGTGAACAGCGCATGGAATCTGCACATGTTATTGGAATTGTCTGATAGAACCACATGGTGAATAAAACCAACAATTATACTAAAACAATTTTTTTTTAAATATGACATTTAGAACATTTAAAATTTCAACTCCCCAATTATTGAATCTATCTCTTAGGGCATAGCGCATTGTTGGGCCATAGCCTCTCCTTTGTTAGGAATTAGTATACCAAGTCAATTTTTAGTTACTCTATTTGCTCATAGATGTCTTGAATTGACATGCAATCAACATACTGTCTCAATGAGACATCTAACAGGCAACTAAGGTATTACTAGGACGTTCAGATCAGTAAATTTTGCTTAGAGACCTCTTTATTTAGGCTCTTTTATGAGCCTGAAAATCTTCAGACTCAGGACCCACGGCTTAAAGTCCCTCCCGGAGGACTTGGCTCCTTGGATTCTTCCATCCTAAAACCATCGATCCCAACCAGGTTTGAACCTATGACCCTCAGGACCAGAGGCAAGGAGCAAAACCACAAGTCCACCATTTATTGAATGATACAAAAATTGTTGAGACGTTTCTTGACTCACCTCATACTTCTTAACTCCCTTGCAGATCCAGATTTTGCCACTGTATTTGTGAATAGCATTGAGAATGTCACAAATACAGTGATGAAATCCGGATCTGCGAGGGAGTTAAGGAGTACGAGGTGAGTCAAGAAACAACTCAACAAAATTAAAATAAACCTCATAGTGTTATTTCCTACCTACATAACTTAATAAAAAAATTGGTAATGCTTGTTTTTCAGTTGATTCTGTTGGACTTCGGAGCCTCGCGACCCTACAGCAAAGAATTTGTGGACGTGTACATAGAAATCATCAGAGGAGCTGCTGACGGGAATCGTGATTTGGTTTTAAGCAAATCTCGTGAAATAGGGTTCCTCACTGGATATGAGTCCAAGGTCAGCATCCAAACATATTCATTACAAGTAACAGTATGAGATATTTTATTAGTTATTTACACCATAAAATGTTGTGTGCAGATAATGGAACAGGCACATGTGGACGCTGTGATGATTCTGGAGAGGTGTTCCAGAGATCTGAACCATTTGATTTTGGTGCTCAGAACACAACAAAACAGATACAGTCACTGGTGCCAACGATGCTGAAACATCGACTGTGTCCACCACCAGAGGAAGTTTATTCATTGCATCGCAAACTGTCGGGGATCTTCCTGCTCATAGCAAAGCTAAATGTTAAGTTTGAATGTAAATCCATGTTGACAAAGTTTATCAGAATTACATCAATAGACACATGTAAATTATTTGTACAGTATTCACCTCTAAATAATATATTCTTTATAAAAACTACTTCATTTCAATAATAAATTACCAGATTGGAAACCAATTGACACAGGCATGAGGAATACTTCTCTTCATAGTTGAGGTGAGATATACAAGATTCACCTTATTTCTTATCAAATTTTCCTAACAACTTCATTCTCAATTCTCCTCCTTCAAAGTAAGTGTCCATCTATTTAACTTTCACAGGGAAATTCTGAAAATTATCTGAAAATTGTTTATTTAAAAAATGCAATAGGAATTAAGAGGTGTATGGAAGCTGAAACAGAAGGATATACAGAGACTTGGATCTGCTGAAATGAGATATCTTCGGAGGACTGCAGGATACACACTACTAGATGACAAAAAAAAATGAAGACATCTTAGAAGAATTACACATGGAATCTTTAGAAAACAAAATTTCTGATTATAAGTCAAGATGGATGCAACATGTTCATCGAATGGAAGATCACAGAATACCCAAACTAATGTTAAGATATCAACCCGCAGGAAGAAGAAGACCAGGACGTCCACTCAAAAGACTTCTGGATGGTGTTTCTCTTGAGGCCGAAACAGGTCAACAAATGGCCTAAATTCGTGAATGTACTATGATGATGATGATGATGTTATTTATATATTAAATTTGGGAATTTTTAACATTATGAGGTTCAATTAATAATAATTAAATGAATCGTGATGTTTTCTGTCGAAGTAAGAAGGAAACCGCCAAGAAACGACATAACACCGGTCGACCAGAGGCTACTGACGATGGAGATAAGCTCCGAAACTGCAGTATAGAAGAAAAAGGATATGAGGTGAGGTAATAAAAACATTAATTTAATTATTAAATGTTAAGATATCAACCTGCAGGAAGAAGAAGACCAGGATGTCCACTCAAAAGACTTTTGGATGGTGTTTCTCTTGAGGCCGAAATAGGTCAACAAATGGCCTAAATTCGTGAATGTACTATGATGATGATGATTTAATAATTAAGATATTTGGTCTGTGTATTCTTACCTCTTATGGTTGTTTTTGCTGAACATATGTTTCAAGGCTTGTTAGCACCATCTTCAGCTTTTTGCAGTCTGTAGAAGCTGAAGATGGGGCTCACAAGCTTGAAATATATTCAACAAAAACAACCATAAGAGGTAAGAATACACAGACCGAATATCTTAATTATGAAAACTGTTTACCTACATGCACCCTACTCTTTGTGCCGTTTACACACATTAAAATAATATTTGAAGACAAATAATTTTTTTTAATATACAACAAGACTCTTCCTTGAAGGGAGGAAAGGAGATTACGAGTATTTGAGAATAAAGTTCTTAGGAAAAATTTTGGATTAAAGAGAAATGAACAGACAGGTGAATGGAGAAGACTACATAAGAGTGAACTTCGTGGTCTTTATAGGAAGCCAAATATAATGAGAACAGTTAAGTCTCATAGACTGTGATGGACAGGACATGTGGCACAAATGGGAAATGAGGAAAACTAGAGGGAAAATGCCCAGTTGGTAGACCTAAAATGAGGTGGGAGAATAACATTAAATATGATTTGAGGGAAGTAGATTATACAGGGGATGATTGGAAAACATTAGATCAGGATAAGGATGTATGGAGAGCTTATGTCCATGTGGCCATGAACCTATGGGTTCAATAGTGCCAGTGCATTAGTTATACAACAATGTATATAAGAGAAAAATTTGTGTTTAGATTGGAACTCGCCCTGGTAGCTCAGTCGGTAGAGCATTGGCCCGGAAAGTCAAAGGTTCTGGGTTCGAGTCTCAGTCTGGGAAAAAAAATTTTCTCTTCAAATATGATTTATCAATCATTGAGATGTATGAAATGAATAATAAAAACGTTAAAAAAGTCTAACTAGCTTTTTAGGAATTTGAAACTCCAGCAGGATACTGTGAGATCACTTGCGAGCTGAATTATAGCAAGCTTTTGCTTCAAACAGAGAAGTACAGGCCACACTGCTGCATTATAGAAGAAGGGAATATATTCATATCAAGAGAGTACTGTATGTGATATGACATTTCTTTCATCATCATCATAGTACATTCACGAATTTAGGCCATTTGTTGACCTGTTTCGGCCTCAAGAGAAACACCATCCAGAAGTCTTTTGAGTGGACGTCCTGGTCTTCTTCTTCCTGCAGGTTTATATCTTAACATTAGTTTGGGTATTCTGTGATCTTCCATTCGATGAACATGTTGTATCCATCTTGACTTATAATCAGAAATTTTGTTTTCTAAAGATTCCATGTGTAATTCTTCTAAGATGTCTTCATTTTTTTTGTCATCTAGTAGTGTGTATCCTGCAGTCCTCCGAAGATATCTCATTTCAGCAGATCTAAGTTTTCTGTATATCCTTCTGTTTCAACGTCCATACTTCGCTACCATACAAAAGAGTTGGAAGAGCCAGTGTTTTATACACTTTCAGTCTTGAATGCTTTTGGACTAACTGTGGCTTGAAGATAGAATTTATTAACCCTAAAATTCTTAAAAATTTAGATATTTTTGCATTTACATCCTTTTCTTCTTCATATGAGATATTGCATTCTAGATATGTAAAATTATTCACCTGCTCCAAAATTTTATTGTCCAGTACAATTTTACTTCTGACAGGATATACACCTTGAAATGCCATAATTTTTGTTTTTTCTGTAGTGACATTTCTTTATTTATTTTTAATGAAAATTACAGTAGGAAGTAACATTTTGAGGTAATTTTCAGTTCATAATTTTTCTTTATATAATAAATTTGGGAATTTTTAACATTATGAGGTTCAATTAATAATAATTAAATGAATCGTGATTTTTTCTTACCTCATACATCTATGTTTTTTTAAACACAGCACTGCAGTATCGGCGACACTTTGTCGTCATCGTCAGCTGTTTTCACGACTGTCAATTTTTTCTCCTTTTTGCCGTAATTCAGTGAAATTCACTATTGAAATGGAACAAAATAACAATATTCCTTTTTTAGACTTATACTTAATAAGAAATGAACAACAGCAAAAAATTGAATTTAACATTTACAGAAAAGACACACATACTGACAACTACATAAATCTTCAGGTTTTAATCATTGACACACAAACATGCAATTTCAATAGTCTATTACACAGATTCTTAAATATTCCACTTAATGTAGAAGATTTTGACAAGGAATACAATCATATTGTTCATGTTGCTAAAATAAATGGTTTCGATGAAGACATTATAAAGAATAAATTAAAGAAATTCAAACAAAAAGGTTACAGGAATACTCCACCTTACATCATGGTCCCAAGAAAGATGTAAAATTCAGAAATCCATTACCATCCTGAAGTTCATAATAAGTTTCAAAAAATTTTCAGAAATTTTAATATAACATTAGCTCCAATTAACAAATTCAGCCTGGGTAATCTGCTGTTAACTGATAATAAATGTAATACCCCAGACAACAAAAAATCTGGGATTTATCAAATTGATTGCAAAGATTGCAACAAGATATATATAGGAAAAACAAAAAGGAACTTGGAAACTCGTAAAAAAGAGCACTTCAGAACATAAAGAATGGAGAAATTGAAAAATCAGCTATAGCAGCACATAGTTTATTAGAGCATCATAGAATGAAAAAGAAGCAAAACTTTTAAAACATCTATCTAAACCTTTGGATTTAACAGTTTGGGAAAAAATATATATTCAAAAAACCATACTAGAACTATGAACTTTGAGATTCCGAAGAACCAAGCTTGATTAGAAAGTTCTTCAAAAATACAACAGATAGCATTTTAGGAAATGATTCATTCAAAATAACACCAGATGGCAGTTTGAAGAGGAATTCCTTCAAAAGAACAACAGATGGCAGTCTGGATAATTACCGGTAAAAAGGAGAAAAAATTGACAGTCGTGAAAACAGCTGACGATGACGACAAAGTGTCGCCGATACTGCATGCTGTGTTTAAAAAAAATAGATGTATGAGTCATAATGGCGGTTGAAAATGAATCAACTTTTATAGATTCATGATGTGTTCCGTTGAGGTTTATTCAAAATTAATATAAAAATTATAGAATATTCACCTGAAAGGTCCGTCTCCTCAACTTAATTATCATTTAACTGTAGCGCTTTCGGGACTTGTCCCATCATCGGCAGGATTCAAAACTGGTGTTTCACTGAAGATCTGGTAGAGGGGGTTGCATGTATTTGGTTCGTTTTCGTTTATCAGGCTGTCGTTGTGAGCTGCTTTCATGATTTCCATCTCTTCGAGTACGTTTATCTTCGCTGGATTATTTTCTCTGTGCATTACTGTTAGGGTGTTTTCAATATTTAACATGAAGGACATCGCATGTTAAATGATAATTAAGTTGAGGAGACGGACCTTTCAGGTGAATATTCTATAATTTTATATTAATTTTGAAAATGAATGACAAGATCATTTGAAAACTATAGTTAACGTGTTTGAAAAACATGAAATATGAGGTAAGATGTTAAATGACTCATTAATTTATTAATAGATGTATGAGGTAAGAAAAAATCACGATTCATTTAATTATTATTCATAATTTTTCTCTTTACCATTGATTTACAATAATTTAATTGTGTTCATTAATTTACTTATTTCTATCATAGTAATAGCTTTAGCTTCTTAATATTAATTTAATAAATAATGCTATAGCTGTGTGGAGTCCCTTCATGTCTTCTTCAGGTAGAAGCCATTCATTTGTGTATTTGTGAATGATGATTCATTGCAATTGAATGTGGGACCAGTAGAGTAAGGTAAAGGAAGGATTTCTGCTTGGATGGGAATGAAGCCTGAATTAGCTCAGTGGACAGGGCATTAGCACGGAAAGCTAAAGATTCGGGGTTCGATTCCCGGTTCAGGCAAAAATTTTTCTCTTTACCATTGATTTGGATAAAATGTTTTTACATCTCACCTCATAAAGTTGCTTGTGCTACCGACTGCTCTAGTTAACATTCACTACTCAAGTTATTTTTTTAATCCATTTTATACAAATTTTGTGTGACGAGAAAAATATCAGGATTGTTTAGTACATTTGTTAGTAACTGCATATATAAATTTACATAGCGTTATGTAGAATAATTGAATGACAGAATTTTGTATTCAAAAATAACTAAAAGCCAGTGCTCTCTGTGGCACACGCCTTCTAGATATCAACCTGTGATATTATCCTCCACAATTCCTCATTTGATATGATTTTTGGCCATCAGATTCTCAAAATAAATCTCAGGCATCTATTTAAGAAGTTTCCATGCCCTTCTTTAAATTATTTTCTTATCAAGAATTAATATTTTTCAGTTTATTAATTCATGACATACTGTGTGTGCAGACCTCAGCCTTAACAAAACAGTAAATTACTACTTAATTTTAGGAAGTGATATTTTGAGGTTATTTTAATTATATCATTTTTAGTCTGATCATCTTATTTCAATATTAATGTTGATTTGTTCTTGGACATGTTTCAAAACAATTCTGTTTTATCGTCTGATCATCTTACCTCAATATTAATGTTGATTTGTTCTTGCACAATAAAACAGAATTGTTTTGAAACATGTCCAAGAACAAATCAACATTAATATTGAGGTAAGATGATCAGACTAAAAATAATATACGTAAATTACTGTTGTAAAATGCTGATGCTGCTTTTTTTTTTTTGCATTCTAATAAAAATGAACTGCTTTCTTACATTGTTGAAGTTGTCAAGTGGGAGAAAAATGCAACTTTAAAAGTGGTTACTGCTTTCTCACAGTGCACGATCTACATATTGTAAAGATTGAAAACTTGGAAGGCAAAAGCTGATTTTTTTATAATTTGAATAAACATAACTTTTACTCGACATTAGATACCAACCAACCAACTTTTACTGCTTTTTAAAGATGTAATGTGATTCACAACTTTGATACAATTCCAACAATACCAACCTAGCTATATTTTTTATTTTGCAATTATTGCCTTTTTTCCTTAGCACAGTAGTTAATTGGTGTAAGTTTCTAAAAAAATTGCAGGGTATGTTCTCATTAGAGACTTTATTTATTGGAAGATTAAGGTTGAAATATCACTGATGAACTGAAGGTTTTTTCTGCTTTTCTTCCAAATATCAAGGAATATATCGTGTTGCAATTTCATTGGTCTGTCTAAGCCCATATAGCCCTGTGTGGGGTAAAGGTGCTCCCTTGCGGGAGCATAATTTAGTTATACATATTTTCCTACATGTAGCTAGTGGCATGTGGTTAACTCATAATTCGTACCTGAGACACCTAGTGGGCAACAAAAGTAATACACTAGGTTTAAGGTTCTTTTACTATCCTGAAAATCTCCAGATTTGGGACCCATAGTTTAAAGTGCCCCTCTAGAGGATTTGTCTCTTGGATTTTTCCATCTTAGAAAATCCATCAACCCTAGTCGAATTTGAACCTGCAACCCTGCTCAGAGTGAAGTTACTTTATCCCTATATCACCAAGATCGATATCCATTTTATTATATAATTTACAAAATTAAATCAAATATAAATACAAAACTACTACACGCGACTAAGATCCTAGTTGCGAAATGACCTTCGATGTCGAAGCGTCTGTAAATAAACGTTTTAAACGATTGAGTCGTCGAGGTAGGCTTTAGGAAATTACAGAATCAACAAGATGGCGATAAGAAACGTGCTCTACATCGCAATGTTATGGCTCTAGTTATAGAATGCATGAACCCGCCCATCATCAGTAAACAAATGACTACCTTTTAGGATATAACTTTATTTTAATCTCTAACATTATTATTTTGGATATAGTATATTATAAAATGATATTATAGTTCTTAATAGGTTATTAAATATTGACATTATTTTTTTTAGCAATGTTAAATTTCTTCTTCCAATCTACAATGACAGTTCACGTTAGGAAAAATTGTTGAACGATGTCATGTATGACGTCATATTAGATTCAGTGTTTTTGTTGACTAAATAGTAATATGGGTTGCTCTTCCAGTGTTGGAATATTGTGAATTATGCGCGAAGAAGTCAATTAATTTGGTAAATAGACATAATATTTCATTCCATTTTTTGTTTAGTGTGTTGGTGTCTGTCTTATATGATTGCTACGTGTGTGATGTTAGATTGTTGTTATAGGGGTGGTCTGTCGGTCGACTTGTATTATAGCTTGCGGCAGTAATAGCGATATTTCACTGATAGTTTCTTATTAATCCCGAATATAAGTGTATTTACGTACTGAATTGTGCTTGTGAAATGGTTTTCGATGGTTCAACATTTCTCTTATCAAATTGATAAGTAATATTTGCTGTAAGTAATCAATCAAATGTGTTGATGTCAGTATTTATTAAATTTCAATGACATGTCAATTTAGATACGCCCCCTCAATTTATAGGGTTATTAACCGTATTTCAAATTTACATATTTTTGTTTTATTGCCAGGGTTGCTTTCAGTTTTAAGTCTGCATCATAATTTATAAATTTGCAATTTTATTTGATTGTCCAATTTTCAAAACAAATTTCTTAGCAGAACATTATGTAAGTAGGCTAAAATGTTAACGCTGCGATGGATTACTAATATTATCTACGATGAAAATTAAAATGAATATTAATCATAGTTTTGTATGAAAAGAAAGTTTAAAAGTTTAGTCATCTGTCACTTTAGTTTGTAGTCACTACCTGACACAAGCTTCTTTCATCTCCCTTTTAAAATACTATTTTTTTTAGACAGGAACCCTTATTTCAGTAAAGTAAAATCTAACCATAAAGCCATATTTTGTATAAATTTTATGAGTGTGTTACATGGAGCTAGAGCAGTGTACAGAGATTCTAGAAGAATATACTTTTAACATGTTTTTCGTATAATATTAGAGTAATTGTGAAGAAAGGGATATGCTTTTGAATCAGTTCAATTTACTGAACTAAGAGGTAAAACTTATTTATTATTATAGTGATCCCACACATTGTTATGAGCAGTTTTCAAGTTTTAATTAATGACAAATAATGGAGATTTAATTATAATAACAGGTCTCATTAAATTATTTCATCTCAGTAACCAAGAATTAATGTATGAACAATATAAGAATCTGTTCAGTTCATTTGAACTACTAGTGGAGAAGTTTAATGTTCATGATAACATACGACTGTCACTAAGTGATATTATTTTCAAGATAATTATTTTTCAATTATTAACAGTTTGAGTTTTACATTTGTACACATGAGATGTAAACTTAAAAAGCCAGTAACAATGAATCACTCCAACCTTATATTTGTTCTTTTTATAGTGTAATATATAGGTTAGGGTGAATTTAAATTGGTTAGATTTTAAGATTTCGTGATCTTATTAAATTTAATAAGTTAATACAAATTGTCTCCATGATCCTGTAGCTCCATTTAGAAGTGTAAAACATCAGTAAGAGCTTTCCACCGGGCACAATTAATGGTAACAGTCTTCACTTGCTATCCTCTTCACCTGATCATAGACATGTGAATGTCCTCTATCCAATACAAACAGCTGATATTTTTGTTTTGTGCACCGTAGCCAACTGGTTTAAGGCACGGTGCCTTGGTGCAGAGCTTTGGGACATGTGCTGGTTTATGATGAAATTAATGTACCTAGCTTTAAAGAGTTTCTTACCTTTATCTTTAAATTATTTATTATTTTTTATGAGGTTTACCTTTTCACTGCTGAGATATTTCCAGCCTTTAAAACCCTCCTTGCTCAATGCAGGGAGAAATATGGAAAAAAGTTTATTTAGGTTCCTAAGAGATGGCAGTATATGCCTGCTTAGTTTGAAAGCAATGCAATACGTATTATATAACTAGCAGGCGTTTGAAGTTGAGAATGGATATACACACCCATAGCACGGCAAGCATTTTCTTTGCCAACGCATATACCTGTTCGTAGCAGTGTGAAGGTTAAGATTTTTTTTTTCTAATGCTACCAGGTTTTCTTTTATGATATTACTGGTTTCCTCCCCTGGCATTGGCAGAATTGTAATTCATTTTTTACATTGGGGCACCTGGAAGGCGGAGTTACGTTACCCCGATGATGTGATGGGTGATAAATGATAATGAAGCGCCAGGAGAGTTCTTAACCTTAATTCCAGACCGTGGACAACCACAGGAATAATTAATTCTCTTTAAGGAAAAATTCCTATGGTTTGACCGGGAATCGAGCCTGGGACGTCATGAACTGTAGTCAGGAATGCTGACCACTAGCCCGTGCTTATTTAAGTGAATTGTGATAACCTTCTTATTTGATTAAATGTCATTAATAGGCTATATATGGGGATTTGTAATTTTATTTCTTCTGAAGAATTTTGGCCACTATGGGATCAGTATGTGTTACAATGCGTAGCAGCTTCAGATGCTGGGGGACCCTACCCTTTAAAAGTATTCCCACTACAGGCCTCAGGAGGCCCTTGGGGTAGTGGGAGGTTAAGACTCCCACTATTTCTAGACAATCGGCACTTGATGTCAGCCGGGTTGTCAGCCCTGCGTGACGGCCGCCTTTACCCCAGAACAAGCGTCTGGTACTCATTTCCATTAGAGGCTGGGTCGACCCCAGGGCCATAGTGCCGCCAGAAGGTTTGGGTCATTTTAAAAATCCTGACCCCACCGGGACTTGAACCCTCGACCTTCCGGCTTGTAGCGCAGAGCCTTAACCACTACGCTACGGCATGCCCCACGGTACTTAGATAGCGGATAGAATTGTTTTAAATGACACTCAATCTATCATCCTTATTTTTTTTTTTTTGGTTGAAAAATAATAACTCATTGCTGCTGTTGATTCCATAGGTTCAATGGCTGCATGAACATAAGCTGTCTGTACATCCCTAACCTGACGTAATGTTATCCAATCATCCCCTGTGTAATTTACCTGCCTCAAATAATGTTTAATGTTATTCTTCCACCTCATTCTTGATCTGTCTACTGGGTCCTTTCCTTCTGTTTTCTACGAAGAGTTTCCATGCCCATCTTTCATTCCCTTCCAACTGTTCTTAAAACATTTAGTTTCCCACAAAGATTATGTAGCTCACTGTTATGTAGTATTTATTATCTGTTCATTTCTTTTAGGTCCAAAATTTTTCCAGAGAACTTTATTCTCAAATACTCATAATTTTCTCTTCCCCTGAAGTAAGAGTCAATGATTTGCATCCATATAATTGGAAGAGTAAAAATAACAACCCTCCATGGTATCTTTACCTTGTCGTGGTGGAGTGGCTTGCGTGCTTAAATGATCCTGAGAGTTATGCCGGCAGTAGCATTGCTGCCGATAGGGTTACCCATGCCGGACTGGTGGAAGGTGATAAGACATACGATAAAAGTACCTTGGTCGAAAGAGTGGCGATCTTTCACTGTAAAAATACAACCGTCAAGAAATATGGGCATGGGTTCAACTTGGGTAAAATTTTCCAGAGGTCAAATAGTCCCCCATTCGGTTCTCCGGGCGGGGACTACTTCAGGGAACCCATGCCAAAGGCTCAAACACAGGGACATGTTCCTAGGAACATGGAATGTTAGGACTTTATACAATAGCGGGGCACTACCAAAGAGAGATGAACAGACAGGTGAATGGAGAAGACTACATAACAGTGAGCTACATGGTCTTTATAGGAAACCAGATATAATAAGAACAGTTAAGTCTCGTAGACTGCGATGGGCAGGACATGTGGCACGTATGGGGAATGAAAGACTTGCATGGAAGCTTCTTATAGGAAAGCCAGAGGAAAAACGCCCAGTTGGTAGACCAAGAATGGGGTGGGAGAATAACATTAACTATGATTTGAGGGAAGTAGATTATACAGGGAATGATTAGAAAGCATTAGCTCAGGATAGGGATGTATGGAGAGCTTATGTCCGCACGGCCATGAACCTACGGGTTCGATAGTGACAGTGAGTAAGTAAGTAATAGTTCAAACATCTTAATGACATTTGAATGCTGATATTTGAAGAATGCAAGTGATTCTAATGGAAGTTCTTGCAAGGCATCATTCATTTCTTTTTGTGACCCTCATGGCAATAACCTGCTATTGACCTCATGAAGGTCTATAAAGTTTCTAAACAAATATATTAGATCCTAATGAACATCTTCTTATAACTAATTCTAACTCAGTGTCATTATCAAATCTAAAAGTTCATGATCATACGTACATAAGCTCTTGATACATCTCATTCCTACTGGACTCTTTATCTCTGGTTTCCGTATAAAAATTTCCTATGGCCCTCTTTCATTCCCCAATTGTCACATGCTCTGACCATTGCAGTTTACTGTTATTATTACATACTGATTATTTTTTAATTTGGAAAAAATAAGTGCCAATTACAATTTAAAAATTTCAAAGAATAAAACTAAAATTTTAGCATTTAAAGGACATGATACCTTAAGAGCAAAAATTATAATTGTTAATAACATTTTAGAGCAGGTGAACAGGTTTAAATATCTAGGTTTCAATTTATCATATGTTAAAATTGAAGATATTAATAACAAAATAAATAAATTTAATCTAATGAGTGGCACTATTAAAATAACCCTTAAAAGCACAAGAAAATAAACAAACATTACATTGTATAAAGTAATGGCTGTTCCTGTATTGATGTATGGATCAGAATGTTGGACAAAAGACAAGAACAAAGATTGGAAGCAGCTGAGATGAGATTTTTAAGAAATATAGCAGGATGTACTTTGCTGGATAAGAAAAGAAATGAAGATATAAGAAAGGAACTAAATATTTTCAAACTTACAGACCGAATAATTAAATGTAGGAACGACTGGAAAGAACACATTGATAGAATGCCAGAAGGAAGATTTCCAAAATTATTGCTAAATTATAAACCGCACGGAAGGAGAAATGTTGGTCGCCCACACAGAAGATGGTCTGAACAATTTTAACAATTCTAGCTTTCATGAGACTGGAACGAGCCAACAGGCTTAATCCCTGGATGATGATATAGCCCACTGTTAAGTAGTCCTTTCTGCATTAACCCATTTGTTTCAGGTTTAAATGCTGAATTCATTTCCCCAGAAAGTACAAAGTAAAATCTGTTTCCAGAATAAAATTTTAGAGAGATCTAATCAATTTAAATATCTTGGATATTATCTCTCTATCTGGGATGAAAAGGATATCCCTGAAAAAATTACTAGTTATAATAAAAGTTTGGGAATTATTAATCAAGTTATGAAACCATCCCTTGTACAAAAAAAACACCAGATTACGTTTATATAACACTTTGGCTAGACCAGTGTTGACCTATGGCAGTGAAGCATGGACAGTAAAAAGACAACATGAAAGCAGAATAACGGCTTCTGAAATGAGATTCATGCAAAGATCAGCGGGTTACACCAGATGGGATCGGAAAAGGAACACCGATATCTTAAAAGAATTGAAGACTACGCCAATTTTGGAATACATTAAACAGTACCAACTAAATTGGAAACACCATCTTGAAAGAATGAGTTCAAATCGGATCCCCAAAGCTGTTTATAATTATATACCAAGAGGACGAAGATCACTGAGCCGTCCTATGAAACGCTGAAGGGAAAATTTTCTATAGGATCATAACAGCCTTGGCCTAATACTTGGAAGGAAGAAGAAGAAGAAGAAACTACATTTAAGTTATCGTAAATTATATTGTCCATTTTCAGACATTCAAAACAAACAAAATATAACGGTATTTGAGATCACAATAAGTGTGAAGGCCAAAACACATTCCTCTACTATTCATAAATGTTGAAACAAAAAATTACCCTGCCAAGGGATGAACAAAATATTGCAAAATATTTAACAGAGTTAAGCGAGTGTATCTCGTGTTCTGAGTTGAAGCCATTTAACTGTCGGCGAGTCTATCTTGTCTTTTTGAGGTGAATGGGTTAAGACATGATGCTTTGGTGGGAGCACTGATTCGAGTACTCATGAAGGAAGAACATTTTTTTGTGGAATTGCAGCTAGTATGTATGGCACTGGTGCTCACCCAGCACTGTGAGGAATTTGGGTAGTTACGATCAGTAATGATTCAGGTTAAGAAAATCAGCTACAATAATTGGGGGACCCAACATGCTGACATATCACCCATATACTGGCAGATCATCCATCTCTGTGATTAATACAACTGGATGTGATGCCAGCAGTCAGATGGTTGGCCAACATTCTTCTAGGACAAATTGGTTCGACTCTGAAGGAGAGTAGAACTTTTTTATGGGAGTTTAGCTAATGTATGGAACTCAGCTTCGTGAGGAATTTGGGTAACTGCTGCTCCACATTGAGAAAATCAACTATAATGGCTGTGGGGTGATATATCACACCTACCTCTTTGGGTATTCGTTAATTACTGTAAATAGCACACGCGAATGCAACTGTTACGCAATCAAATTTAGTTGATCACTTAACACTAAAAAAATCAGCGATAAAATTTGATTGAGATATTAGTGACAATATAGGATTTTAATTTAAAAATGACATCTGTAAGATTTGTAGTCATCCTCAACTTGAATAAAAGTTTTTAAAATTTTACAGACCATTCGGAATCTGGTTCCATCATCAGCCCAACATTTTTCTGTTGAAGATGGAACTGGATTCTGAAAGGCTGACAGAACTTCAAAAAGTTGTAATGAAATTGAAGATGACTGGACCTTACAGGTATCAGTTTTATATTAAAATGTTATATTGTTGTTGTAGAGATGTGACAGGCATGGGGAATCAAAGAGGGGCATGGAAACTTGAGCCAGAGAGAAATGGCCCAGTATGTAGGCCAAGAATGAGATGCAAAAATAATATTGACTGTAATTTGAGGGAATGATTCGAGGGAAGTAGATTATACAGGGATGACTGGAAAACATTGGCTTAGGATAGGGATATATGGAGAGCTTATGTCCGCGCGGCCATGAACCTATGAGTTCGATAGTGCCAGTTAGTTAGTTATATTTTGAGGGAAGTGAATTATACAGGGAATTATTGGGAAAAAAAACTCAGGATAGAGATGTATGGATAGTTCATGTCCGTCCGGGCATGAGCCCCCGGGTTCGATAGTGCCAGTTAATCGATTACGCTTTTATTTTGGAGGTAGAATTTTTACATCTACAAGCTCTTTGAATTCTGATAGGAAAACCAGAAGGAAAACGCCCAAGAATGAGGTGGGAGAATAACATTAACTTTGATTTGAGGAAAGTAGATTATAAGGGAATGATTGGAAAACGTTAGCTCAGGATAGGGATGTATGGAGAGCTTATGTCCGCGCGGCCATGAACCTAGGTTCAATAGGACCAATGAGTTAGTTAGATACCGTTTTATGTAAATGTATTGTTAAAGAGATGGGGACCAGATGAAGTGCTGTTTATCTTAGACATGGCTGTACATAGTAACAGCCCACAACATGGCTGGTATTACCAATTTAAACATGGCGTTCTTCAAGATAAGCCCTTACTTTGTAGTTTATGGAACTTGCAGGTTGATACATTCACTCACTGCCACTACAGAACCCGTAGGTTCATGGCCGCTCGGATATTAACCTTCGATACATCCCTATCCTGAGCCAATGTTTTCCAATAATCCTTGTAAAATCTACTTCCATCAAATCATGCTATTCTCCCACCTCATTATTGGGCTACCAACTAGGCACTTTCCCTCTGGCTTCCCTAGTAGTAGTTTCCATGTCCCTCTTTCATTCCCTATTTGTGCCACGTGTCCTATCTATCGCAGTCTACTAGAGTTGACTGTTCTTATTATATCTGGTATCTCATAAAGATTATGTAGTTCCCCCCCCATTTGTCGATCGGTTCGTCTCTCTTTAGCCCAAAAATGTTCATCATCAACAAGGATTGAGCCCAATGGTCTGTTCCGATCTCATTATAGGTCGAATTGGTCCTTCCATCTCTTCAATGGTCTTCCCAACATTTTTCTCCCTTTTGGTTTATAATTATACATTCTTCTTGGTATGCGCTGTTCATTCATTCGTAATACGTGCTGAAGATAAGCATTTTGATAATATTTTATTCTTTCACAGAGATTAAATATATTAAGTTCTGTTCTTATATCTTCGTTTTTCTTTTTATCTCTCCTTTGGTATCCTGCTATTGCTCTCAACATCTTCATTTCAGCAGCCTCTATTTGTTTACTATCTGCATTTGTTAATGTCCAGGTTTCACATCCATAGATAAGAGATGGCAGAAATAGTCGTAATCTTTTCTACTCCATGTTTCACATCCATATAATATCCATCCATCCATAGTAATTCTGCCCGAAGGCAGGTCCTTCACTGCAATCATAGCATTTTCATGCTATGCTTGCAGCTTTACTAGGAAATTGTAGGTGTGGTAGCTTCCCATTGGTTTCCACACCGGTGAAGGATGATGGTAAGGGTGATGATGATGGCCATATGATTTCGGGTACCGTTTGGGCCTTAAAGTTTTCCTGACATTTGTCTTACAGGTGAGGAAAAAACCCCGATAAAAACCTCACCCAGAAAAACTGTCCCTACCGGGGATCGAATCCGGGCCCGCTGCGTGACAAGGCAGCACGCTACCTCGAGACCACAGCGGTGGACTATCTTTATATATCTTCTGTACGTGAGTTCGTCACTGAACTCCTCCTAAACGACTGTGTGTATGTGTCCCTTGATGCTTTAGATTCACAATTGGAGCATCTAAAACTATTAACTGTAGGAGTTCACCTGAAGTGACAATTTAAAAATAGCTCTAGAGGTCGCAATTTTCGATATTTCACGACGAAACTCAATATATCGTATTAAAGTAAACCGAGGTAGGTATTATCCAAAAATGAGCGAAATGCAACAATTAGAAGTGGAGGTTTACCTGAAATCCGAAATTAAAAACTGACCAGCAACCTCCATGTTTGCTTCGTCTCAATTTATACCCTAACCTTTAATATTCCATTTATTTAGGCGTAGCAACGCACGCCGCGTGTAATTGATAAATATAGGCAGAGAGAGAATAGTACTGTATTAAAAAGCTATATATTTCAATGATCAGCAAATCCGGTGCGATGTGTGAACTTATTTGGTTGGAGTCGCAAAATTTATTGAATCTCAGCACATACCAATGACAGGATGCATCTCTTTCGTGGCCTGTATCTGGACTTGATCTCCGCCATGGCTGAAAATCCGGTTTCACGCAGATCAGATGTTGCAAGAATTAAGTATAATTGTTACAGGTTATGGACTTCTTGGTCCGTTACGTATCCAGTCATTTCTTATATTTTCATTTATTTTGATCCAGTTACAGGCTTCAAGAAAAAAATGCTTTTTTATTCATTTCGACATTTCTGATGTTCTCTCCTGGCACTGTAACCCCCTTCTGAGGTTGGGGCGCCTGGAAAGCGGTGTTACGGCTTGCCCGATGATATGCTGGGTGCGCCAGGAGAGTCCTTAATCCTAAACCTAATTTAAGGCGAATATGAGTGATGTCCGGGGACCATCTCGGCCTTAAATGTTCCATACATTTGTCTTACAGGTGAGGAAAAAACCTCATTAAGGAAACTTGACTCGACAGGGGATAGAACTCGGGCCCGCTGCGTGATAAGGCAGCTCGTTACCTCAGGACCACAGCAGTGGATTGTCTGAACAGTAAATTTTTAAAACCGATTTTGATATCGGCCATTTTTAGGACCCATAATTTTATGTAAGTAGTAACTTACTTACTCTCTGGTACTATCGAACCCATGGTTTCATGGCCGCGTACACATAATTTCTCCATACATCCCAATCATGAGATTACACCTACTTTCCTCAAATCATGGTTAATGTTATTCTCCCACCTCACCTTGGTTTTCCTACAAGAAGCTTCCCATCGCAGTCTAACTAACTAACTAACTCACTGGCACTATCGAACCCGTAGGTTCATGGCCGTGCGGACATAAGCTCTCCATATATCCGTATCGTGAACCAATGTTTTCCAATCATCCCCTGTATAATCTACTTCCCTCAAATCATAGTTAATGTTATTCTCCCAGCTCATTCTTGGTCTACCAACTGGGCGTTTTCCCTCTGGTTTTCCTACAAGAAGTTTCCATGCACGTCTTTAATTCCTCATTCGTGCCACATGTCCTGCCCATCGCAGTCTACGAGACTTAACTGTTCTTATTATATCTGGCTTCCTATATAATATCATGTAATTCACTGTTATGCAGCCTTCTCCATTCAACTGTCTGTTCATCTCTCTTTGGTCCAAAAATTTTCCTAAGAACTTTATTCTCAAAAACTCGTAATCTCCTTTCCTTCCTTAAAGTAAGAGTCCATGTTTCGCACCCATATAATATAACTGGTAGAATAACAGTTTTATATATTTTCAGTTTAACGTTTTTTGAAAGGAGTTGGGAAGTCAAGAGTCTCTAATGCATAATAGCACGCATTTCCAGAATTGAGCCTATGTTTAATTTCATTGTGCATCTCATTCCTGTTTGTGATTATTGTTCTACGAGACTTCCATCCATAGTAATTCTGCCCGAAGGCAGGTCCTTCACTGCAAAACTGTTCTTATTATACCTGATTTCCTATAAAGATGATGTAGTTCACTGTTATGTAGTGTTCTCCATTCACTAGTCTGTTCATCTCTTTGTACAAACACTCGTAATTTTTTCTCCTCCTTTAAAGTAAGTCCATGTTTGTTTATTGTAGGTACGGCTGTAATTTTTCTAAACGTTTTAATTGGAAGTGTTGCATTACAAATAAGTTTTGGCAGGGGTCGGTATAGACCACTTTGGGAACTGTGTCCGCAGTCGAAAAATCATTTGATGTTAATGAATTTGTAAAAAATCAGTATCCGAGAGGCGGGGGAGGGGGTCTAAACAATACGTTGTTTACGAAACAAAAACGTTTGGAGAGCTCTGGCATAGACCATATAGTCTATGTGGTGGTCTAATAGTTATGATCCTTGCTTGTAGTCCCGAGGGTCGCGTGTTTATACCCGACCAGGGTTGATTGGGTTTTAGAATGGAAGAATCCAGAAGAAAAATCCTACAGAAAATACTTTAAACCGTGGATAACGAATCTAAAGATTTGGAGCTGGTGACAAAACGTTAAGCCTAAATTAGTGCATCTGGATATCTCATTGAGGCAATGCTATTATGTCTGTGCATTACAGAGACTCCTGTCGTTCCAACTTCTCTAAATATAAACAAACTGAAAATATATAAAACTGTTATTCTCCCAGTTATATTATATGGATGTGTGCACCGCTGTGGCTCCCTTGTCACGCAGTGGGCTCGGGTTCGATCCCCGGTCGGGAGTTTCCTAGGTGAGGTTTTAATCGGGTTTTTTTCTCACCTGTAAGACAAATGTCAGGAAAACTTTAAGGTCCAAACGGTCTCCGAACATCATATGGCCATCGCAATCATCATTCATATTCATCTTAGATTAAGCTTAGGATTAGGCGCTCTCCTGGCGCACCACTATCATCATCATCACCCATCATATCATCGGCGCAACGTAACCCCGCCTTCCAGGCGCCCCAACCTCAGAAGTGGGTTACAAGTACGCCAATGCCAGGAGAGAACACCAGAAATGTCCAAAGGGAGAAAACTGGGGCATTAAAAAATTTATATGGATGTATAACATGGACTTTAAGGGAGGAGAAGAGATTACGAGTGTTTGTGAATGAACTTAGTAGGAAAATGCTTGGATCAAACAGAGATGAACGGACAGGAGAATGGAGAAGACTACATAACAGTGAGTTACGTGGTCTTTATAGGAAACCAGATATAGTTAGAACAGTTAAGTCTCGTAGTCTGCGATGGGCAGGACCTGTGGCACGAATGGGGAATGAAAGTGGGGCATGGGTAGCAAAACTAGAGGGAAGGCGCCCAATTGGTAGGGCAAGAATGAGATGGGAGAATAACATTAACCATGACTTGAGGGAGTAGATTACAGCAGAGATAATTGGAAAACACTTCTTCAGGACCAATACTAATAAAATTCAGTGTTAAAACCGTTGAGGTGGAGAGTCATAAGTTAAAATATACCTTCTTAGGTAAGATCCGTCGTCCTCAACTTATAAAATATGTAATTTTTATGCCTGTAGGCCTTTCAGAACATCCGTTCCATCTTCAGCAGGTCCCCCTTCGCTACAATATCTAGTAGCATCAACCATCATACTAGATATTGTAGCGAAGAAGGACCTGCTGAAGATGGAACGGATGTTCTGAAAGGCCTACAGGCATAAAGAATACATATTTTATAAATTGAGGACGACGGATCTTACCTAAGAAGGTATATTTTAACTTATTTTATCTTATTCTTCAGGATAGTGAGTATGGAGAGCTTATGTTCGCGCGGCCATGAACCTACGGCTTTGATAGTGCCAGTGATTTAGTTATGTCGAATTTGATATGTTTACGTTATTAAAATGAGTGCGGAAAATTAACTATAACAGTTCTGAAACACTGTATCACACGCAACTTTGGCAAACATACAAACTAAAATGTAGCGTGTGTTGACCATTTTAACATGATAGGGACGTAAGGAGAGCTTAAGTGCAAGCAGCCATGATGTTACATAAACATTGTGTAACAAAGCAACTTCAACCATTGAATGCCGAAACCTACCTGGAATTTATTTTTCCTCCATAGAAGCGTTGTGATGTATCAAGCCCGTTTCAAGAAAAAAATCTGCCGTTTTTAACTGCTTCTTCTTTTCTTATTCTTAAACATAATTTGTAGGATTTTCATCCTGTTTATTTCCAAAATCACTCCTCGGAGGAAGACGTATTGGATGTGCATTCACTGTCTATCCATCTCTTGGCAGGTCTTCCTCTTGTTCTTCTCCCGTCCATTGGTCTATCTTCTTTAGCTCTTTTTGCAAGTCGGTTGTCTTCCATTCTTTCTATACGACACTTCCAATATTTTCGTCTATCTATAATAAATTTGGTTATGTCTTGAATATGGCATTTGTCCCTAATTTATGTGTTGTTTATTTTATCGAATAATGTTTTCCCCTGAATAGTTCTTAAGATTTTCATTTCACATGTGCTTATTATTTGTTTAGTTTTTGTTGTATCAGCCCGAGTTTCTGCTCCATATACGATAACTGGTCGAACTATCGTTTTGTATATGCGGGGTTTGCTTTCTATTGACATGTGTTTGTTGCGCCAAATAAAATCTTTCATATATCCTGACATTTGTGCTGCTTTATCAGTTTGTTTTTAACTGCAAGGCATTAAAATCCAGCGCCAATTCTCTCATTTAAACTAAAATGAAGTAATAACTCCTTAATTGGTAGATTGGATAACCCTGACCACCTTACATCCGCGCCGCGTCCCGCCTCACTCCATTCCGCTCTTACTCAAGCAGGGAAGTCCATCTGCTCCGTACAGTGGATTATCATTGCTGGATTCTGGCTCCGATTTCTGTGCCTTACAGTTAAAAAGTCAGATTTTTTTTTTGGACACGGTCTTGGTACATGACAACGCTTCTCTGGGAGACATTTTAAGGTAGGTTTGGGCATGCAAAGGTTGAGAGTTCCCTTGTAAGGGCTGAAGACTGTAGGTCATCCCATCCGTCTGGTGACGACGATGGACATACGTTACCGATGTGACGTCAGCACGACAGTTTTTATTTTGGTTAGCGGCCAACACTTGTTTGCGTCTTGACTCACTTTCCCGGGGTTTATGCCCAGCTGGGAGATCAATGCCAAATAAATATTTATTAATTAAATAAAAATAAAAAGTAGTTTTATTTGATTTTCCATATTTATTAAGATATAATTCAGTGACAGCTGTTTCGGTACACTGTACCTTCTTCAAACATGTTAACAAATTATGAATTGTGTTCCAACTGATCTAAGCAACAATACAACAATATTTATTTAAATTTTTTAATTTAACAAAGGGGATTCATTCAAATCAAGTTGAGAATTAACAGTTTTTTTACTACTTTTAAAACTTATTAATTTCTACAGCCTCCAAAAAGATCTAACTTCTTACCCTTATCACAAATATGGTAAAATTTCAAAATTTGGATCGAAACAATGATTAAATTGGAATAGGTGGTTAGCATACTTTGAATATTCTAAATTTCTGTTATATGCTCTCATGTGTTCCTTTATCCGAGAGATAAAAGGTCTACCAGTTTGTCCTATATAGACATTGTCACATGTGCCACACTTCAATTTATATAGGCCTGCACCTGATAATTTTTCTTTTTTTGTTTTGGTTTTATTGTCTTTTATTATATTTTGTAAAGTTTTATTAGTTTTAAATGCCACATTAATGTTCAAGTTTTTAAAGTGTTTAGATATTTTATTTGAAAGTGGGTCTATGTATGACATTACAACATATTTCTTTATAAATAATTTGTATCCATTTGCGGGCGGTGATGGTTTTCAGATCACCGCGTTCCATGTCCCACAATCACACACAGTCTTCTCAGTTCCGTGTGGACGCACTGTGGTTGCTTATAGGAACAATAATTACAAACAGGAATGAGACGCGCAAATAAATTAAACTTAGACTCAATTCTACATGGATTGTTGTCATCCCAACTTCTTTGAAAAGTGTTAAAGTAAATAGTATTTACGCAACAAGGGAAGTAAGTACTGCAGATAAATTGGAGACTAGTAATTTATTTACTTCCTGAATTGCGTACATAATTTTGTTCACTCCTGTACTAATAATTATGTTTAATTTTTATATTACGCGTGAGTTTATATCTTGGTTTGAAGAGTTCAATTGTTTGATAGCGAGGTAATGTTGATAAAACAACTGCAATTGTTTACTGTTGCCTGTATTAGTGACAGACATTTTAAATAAGAGTTTCAGACTTCATATGAATTACAGATATGATTAATTGTGATGTAGAGGAAGCGGCGAATGCTGCGGTTCATTTTCTATTACCAGCAAAGTCGAAAATATATATGAAAAGTATTAAGATAAAATTTTTACAAAAAACTATGGCGTTTTAAGGGAAAATACCGATACGAACTAAAATTGTTATTAACAACAATATAATAGAACAAGTTAACAACTTTACTTATCTTTCCTATGACACATGTAAAGACATAGACATAAAATTGGTCAAATTTCAAAAACATAGGAACAATAAAAATCATTCTTTTCCGAAAAGTACGCACAGATACAATTCTAAAATTTTATAAAACAATGACTCTTCCAACTCTACTTTATGGTTCTGAAATCTGGGCTCTTACTACAGGTAAATTAAATAGGATAGTAGCTGCAGAAATGAAGTTATTAAGACCTTTAGCGGGTTATACGCTTTATGACCACATGCGTAATGAAGCTCTCAACACACCAGCAATAACTGAAACCATTCAAAAATATCAACGTAATTGACATGAACACCTCCTTAGAATGCCAAACAGTAGACTACCTCTGCAGCTATTGAACTACAGACCCACAGGGCGAAGAGATCCAGGAAGACCTAAGAAGAGATGGAGGAATCAATTTCTATCCTGAAGCGGAACAGGCCAATGGCCTAATCCATGCCTGCGATTGATGATGATTTTGACATTATTAATTAAATCAATAACTTTTCTTCCCTAGGAAAGTAAGTTGAGCAGTTACATCGCGTTGTCAATGGATACCAAGGTCTCTGGTAAATTCAACTTCCCTAAAAAGAATGATAATTATACCATTCGTATAGGAGTGAGTTACTCTTCTAGTTATATGGATGCGAAACATGGACACTTACTTTAAGGGACAAGAAAAAATTACGAGTATTTGAGAATGAAGTTCTTAGGAATATTTTTGGACGAAAGAAAAGTGAACAGACAGGCAAATGGAGAAAATAGCAGCGAGCTACGTAATTTTAATGGGAAACCAGATTTATTTGTTATTGTAGAACTATAGTCAACAGTTTTCGGATACTTTTGAAATCCACAATGGGTTGAAGCAAGGAGATGCACTATCTCCTCTACTATTTAATTTTGTACTAGAGCATGCCATTAAATCTTTAGAGGATGAGGAAGGCTTACAACTCAATGGTATTAATAAGCTGTTAGTTTATGCTGATGATGTAGTACTATTGGCCGATAGCGAGGAGATACTAAAGGACAACACACACACACTATTGAGTAACACTAAGAAATTGGGACTGGAAGTAAATATCAATAAAACTGAATACCATGTAATTGAAATATACAGCTAGTGACAAATGAGAGAAATTTTGAGGAAATGGTTGAATTCAAACACCTAGGAACAATAATCACAAATAGGGATGAGATGCACAAAGAAATTAAACATAGGCTCAATTCTGAAAATGCATGCTATTATGCATTACAGAGACTCTTGACGTCCCAACTCCTTTCAAAAAACGTTAAACTGAAAATATATAAAACATATATATACATACAGTTATATCATACGGATGCGAAACATGGACTCTTACTTTAAGGGAGGAAAGGAGATTCGAGCATTTGAGAATAAAGTTCTTAGGACATTTTTTGGACCAAAGAGATGAATTGACAGGTGAATGGAGAATACTACTTCACAGTGGCCTTTATAGGAAGCCAGATATAATCCATCCATAGCAATTCTGCCCGAAGGCAGGTCCTATACTGCAATCATAGCATTTTCGTGCTATGCTTGCAGCTTTACTAGGGAATTATAGGTGTGGTAGCTTCCCGCTGATTTCCACACCGGTGAAGGATGATGATGATAATGATGGCCATATGATTTCGGGGACCGTTTGGGTCTTAAAGTTGTCCTGACATTTGTCTTACAAGTGAGGAAAAACCCCGATAAAAACCTCACCCATAAAAACTGCCCCGATCGGGGATCTAACCCGGGCCCGCTGCGTGACAAGGCAGCACGCTACCTCGAGATCACAGTGGTGGACCCAGATATAATAAGAACAGTTAAATCTCGTAGACTGCGATGCGTATGACATGTGGCATGAATGGGGAATGAAAGACGTGCATGGAAGCTTCTTGTAGGAAAAGTAGAAGGAAAACGCCCAGTTGGTAGACCAAGAATGAGGTGGGAGAATAACATTAACTATGATTTGAGGGAAGTAGATTATACAGGGACTGATTGGAAAACGTTACCTCAGGATAGGGATGTATGGAGAGCTTATGTCCGCGCGGCCATGGCCTACGGGTTCGATAGTGCCAGTGAGTTAGAACTATAGCGTAGTTAAATATTTAATTACTTTATTTATATAGAGATTTCCAATGTGTACACATCTTTCTGTGCCTAAAGTTTTATTTTATTTTTCCACTCGTCTCTATCCATTTCCTCCAGCCCTCTTGTTCTTATTCCAGTTCCTGAGTTCTTCTGAATTATAAGTTGTTAAATTATGTTTTGCCTGGTTGTGCATTCTCTCCTGGCATTGGCGTAATTGTAATACACTTCTGAAGTTGGAGCACCTTGAAGGCGGAATTACGTTTACCTCGATGATATCCATCCATAGTAATTCTGCCCGAAGGCAGGTCCTTCACTGCAATCATAGCATTTTCGTGCTATGCGTGCAGCTTTACTAGGGAATTGTGTAGGTGTGGTAGCTTCCCGTTGCTTTCCACACCGGTAAAGGATGATGATGATAATGATAAGGATGATGATGATGGCCATATGATTTCGGGGACCGTTTGGGTCTTAAAGTTTTCCTGACATTTGTCTTACAGGTGAGGAAAAACCCCGATAAAAACCTCACCCAGAAAAACTGCCCCAACCGGGGATCGAACCCGGGCCCGCTGCTTGACAAGGCAGCATGCTACCTTGAGACCACAGCGGTGGACCCCGATGATATGATGGATGATAAATGATAATGAACCACGAGGAGAGTTCTTAACCTAAACTTAAACTTAAATTTCAGATCATGGGCAACCACAGTAATAATTCCCTTTAAGGAAAAATTCCTATGGTTTGTCCGGGAATCGAACCCTGGACCTCATGAACTGTAGTCAGAAGCTCTGGCCACTAAACCACACGTTAAAAGAGAGATGAATATATTTTGTAAATCAGCAATCACGGACTATAAATTGGACTTGCTGATAAATTGGCTTAGTTTACGCAATTCCTTGACGACGGCGCAAGTAATGTGAGTGAGAGTATAAGCTTGCAGCGCCACCCTGAGGTTATGAACCCGCACCCCCCAGGTTGTGCGTCACGTGCTTGTTTTGTTTGTGTAACCATTCTTACGTCTGACTTGATCACGTAGACAAGATGGTAAACACCGGCCCTATCAGGTACCGTACTGTGTAAGATAACGCTATACAACCACGTTCCTTTGCATTTAAACATAAATACTCACTTTTTTCTTGAACATTTGGAAAATTAGAGTAGGGCTATATTTAACATTTTTCCTTCTTTTCTTCATTACATTATCTAGATCGGTAAATAATTATATATTTGATAGTATTCGTCAATAATAATAATAATAATAATAATAATAATAATAATAATAATAATAATAATATAATTTATTATTATTGATAGAAAACAAGCTCATAGCAAAATAATGAAAGAAATTTGGGCTCAAAGGAAACGCCTCTAAGTACTTTGCGTAGTCCTACATGGGCTCATCCGCAATAAAAAAATATAATTTATTTCTTATTAATATGCAAATTTTCAATGTTTGCACATCTTTCTGTGCCTGAAGTTTTATTTTTCTTCTCCACTCGTCTCTATCCATCCACTCCATGTCCTCCAGTCCTCTTGTTCTTATCCCAGTTCTTATTTCTTGCATCCATGCGTTTCGAGGTCTTCCTTTCCTTCTTCTTCCAGGTGGACACCATTCCAATGTTTTCCTGGGTAACATTTCTTCTTGCATTTGTCGTGTCAATTTAATTGCTACTCTAATATATAAAAATGAATGTTTATTTGTTCGTACTTTATGCGCGGCCATGCCGTTCATCTGATTGTGATGGGGCAAAATGTTCAGGAGATTCCTGATATGAACATAGGCTACACCCTTAAAAATCGCCCTTTGTGGTGGAAAACGTGAAAAAAAGTAGCTCTTTGGACGCTTAAATGGCTTACGCTGCCTAAATCATAAAAAAATACACGAAATTAATGTACACAGAATCGAATATCTCAAAAATCTCTATAAAAAAGGCCGCGACAGCATATGTTTATCTCTTACGGATAACTCACAATAACTATTTTTGTCTTTCATTGATGCCAAGAAGATCGAGACAAGTACGTAGATTCATGTGCAAGCATAGCAGCACATGGCGGGTATTCTTTTACGGATAACTCACAATAACGAATTTTGTCTTTTAGCTCATTTATGCCAAGAAGGTCGAGATAAGTAGATTCCCGGGCAACACCGGGTAATCAGCACGGGGAATCTTAAAATAATTACGATATACATTTATAATTATTTTTCATTTTAATTATTCAGCTAATGATAAGTAGTACATTAATTTTTGTCTTTCAGCTCATTTATGCCAAGAAGATCAGGATGAGTAGATTCCCGGACAACGCCGGGTAAACAGCACGGGGTATCTAAAAATAATTACGATATAAATGTTTTCTTAACTTATTTAACCAAACATAAAACACATTAATTTTCGCATTTCAGCTCATTTATATCAAGAAGATCGGGATAAGTAGATTCCCGGGCAACGCCGGGTAATCAGCACGGGGTATCTAAAAATATAAATTTATAATTATTTTTGCGTTTACTTATTCAACTGAACATAAAAGCACATTAATTTACATTTATTTAGGCGCAGCAGCAGCGCACGCCAGGTATTAGCTAGTATCTTATAATCTACTATTGAATATCTAATATTTTTTTCTCGTGTGACAGCATTTCTTATTTATTCTAATTTTGAACATCTTGCTGCTCTCCTCAAGAAATCCATTTCCATAAACATAAGTTTTTGTTCTAAGTTTTTGTTGAATTTCCAAACTTCAGCTCCATATGTGAGAGTACTTCTCACTATTGAATTATGTATTTGTAACTTATGTTTTCTGGTTATATGTCTATTCAATAATAATAATAATAATAATAATAATAATAATAATAATAATAATAATAATAATAATAATGATGATGATGATGATGATGATGATGATGATGATGATAATAATAATAATTACTGATATGCATCACGGGGATTCTTATCTCAGCTTCTCTCAAAACACATTAAACTGGAAAAGAAAAAAAAAACTTCTCCTAGTTATATTATATGGATGTGCAACATAGGGGAAAAGATAACTAGTATTTGAGAATAAAGGAAAGTTCTTAGGATCATTTTTGGACCAAAGAGAGATGAACAGACAAGTGAATGGAGGATGCTGCATAACAGTGAACTACATGATCTTTATGGGAAATTACATATAATAACAGTTAAATCTCATAGACTGCGATGGGCAGAAAATGGAGAATGAAAGAGGGGCATGGGGTCGTTGTAGGAAAACCAAAGGGAAAACAACTTATTGTACAAAAAAAGACGAAAACACTCGTTCCATATTCCACGAATTAGGTTAGAGAAATACGTTAACACTGATTTGAGGAAAGTAGATGATTGCAAAAACATTAGCTCAAGACAAGGATGCACGGAGAGCTTCGGTCCCGCGCGAACCATGACCCTACGGGTTCGTTAGTGCCACTGAGCTAATGAATGGAAAAGATTGGCTTCCGGATATGGATGTATGGCGAGCTTATGTCTGTGCGGCGGCCATGAACCTACGGGTTCGTTAGTGCCAGTGAGTTAATGAATGGAAACTATTGGCTCAGGATAGGGATGTATGGACAGCTTATGTCTGTACGGCCATGAACCTACGGGTTCGTTAGTGTCAGCGAGTTAATGAATGGAAAATATTACCTCAGGATAGGGATGTATGGAGAGCTTATGACCGCGCGGCCATGAACCTACGGGTTCGTTAGTGTCAGTGAGTTAATGAATGGAAAATATTAGCTCAGGATAGGGATGTATGGAGAGCTTATGACCGCGCGGGCTTGAACCTACGGGTTCGTTAGTGCCATTGAGTTAATGAGTGGAAAAGATTGGCTCAGGATAGGGATGTATGGAGAGCTCATGCCCGCGCGGCATGAACCTACGGGTTCGTTAGTGCCGCTTAGTTAATGAATGGAAAATATTAGCTCAGGAATTGCGATGTATTGAGAGCTCAATGCCCGAGTTGGCATGATTTTCCTTGTTTCGGGTAGTGCTAGTACTGAAATTCGAACCCAACTGAAAGAAAAGCAGATACCGGGGTTTGAACCCGGGACGAATGTCTATGTATTGAGTTGGAGGCTTTGATTGGATTATTTAAACAGTAAATGGAGATCAATAACACGGAACAAGTTATACTTTGTTTTCCTCCGGCTCCGCTCCATCCTGTTTTTCACGTCTTTTCAAAACAAATGCACTTCATGGCTTGCGATTATTCTCATCCCTATCAAGTTGACGCCCACATACTTCCTCACAAATTTATTGTAATGCAGTTAGTTGTAAAACACACTCAACGGCCCAGATGGGTAAGTCGATCACCAATCACATTTCCATGATTTTTTATTTACAAACACAAGCAGCCAATCACCGTCGTGTTTCGCTTAGAATTTACCAAGCTAAAATTTATCAATAATAAAGAAACAACCTCCTTTTTAAATACATTTCTGAATAGGTCATCGCCTTCTTTTGCAGTGACTGACTCCTTAAATAAATACGGCTACCATATTGTATATACGATAAGTGCATGAATGGCCAACACGGAGCGCATGCGGGAGTTAATAGAAAAACCTTTGGTAGCAATTGATATACCACAAAAAAAAACACTGTTGTGCACTTTCTTAAATTTATTTTTTTTTCCAATGTAATAACATTTTCCGAAACAATATCATTGTCCATATTTATATCTATAGGACATCAAGAAATGATGTAAGATACAGTTTGATGGGTTTCATTTTTTCTCCACTCTGAAGTGCATTCTTACCATATTGCCTTTCCTTGGCAATAAATGATGAGGCGTGTTGCAGTTATGAACAAAAGAAGCAAATGAAAAATCGTACCAAGCGTTTCTCATTTGTGTTTCACAAACATCGTCGTTTTACATTAAATATATAAATATGTTAAAATAACTGTAATTAAATAATGATTTGTGAGTAAACACTTAATTTTAATTTTATTCGTTAAATAGTCCTAACTAAAATTGCCCCCCCAACTGTTTGATAGCCAAATTCTCATAAGTAATGCCACGAGTGATTTTCAAATTATCGATAAATTCACGACTCACGAAGTGAGGAGTGAATTTATCTAGAGAATTTGGAAATCAAGAGTGGCATTTGTTAGGACTATTTAACGAATAAAATTAAGCTGTTTACTCACAAATCATTATTTAACTATAGTTATTTTAAAATATTTATATAGCCTATTTAATGTAAACGGCGATGTTTGAAAACAAATGAGAAACGATAGGTACGCTTCTACTGCTTCTTTTGTTTATCACTGCAACCAGATCATACTATTTATTGCCAAAGGAACGCAATATTGTAAGAAGGAGCTTTCTTTAATATGGTAATCATAACACTGATAAATATTTGGTGAAACACGACTCTGATTGGTTGTAATACAGAAATCATTGAAACGTGATTGGTCATTGACTCCCATTTGGGGCATGAGTTAAATAGTCTAGATAAATTCACTCCTCACTTGGCGAGTCGTGAATTTATCGATAATTGGAAATCACTCGTGGCATTACTTATGATAAACTAAAAAAAAAAAAAAATTGTATGGTAAGCAGTAAATTCCCACGTGTGCATGTCCGGTTTCAAAACTAGTTATAGAGTCGGTTAATTTTATTTCATGGCTTAAAAATACTGCGGATAGTTTATTTCCATAATGTGGGGGAGCTCCATCTTTTTGGAAGACGTCAAAACAAACAAATAGAAAAAACACGATAATTTACAAAACTTAAAATTCAAAATAACACTAGAAATTACGTAATTTAATTGTTGTCACCACAAAACTTGAGTTTATCTACGTTTTGCAACAAACGACATTACCGTAACTTGCTTAGTTTTTTATTTATAACAATTTCTTATTGGTTGTGGTTGGTCCCGGACACATCCGTTAACGCTGTAGCGGCCGCAGTTTTTTTGTTTCTTCGAAAGCAAATTTGCCACATAGCATTTAATTAAAAATAATTAAGGTTGGGTTCATTCCCTCCATGGCATCTTTACCTTGTCGTAGTGGAGTGGCTTGCGTGCTTAAATGATCCCGAGAGCTATGCCGGCGGTAGCATTGCTGGCGATAGGGTTACCCATGCCGACTGGTCGAAGGTGATAAGCCAGACGAAAAAAGTACCTTAGTCAAAAGAGTGACGATCTTTCACCTTAAAAATACAACCGCCAAGAAATGCGGACATGGATTCCACTGAGGTAAAATTTTATGGAGAGCTTAATGTCCGTGCGGCAATGAACCTACGGATTCGATAGTGCCAGTGAGTTAGTTAAGTTTGAGTTAATTAACAAGTCAAAATCAGACCACTAGGCATAGGAGTTTACCTGCAAAGAAATTTAAAAATACCGATTGTGGTCGCAATTTTCGATGTTTTCCAACGAAACTCTGTGTGTTACTAAAATAAACCGAATAAGGTCATCATCCAGGGATTAAGCCTGTTGGCTCGTTCCTGTTTCATGAAAGCTAGAATTTAGGCATTCTCGTAAAATGAGCGCAAGCCGACCATTAGAGGTGGGGGTTTACCTTAAAACAGAAATTAAATTTGACTGGCGACCATGTCGCAATATATAGCATACCATTTAATTAGCAATGTATCCTGTAAGATACGTTAGTGCAATTTGATAGTTTTAATAAATTAAAAGAAAAATGAATTAGATAGTATTTAAATTAGTATTCTTCTACCAGTTATTTGGGTGCGAAACCTGGACTCTTACTTTAAGGTAGGAAAGGAGATTACGAGTATTTGAGAATAAAGTTCTTAGGAACATTTTGGACTAAAGAGAGATGAACAGACAGGTGAATGGAGAAGACTACACAACAATGAACTACATGGTCTTTATAGGAAGCCAGATATAATAACAGTTAAGTCTCGTAGACTGCGATGGGCAGGACATGTGGCACGTATGGGGAATTAAAGATTTGCATGGAAGCTTCTTGTAGGAAAACCAGAGGGAAAACGCCCAGTTGGTAGTCCAAGAATGAGTGGGAGAATAACATTAACTATGATTTGAGGGAAGTAGATTATACGGGGTATGATTGGAAAGCATTAGCTCAGGATAGGGATGTATGGAGAGCTTATGTCCGCACGACCATGAACCTACGGGTTCGATAGTGCCAGTAAGTAAGATAGCTTCCCGTTGCTTTCCACACACATATATATATATATATATATATATATATATATATATATATATATATTCCCATAAACAAGGTGAGAAATTCACTTAGTTTCTGCGTGACGGACTTTTTTCATGAAATAGAGAATTTCTCTTATCTAACGAAGAGTGTATCTTCACTTCCGCTGCCTCAAGGTTAAATTGTACAGATATTAGCAATTATGAATGATCTGTAGTTAAATTAATAACAAAGCTGATAAGGAAAATGTACAATACCGGCATGTAACTCAAACCTGGCCATGCATCCTTATCCAATCTTCCTCTGTTTAATTCACCTTTCATTTAACCCTTAAATTGGCAGTGTCAGTTATTTAAATTAGGGTAACAGAGTGGAACCCTTGATAGAGGTCCACTCCAGGGAGTAGGCGCCCCTGCCCTTTTGTGAGCTCCAGGTCCCACTCGCCCAGTGGGTAGTACCTGTGTAGGGCCCCGTCCACAGGGTTACGTGGGGAGAAGAGAAGTCCCCAAAGCCGTAGTGAAGGAACTTCTCCAGGAGACGAACACTCCGAAATTGCAGTTCCCTGCCCTCCAGGAAGAGGGGTTTGGCTAGAGGCTGGTAACCTCTACTAGTAAAAAATAACTTGCTCATAAACTTCAGCAGAAGAAAAGCCGAATTGAGTTATTTAAATGTGGCGAACCGCAGTGAAAACGAAATCAGTCATAACTTAGTCATATTGTTAGGTATATTGTGTAATCAATACCAGTAAAATTGATATCAAATTGCGTTGAGGTGAAGTCATATGAAAGTTAAAAATTAAATTGTACCTGTTGGTAGGTGCCGTCGTCCTCAACTTTGTTAAAATATTGTATGTAAAATTAACTGGAGCGCTTTCGGAAGTTATCTTCCATCTCAACCTGCAGTTATCTTCCATCTCGGAAGCTCAACCTGCAGAAGATATTAACAAAGTTGAGGACGACGGCACCTACCAACAGGAACAATTTAATTTTTAACTTTCATCAAATTGTGTAATTCTACACAAATTTAATTAATTTTTACTCTTTGGTCTTTTTATTTTATTAAAAATGTTAAATTAAACCAATATGTATTCTATAGGATAAAATAACCTGAACGGTGTTTCGTCATGAATTTTAACAAGTATCGATAGGATACAAGGATTAAATCATAGTTAATGCATTCTGGACCTACCTACTGGTCACTTTCCTCTGGCTTTTCTACTACTCCTCTTTCTATTCCATTCGTGCCACATGTTCTGTTCATTGCTGTCTACGAGACTTAACTGTTCTTACTACATCCGGTTTCTCATAATGATTGTGTAGCTCACTATTATGTAGTTGTCTTTATTCATCTGTTATAATAATAATAATAATAATAATAATAATAATAATAATAATAATAATAATAATAATAATAATAATAATAATATTAATAATAATAATAATAATCTATTCATAGTAATTCTGCCCGAGGGCAGGCCTTTCACTGCAATCATAGCATTTTCATGTTATGCTTTGCAGCTTTACTAGGGAATTGTAGGTGTGGTAGCTTCCCGTTGCTTTCCACACCGGTGAAGGTTGATGATGATAAGGATGATGATGATGGCCATATGATTTCGGGGACCGTTTGGGCCTTAAAGTTTTCCTGACATTTTGTCCTACAAGTGTGGAAAACCCGCGATAAAAACCTCACCCATAAAAACTGCCCCGACCGGGGATCGAACCCGGGCCCGCTGCGTGATAAGGCAGCACGCTACCTCGAGACCACAGGCGGTTGAATAATAATAATAATAATAATAATAATAATAATAATAATAATAATAATAATAATAATCTATTCATAGTAATTCTGCACGAGGGCAGGCCTTTCAATGCAATCATAGCATTTTCATGTTATGATTTTGCAGCTTGACGAGGGTTGTCCAACTTTTTAATGGTAGGTGTGGTGAGCTTCCCGTTGGCTTTCCACACCCGGTTGAAGGTTGGGATGATGATAAGGATGATGATGATGGCCAGATGATTTCGGGGAAAGTTTGGGCCTTAAACGTTTCCTGACATTTTGTCCTACAAGTGAGGAAAAATCCCCGATTTAAAAACCTCGTTCCATAAAAACTGCCCCGACCGGGTATCGAACCCGGCCCGGCTGCGTGATAAGGCAGCACGCTACCACGAGCCCAAAGGGCGGTTGAAGTACTAATAATAATAAATAATAATAATAATAATAATATAATACTTTATATATGTTTACAAAGTTTACACATCTTGCTGTTGCCTAAAGTTTTATTTTCTTCTACAGTAGTCCATATTCATCCCACTCCATGTCCTCCAGTACTCATATTTCTTGCATCCATGCATTTCGAGGTCTTACTTTCTTTCTTCTTCCAGTGTTTTTCTGGGTAATCTTTCTTGTTGCATTCGTCGTACATGCCCATACAAATTTGCTTATATATATATATAATTTTTAATGTTCATTTTTTCTCGTATGACAAATAATAATCAAATTTTTTTATTTTCCAAGGTTTTTAGTCTTTAACATCTTCCAGCACTTATTTCAAGATTCTATATGTATATCAAATCTCCATTTCTCTCCATTTTTGCACGGCTCTTCATCAAAGCCTAATCCTTCCACTTGATTGTGTCCTGGTTCTGACTGATTGCCTTAATAAATTCTGATTTCCATATTTTTGATATGTCAAAACTAGCTTTTGTGTTGTGCTTGCCAATCCTTGTACACGTTAGAAACCATCCCCACAAGGTATTTTCTCTGGATTTAGGCGCCCGCGGTGATCTAGTGGTTACGGTCCTTGACTCTAGTCCTGGGGGCGGCGGGTTCAAACCCAGCCGGTCGATGTATTTTTAGGATGGATGAGGCCTCGGGGAGGTACTTAAGCTATGGGTCCCGAGTCTGAAGATTTTCAGGCTCGTAAAATCCAGCAAGCGTGAATAAAAAGTCATTGTACAACATTTAACTGAACATTTTTCCATTCATGGTCATACCTTAGTTGCCTACTAACTAAACGTGCTGTCACTATCGAACCCGTAGGTTCATGGCCACGCGGACATAAGCTATCCATACATCCCTATCCTGAGCTAATGCTTTCCAGTCAACCCCTGTATAATCTACTTCCCTCAAATCATTGATTATTCTTCTTCTTCCACCTCATTCTTGGTCTACCAACTGGGCGTTATCCCTCTGGTTTTCCTACATGAAGCCCCTATGCCCCTCTTTCGTTCTCCATTCGTGCCACATGTCCTGCATATCGGAGTCTACGAAACTTAACTGTTCTTATTATATCTGGTTTCCCATAACGATCGTACAGCTTCCTGTTGTCATACAGCTTCCTGTTATAAAGTTTTTTTTCTTTCACCTGTTTGTTCGTCTCTCTTTACTTCAAAAATGCTCCTAAGAACTTTATTCTCAAATACTCGTAATCTTTCCTCCTCCCTTAAAGTAAGAGTCCATGTTTTACATCCATATAATATAACTGGGAGAATAACAGTTTCACATTTTTTCAAGTTTAACGTTTTTTGAGAGAAGTTGGAACGACAAGAGTCCGTGTAATGCATAACAACATGCATTTCCAAAACTGAGCCAATGTTTAATTTATTTGTGCATCTCATTCCTATTTATAATTATTATTTCTTGCTAGATGTGTCATTGAGGCGATGTGCTAATCAAATGTCACTCGTTCACATATGTAAGTAAATAAACCTAATTGAATTAGCTTGGTACAACTCCCGCTAGGGAGCACCCTCGATTCCATGTGGAACGTATGGGGTAATACATATACCGGTATACAAATAATATAATATAAACCTACGATTTAAATGGATTTGATAACAAAAATAGAAAAACAAGAATAATAAAAAAACAAGAATAATAAAAATATTGTTAGAACTTGGTTGTAATTGTGTAAGGAGGGGACATAAAGGAACAGGGAACAAAGGAAGGATGAGATAAATAAGAATAAAGTAAAACAAAGTTAGCCACGAAACAGTGAGTTTGTAAATTAAAATTTGAGATGTCGACTGTGTTATTTTTGTTTACATAGAGAGAGAGGCGTGACCTTGGAATTGAACTTGTCAGGGGGCAGCAGATATCCTCGTGCGGCGACGTGAGTCCGCTCACACACACACACACACACACACACACACACACACACACTCTCACTCTCTCTCCTTCTTTACCTGTATCTTCTTCCCTTCTTCTTTTGTCCTTTTCTTTGCCTATTCAATTTTCTTTTCTATTTTTTCTTATTTTCCTTTTTTCTTCTCTCTCCTTTCTATTTATTTTTTATTATTTCCCTTTTTCCTTCTTCCTTACGTATTTAATTTCTTTTCGTATTTTATTTGTTTTCCTTTTTCTTTTCTTTACTTTCTTCGTTTTTCATTTAATTTTCTTTGTTTCGTTTTTTCTTCTTTTCCTTTTGTTTTCTTTTTCTTTCTTTGATATCATTTTTTTCAGTTTTAATATTGTAATTCCCTTTCTTTATGTTACCTTCTTTCCTCTTTTCATTTATTCTCCTCATTAATTGTTTCTCTTTTATTTTGTCCCTTTCTTTGCCTTTATAATTTTATTTTCTTCATCTGTTTTTCTTCTTTCTCTTTTTTCTTTTCTGATTTTTCTTCTTTTCTCTTATTTTCGTTCCTTTCTTTCTTTTTTTTACATTTTTATTCCTTCCTTTTTTTTCATTTTATTTATATCTTCACCTTTTTCCTTTTTCTTTTCATTTTATTCGTTTTATGTTTCTCTTATATTTCTTTTGTTTCTTTTTGTTTCATTTATAGTTATTTTTTTATCTTATGTATGATATAGATCTTTCTCTTGATATATGCCTTATCTTTCTCTCTACATCTCTTATGAAATCCTTTCCATGTACAGATTCATGTTCACTTCTTAACACATGAACCTGTTCCTAAGTTTCAAGATGTCCTTAGGCAGACCTACTCTTGTATTGGTCTTTCTCTGCTTGTGATTCCTTTAGGTTGGTACAATACAACTTTTTTTTTGTAGTCGATTTTGGGTCCATTCATTGTAAATATAGTTGTGGTTTAAATCCTGTGGGAATTTTGCATTTTTTTGATCTTCCTTTACATCATTTGCTTCTGAATCCTTTACTTGGTTCAATAAAGTTTTTATTATTATTTGAGGAATTTTAGAAGGAAGTGCAACTGGAGATCTTTTCTACTTGACTACATTGATGGTCTCTTTCTATAGGCTTAAGTTAACAGAAGTAATACAGTGCCTCTACTTGAGAGATGAGATGAAACCCTTGTCATTGAAGGTCTGTTGCACCATCACAGGAACAGTTGAAATGAAACAAAATGGATGACATGAGCATGGAGAATAGATGGATGAAGATTTTTCCAACAAAAATAGGAGAATCTCCAACAAAAACCTGTTATGCCTCCGATTCATTTGCCATAGAGTGGTCTTTTATAGACCAAAAAAAAATCTCCATGGCTTGACACAGACCCTTGGCTACCAGCTGGGTCCTGGTTTTACATCCACATATGCCATGAATGATCATCCAGTCAGTATAGGAGTGACTTGTGGTTCCTCAGACATTACACCTGGAATCACTACTTATTGTATTTTTGTATTGTAAGCCCATGTTTTCCCTTTACAGAGATTTAGGCGCTCTCCTCCTACAGGGAAGAATTTTAACCATACTAATTTAGTTACACTTGTTTTCGTATAGATGTCATTTTGAGTGCTCCGTGGTCAGCGTTCCGCCTCATACTGACATCTAGGAAACCAAGGTAGTACTATGACGGGTAAATTCGGTAAATTTTGCTTAGAGGCCTTTTCATTCAGGCTTAAGGATTTTTTACGAGCCTGAAAATCATGAGACTCGGGACCCACGGCTTAAACTCCCTCCCGGAGGACTTGCTCCTTGAATTTTTCCGTCCTAAAAAATCCATCAACCCCGGCTGGGTTTGAACTCGGGACCAGAGGCAAGGAGCATAACCACTAGTCCACCGCGGCCGACACTACTTATTGTAACTACACAAATTCTCGATACTGGTTGAAATTCTGTGAGAAAATTTCTTCCTCCATGGAGACTCGTACTAGCGCATGTCTCATAGCTCTGCACTGAGGCCTCTAGGATACAGCAATGAACTTCCACACCCAACACACTCACTCATACAAAGTTTCCATGTTCATAATCTCCTGTTCCAGCCTATGTTACAGTTAAATGGACTCTTGGTCATCTCTTCCTGTTGATTTGCAGTCATAAGTTTGTCTTGGAATGTTAAATATTTAAAACAATAAAATTTGTATCTGTTGTAGCACTTGTCCTCAACAAATTATATTTGTATAAATATTTAGCTCGCCCTTTCGGAACTGGTTGCATTTTCAAAGCTGTTCATTGGGTATTGTATAGTGGGTTGATCTGGTAGGGCGTGTTCTTATTTGCTTCATAGTTTCTATTTCTTCTAAGATGTTTATTTTCCTGTTGTCATTTTCTGTATGCATAATTGAAATAATAGCAATGTAGCCTCAGGATGTGTTAGTGAACAATGAATGAATTTTGTTGCAGCATGGGAAGTGGGAAGAGGGTTGTGAATAGTTGGTCGTGCGACATGTTCCGAGAACAGGTGAACACGATCTCCTCCTGGTTTGATCAGTGGAATGGAGTGTGAGAGGACTGTAGCTCTCTACTCGCTGATAAAACGGGACGCATGTGAACGCTCGCTTCCTGTCGCTGGTTCTCGACCAGACAATCGGAGACTCACAGGAACTGCAGCTACACGAACAGCAGGCAAACAACCCAGGTGAGTGCTACCCCCACTCAGTGCATTCTTTTTATGGAGTAGATATATTTGTGTAGTGAGGTGATCCTTGAATATAGCTCGGTTATTCTATGCCACCATTGAATATTCAATTGTAGAACAAGTAACTGCTAGCATCGTGCTGGCCAATTTGATAACACACATTCCCGCTAGAGCCAATTGCAGACATGTTTGCTCACATATAAGGAGATTTTATTCCAGGAGTCTGCCTACATTAGTGGGTAAGTTAGCATTGTTTGGGCAAGTTAGCATTGATTGGACAAGTTAGCATTAGTTTGGGCATGTTAGCATTATTTTGGGCAAGTTAGCATTATTCATAGTTAAATATGGGAAATAACAATATGAGGTTCTTAATTCATAAATTAATGAGTCACATTTACATCTTACCTCATAGTTCTTGTTTTCTTAAACACGGAAATTGTAGTTTTCAAGAGAACTGCAGTTCCCATGTTTAAGAAAACACAAACTATGTGGTAAGATGTAAAAATGACTAATTAATTTATAAGTTAGCATTAGTTTGGGCAAGTTAGCATTGTTTGGGCAAGTTAGCATTGTTTGGGCAAGTTAGCATTGTTTGGGCAAGTTAGCATTGTTTGGGCAAGTTAGCATTGTTTGGGCAAGTTAGCATTGTTTGGGCAAGTTAGCATTGTTTGGGCAAGTTAGCATTGTTTGGGCATGTTAGCATTGTTTGGGCATGTTAGCATTATTTTGGGCAAGTTAGCATTATTCATAGTTAAATATGGGAAATAACAATATGAGGTTCTTAATTCATAAATTAATGAGTCATATTTACATCTTACCTCATAGTTCTTGTTTTCTTAAACACGGAAATTGCAGTTTTCAAGAGAAAATTGCAGTTCCCATGTTTAAGAAAACACAAACTATGATGTAAGATGTAACAATGACTCATTAATTTATAAGTTAGCATTAGTTTGGGAAGTTAGTGTTAGTTTGGGCAAGTTAGCATTAGTTTGGGAAAATTAGCATTCATTTGGACAATTTACCATTAGTTTGGGCAAGATAGCATTTTTTTTTCAAGTTAACATTATTTTCGACGAGTTAGTGTTTGTTTGGGCAAGTTAGGGTGAGAAAATGGGGACTTGGTGGTACACCAGATTAGTTCAATTGTGACAAGTTGGCTACTCTGTCTGAGCAATTACTAATACATATTTTACATTGCAAATGTGGTGATTTTAGGTTACTTTGAGCTCAACTTCTCACTTCATTTTAAGGCATTTCTCACATTATTTTGGGAAAAAAAGACATATATTTCTCTCAGATACTTATTCACTTACTGCAACAATGAATTGTGTGTTTCGAACTTTTATAGGAATAAATCACTATGACGTTTAATTTAAGGTAAATTTATCTTAAATTGTGTGTTTTTCTGTTTTTTTATTTGAATTTATGTAGGTGGCATAGATTCCACTACAGCTCTTAGGAAGCTAGGCTTCATTTTGAAAAAAATGTAGAACACACACAAAATCTTAATTTTGTAAAAGAATATGGACTGAGGTCCTTTTGGCATGAAGTGTTTAAATTATGATAGTTTTAAGGTGTATTGTGCAGTGGAATTGAGAAGAAAAGCATGGGAAAGGTACATTCAGAATCAATCTTCTAAAATGAGCACATGCTAAGATGATGATTGTGTCTATTTTGATTAATGATTTTACTATTAATATTGAGTGGAGAACATATTTTTAATGAGGCATGCCATAGTGTAGTGGTTATGGCACTGCACTACAAGCCGGAAGGTCGAGGGTTCGAGTCCTGGTGGGGTCAGGATTTTTGAACTGACCCAAACCTTCTGGCGGCACTATGGCCCTGGGGTCGACTCAGCCTCTAATGGAAATAAGTACCAGACGCATGTTCTGGGGGTAAAGACGGCAGTCACGCAGGGCTGACATCAAGTGCTGATTGTCCAGAAAAGTGGGAGCCCTAACCTCCTACTACCCCAAGGGCCTCCTGAGGCCTGTAGTGGGATACCTTTACCTTTTTATACATATTTTTAATAACTCACCTCATACAAATTCAAATTTATTTGATTTAAGACCATTGGTTTCGAATTAATTTTTCATTCATCTTCAGTTTTTTTTCATGACTCCAACTCAATATTAATGATATGACCTCATAATGTTTACTTCCCAACATTAATTTTAATACAATGATTTTACTCTTTTTGGAAAGATGTTACCATGGCTGAATTAGAAATTGTGAGGAGCTGGTGCTCCCTCCATTACATGTGTTGTAGTTCAAAGACCTGTTAATTCCACATGTGATACTGATGATTTGACATTATGCCTCGTTTCATAAAAGTTCTACTTTTAGTAGTTGGTTATTACCAGTGTAAAATTTAATAGTTAGCAGTCTATTAAATCCTGTTTCATAAACACAAAAGTA